>CM077630.1:6802969-7398893 GCA_039566895.2 Turritopsis rubra | reverse complement strand
GCCATATTTCGTAAATTATCACCATTGCCCGCAAATTGTGGCGTACAAAACTACTGGAAGTTCATAAGTACCATGGTCCTAAGATGAAACAATGAATTTCACACAATTTGGGGTCGATTTGGTACGTACGTTATGTTACTAACCTGTTACATACGCTAAAACGGCATCTTATGTCCTGTTTTGGCAATATTTGGTAAATTATGACCATTGGTCGCAATTTGTGGAGAACAAAACTACTGGAAGTTCATGAGCATCATGGTCTCAAGATGAAACAATGAATTTCACACAATCTGGGGTCAATTTGGTACGTACGTTATGTTACACACCTTCAACATACGTTAAAACGCCCTGTTTTGGCCTGTTTTGGCCATATTTCGTAAATTATGACCATTGGTCGCAATTTGTGGAGAACAAAACTACTGGAAGTTCATGTGCATCATGGTCTCAAGATGAAACAATGAATTTCACACAATTTGGGGTCAATTTGGTACGTACGTTATGTTACACACCTACAACATACGTTAAAACGGCCTGTTTTGGCCATATTTCGTAAATTATGACCATTGGTCGCAATTTGTGGGGAAAAAACCTACTGGAAGTTCATGAGCACCATGGTCCCAAGATGAAACAATGAATTTTACACAATTTGGGGTCGATTTGGTACGTACGTTATGTTACTCACCTGTTAATACGCTAAAACGGCCTGTTTTGGCCTGTTTTGCCTATATTTTGTATATTTTGACCGCTGCTTGCAGTTGTTACCATGGTTCTCATAAACTTTCAGTAGCTTTTGTTTCCACCAACTGCGAGCAATGGTCATAATTTTGAAAATATAGCCAAAATTGGCCATAAAAGGCCGTTTTAGCGTATGTTGAAGGTGTGTAACGTAACTTACGTACCAAATCGACCCCAAATTGTGTGAAATTCATTTTTTCATGTTGGAACCATGGTGCTCATGAACTTTCAGTAGTTTTTTTGGCCACCAACTGCGAGCAGTGGCCATTTTGTTGTAAATATAGCCAAAATAGGCCATAACAGGCCGTTTTAGCCTATGTTGAAGGTGTTTAAAATAACGTACGTACCAAATCGGCCCCAAATTGTGTGAATTTCATTGTTTCATGTTGCAACCATGGTGCTCATGAACTTTCAGTAGTTTGTTAGGCAACCAACTGCGATCAGTGGTCATAATTTTAATAATATTGCCAAAATTGGCCATAACAGGCCGTTTTAGCGTATGTTGAAGGTGTGTAACATAACGTACGTACCTGATCGACCCCAAATTGTGTGAAATTCATTGTTTCATTTTAGGACCATGGTGCTCATGAACTTTCAGTAGTTGTTTTGGCCTCCAACTGCGAGCAATGGTCATTTATTTGAAAATATACCCGAAAGAGGCCATAACAGGCCGTTTTAGCGTATGTAACAGGTGTGTAACATAACGTCGTTCCAAATCGTCACCAAATTGTTTGAAATTCATTTTTTCATCTTGGGACCATGGCGATCATGAACTTTCAGTAGTTTTTTTGGCCACCAACTGCGAGCAGTGGCCATTATTTGGAAAATATAGCCAAAATAAGCCATAACAGGCCGTTTTAACGTATGTTGAAGGTGTGTAAAATAAAGTACGTAGCAAATCGGCCCCAAATTGTGTGAAATTCATTGTTTCATATTGGGACCATGGTGCTTATGAACTTTCGGTAGTTTTTTTGGCTACCAACTGCGAGCAATGGTCATTTATTTGAAAATATAGCCAAAATACGCCATAACAGGCCGTTTTAGCGTATGTAACAGGTGTGTAACATAACGTTCGTACCAAATCGACCCCAAATTGTGTGAAATTCATTTTTTCATGTTGGGACCATGGCGCTCATGAACTTTCAGTAGTTTTTTTGGCCACCAACTGCGAGCAGTGGCAATTTTATTGAAAATATAGCCAAAGTAAGTCATAACAGGCCGTTTTAGCGTATGTCGAAGGTGTGTAAAATAAAGTACGTACCAAATCGGCCCCAAATTGTGTGAAATTCATTGTTTCATGTTGGGACCATGGTGCTCATGAACTTTCAGTAGTTTTTTAGGCAACCAACTGCGATCAGTGTTCATAATTTTCATAATATCGCCAACATTGGCCATAACAGGCCGTTTTAGCGTATGTTGAAGGTTTGTAACATATTATTCGTACCAAATCGACCCCAAATTGTGTAAAAATCATTGTTTCTTGTTTTAAATGCATATTATTATTATTATTATTACAAGCTTATTTTTCTTCGCCATCATTGACATTCTGTTGTCCTGCAAACAATTCCCGAATAAGGATGGAAATACATGTATAATGTATGGGTTCCAAAACTTGTAAATGGTGGATAAAAGATATATATGTAGGTATATTTTTTTACTTTTTCTCTTTTCGACCAATGGCAAAAAATTATATGTACTTTGAAATTTCTTACATTCTGTCGGTTCACAAAAATTTATATAATATACACAAAAAAATGAGCCATTTATGTCATGGATAATTTAGAAAACCACCTTGTTGGTTAAATTTGGCATCCATGCCCACCAATATTTTATATTTAAAGGGGCTTTTCAGCCACTCAATAATTGAAATGCACTTTTTTATCAAACGTAATAAAGAAATCTGCTCGGAAGATTTTCCAGGTTATTCCAGATTTTCACAATGTAGGTACACTAAAACCTTCTTTACTTTTCCCCCGCTACTTTGGCAGAAGAAAGAGCGGCATTGTTTAGGAATGAAAGATTCCACCAGACCATTCTGCCAGACCATCAGCAAGGCTGAAAGAATTTTCAGACTTTCACATTCGAGAAATATAACGTTAAAAATAAATATAGCTCTTATGTAAAAAAACCAAGAACGTTGCTGAAGTTGAAACGAGAGCACACAACCAACACTGAGCTCAAAACAAAACATATCTTTCGCCTCGCGCCTTACATTAATTATTGTGATTGGCTTATTTTGTCTGGTCTGCAGTTTATTCGTTTCTACGCTCGAATAACAGTTTCGGGCATAGGAGAGGGGTGAACTTCGTGAAAAAAACAACACTACGTGGATTTTTTATTCTTGCATCCTCAGTTCGTTACAATTAGTAAAAACTTTTGAATATATTGTTAGAATATACATTGATCTCTTCAAAATATGCAAGCCTATGAAATTTTTGAAGCATTTCATGGAGGAAATTCATCGATTCTGTCTAGTGTTTGCCTGTCAGCACCACATATTTGCCTAAAAGTGTAATTTATAAAGACACCAGACCGATAGGCAAGTACTTTCACAATAATATACAACCTAATCAACTTATCCAAGTTGTTATTGCAACTTTATCTCTTGAATCGTGGATGCAAGATGGAAAAATAGACATAAAACCTATGTGTGTTCCAACGACAATAACTGCACATTCAACTGCAAAAACACAAATCTAACACCTGGAAATGAAAGAAGAAGATAAAAGTCACTTATGAACCCAAAAAATATGATCTAATGAATAATAATACCCCCAAAATGGTTCAAAACATCCAAATGTTCACTTCAAAAATCGCATAATTTGCTGACCCACCTTAATTGCGTCGAGCATAATTACATGTTGGGACTATCGTCCTCATGAACCTCCGTTGCAAGTTTTCATCAGGTAGATGAAATAAAAATAATGTGTCTGTTTTTTATTTTTTATTTCTTAAACCATTATTTCTTTCAGTGTCCTTCATCAGGGCTGCCCGAATTATTTCTATTTCCAGGTTTTTAAAAAAATGACATACAAGTATAGATAGTTACCACTTAACATAATAGATCTAGAGTCAAGTATATTTTCCAATTTCCTTTTAATTGCTTGTCTTTTTTATCGTTCTTTGATTCACTTATTTTATAGGAGCTAGCATGGTAATTAAAAGAAATGAGATCTACTGAACTGTAACAACAATTTAACCAAATAAACACATTTAAACAATCAAGCATAAAAACACTTACCAAAAGTTATTCAGTAATAAATCTACCTCATGCACGTCACGTGATACACAAATCCTATAACATAATGAAACACAGAACCATCACTGTTGTGTCTGCTAGTATAATTTACAAATGTATGAGAAAAACAAAACAAAACATGCAACTTGTAAGTTGAAATAAATAAATAAAAAAGATAATATTATAATATTAATAATGATTAAAATCTGAAAGATTTCATAAAACAAAGTAGGTAAATCCATTGATTGGTGTATGCAGGATTCCTTAAATATTTATAAAATATTTAAGCAAAACCATGACAGCCAAGTGCCTACCAATAATTTTATTAACAAAGCAAGCAAAGAAAATCCTATCCAAAGTGATGCTGTACACTACACCAATTATTAAAAGGAAAACAAGAAAATGCCAAACACTTGTCTTCCAGTATAAAACAGCTAAAAAACGTTTAAGGGAATGTGAGATCCATTTTCTTCAAAAGGAAAACCACTCATAAATCACAAGCAAGTCTTCACAAAAGTGACTAGATAAAGTTTAGTCAGCCCTCCTCTCTTCAAGTTGATTACTTCGACTTCATCATGCTAATACTTGGCGGAAAAAATAAAAGGTTCAATTACTAGATATAGCAGATACAAGAACTTGACGAAAGGTGCAGATAAAAAAACCGCCCTTCGCCAAAAACGTTTTTGCAGTACCGCACTCCAGGGAGTTTTTAGAAAATAAATTTCTGTTATAATCATAAGTAAACGTTAAAAAAGTTCTTGCAGGAACAGATTTTTTATTACAAAATAAAAACAAGAAAATGCTGTGCATATTTACAAACCGCTCGGAGAAGAGAACCAAAAAGGGATTAGAATACCTATCTGGTGTTTATTTATAAATCGGAGACGAAGAAATAACCTGATACAACAAAACTCTATCGGACAGGTTTTGATTCTTATTAACAAGTCTTACTTTATAAGCCTAATCGAACTTACAGCATTTCTGTTTGAAGGGACACAGAAGGGAGAAATCAGCGTCCTTTTCGATTCAGCAAGTGTACGATAATTTCCTTCATACTAAACATGTAGCATTTAGCAAGATTTTAATGCATCTTCGTTGCGGAAGGGAAAAAACATAAAGAGCAAATGATGGGCATATTCCTCTGGATATTTATTTTTGTTTGGCACATGATAATGCAAAACCGCATTAACCTTTCTGCATTATAGGTTTTCCTTAGAAGACATCAGAGGGATCATTTTGGGATAGCCACAATCTGCATGATTTGATTCCATCAATTCATCATTGAGGAAAACAGGCTGAAAATCATTTTCAGTTTCATGAAACATTTTCTTGGTTAGATAGTAATGGGACAAAAATTGGGCAAAACAAATGTGTTCCAGAATTCTAAATTTGCCATTTTGAAAGAATTGATTTGGCCTGCTAAGTGCATCATGGTAATCTGTTTCGGATACTTGCATTTGCTCTAAAATGTTTGAAATACATGGAATGTTTTCAAAATTTTCTTTTGCAGGATCAATAATATTTCGCTTCTTTGGGTTCGAGTATGTGTCAATATATTCTTTAACAGTTGTGAGAGTCACCTCACCTCACTTAATGGCCAATCTCATTGAGTGCGAGACATTTATGGTTTTCAAACAGATCAGTATCATTGGAAAAAAGACTATTTTGCATCCCAAGAAAATAAATTTGAATTAGCTGACTTTCGATCATTATGTTATGAGGCATTTCATCAACTGCTAGAGGTCCTGTAGCTTTCAATATCTTAAACAATGTGTCACCTTGATTTAAAATATAGTCTAAGTCCCATGACTTCCATTTAGATACTTTCTTAATAGCACTGAAGCATATGGCAAGAAAATAATTACCAGTGCATTGGAAGCTTGCGGTCTCACCAAATTTGGAATCGCCGGCGATTCCAAATTTTCATCAAGGCGCGCCTTGGATGAAAGGATCCTTGAACTACTTTTGAAAAAGTTGGACCTGTATTACTTTCAATACCATGCACAAGTAATAAAATAAAATTCAACACAGAGAAATGAAGATCAGAATAAAACACAGTTGAACTAAGTATAACATGCCATTATTTATTATAAATATAAATACCGTATTTCCTCTAATAAACGCCGCCCTCTGATAAACGCCGCCCTCTAACAAACGCCGCACCTGTATTTCAACATTCGTAATAAACGCCGCCCTCTAATGAACGCCGCCCTCTAATAAACGCCGCACCTTAGAAAGCGGCGTTTATTAGAAAACTGACTATAAAAGCAATAACAAACAGTTTATATGAGTTTGACTTGTTTTCTATCGACAAATTCTTCCACAACTAAAGATAAAAACGAATATTGTTTTTTCCTCTTCAACAGTTCCTCATGAAGAATTTTTGCATGAACTTTACTTGATGTGTAACAGTTGAATTGTGCAGGAACACTCAAGCCAACTTCTCGTATCCTTTTACCATTTACGATTGCGCACACGTGATTATCATCAGCTTCAATAAAAAATGCTATTAGTTTGGACAGTTCTATTGGTACATGTCCGACTAAAATTTCCTCGTCTGATATCTTCTTGTACGTTCCAATCGCATACTCATCCAACTCTTTGGCCTCCAACCGCTCATCACGTTTACAAACCAAAGACTCTCCAATTTCAGGTGTCCACACGTTTTTGTAAACATGATGGCCACGGATATTGGAAAAAAATCTTACATTGAAATACACTTCAAATTGTACTGGAATCGCTTGTCTTGTTCAACTGGAGCTGATTTATTGAAGCAGGCAACGAAAGCATTGGATGAAGATCGATCTGCTGAAAATCCATTTCAAATTTTGGATTCTGACATTAGCGAAATCTATGAAAGCTTTCATATCATAGAAGAGGATTCTGACGGCGACAGTGATGTTGATATTCTTTCTTAACATCTTTTGTATAAAACATTTTTATCTTTTGTTACGCTTTTTAGGAAAAGAAAACATTGTGGTTTAAAGTCTATTTTTATGTCATTTTTTCATTTTGAAATAAACGCCGCCCTCTAAAGAATGCCGCCCTCTATTAAACGCCGCATCTAAAATCTGCCATTTGTAATAAACGCCGCGGCGTTTATTAGAGGAAATACGGTATATGTATAACAAAATTATACAGTCCTGGAAGGAGTGTGTTGAGTAATGTTGATTAGGTTAGGTAATGCTGCGTATTTTTTCTGAATTAACAGTTTCATAAAAAAGAATAATAGATAAGTAGAAACAATAGAAACTTACTAAATTCCAGAAATATCCAAAAGTTCCACCAGATACACGGTTAGATACACACGTGGTGAAAGGTCACTTTGATGAATGCTTGGCCTAGAACCCTAAGCTCTGTATCGAGGAACATTGAGTACTACCGGTACGGATAAATAATCAAAGTCTAATTCTTTTAGACTGGTTTTTAGTTGTTCGTACTTGTATAGAGGCTATGTTTTTGTCCAGTCGACGAGCGCTTTACATTCCAAACACCTCGCGTATACGCGATTTGAACAAGTTGATTGTTTTGTTTATAAAATAGAAATTTTGCTGTATGATTAATCATAAAGCTTTTCTTTTGTTTTTCGTCTTTATTGATCAGAAATTGTAAAAGGCGCGTGAAGAATTAGAAGAAGGCATCTTAAAGACGTATTAAAAGCGTCTTGATTAAGACGTGTAAACAATTTGACATTTGTACGCAGTTGGTGTTCACAAAAGCTACTGAAAGTTCAAAAGTACAATGGTAGAATAATGAAACAATAAAATTCTGAACAATTTGGGGCGATTTGGTAAGTACATTATTATACACACACGTTACTGACGCTAAAACCTTCTGATGTGGCCTCTTTTGATCAAATTAAAAAAAAATTGACCATTGCACGCCATTGTTTCACAAATGTGGCAATGAAAGTCCATACATGAAACAAAGCATTCCAAACAATTTGGCCGCGATTTGGTACGTACATTATGTTATACACCTGTTACATGCGCTAAAACGGCCTGATAAGGCCTTTTTTGGCCAAAATACCTAAATGTGACCATTTTACGCAGGTGGTTGCTAAGAAAGCAACTGAAAGTTTATGAGGACAATGTTCCCAATATGCAATTATGGTTTTTACAAAATTTGGGATCGATTTGCTACGTACATTATGTTACATACCTTTTACGTACGCTAAAACGGCCTGAATTGGCCTGTTTTGGCCATTGCACGCCGTTGTTGCGCAAATGTGGCAATGAAAATTCATAAAGACAATGGTCCCAACATGACAAAAGCTAAAGAGGGCTATTGTGGCCTGATTTGATCAAAATATCGAATTATTGTCCATTGTACGCATTTGGTTTACAAAACTGGCCATGAACGTTCATGGAGACGAGGGTCCTAACATGTAATCATGGTTTTTACACAATTTGGTGAACATAAGGTAGGTACATCTTATGACGGGAGTGTGACATACGCTAAAACGGGATGTTTTAGCCTGATTTTACCAGAATATGAAATTGTTGTCCATTGTACGATAGGTCCCAATATGTAATTATGGTTATCACACATTTTGGGTGAGATTTGGTAGGTAAATCATGAGACTCACCTGTTAGATACCTTGAAAGGGGCGGTTTTCGCCTGATTTTGCCAAATTATCAAATGATTGACCATTGTACGCTGTTGGTTGACAAAAGTGGCAATTATGGTTTCCATACTATTTGGGCGAACTTTGGACCGTACAAATGTGACAAACTGTTACATTTCCTAAAACGTACAGTTTCGACCTGATTTCTCCAAAATACCAAATATTTGAACAATGTACGCAGTTGATGGACAAAACTTGCAATGCAAGTTCATGGAGATGATTTTCCCATCAATTTCATATGATTTCCACGCAATTTGGTGTCGCACTATTTCTTACATCATCTGATAAACTTGTTATATACTCTAGAACGGCGAGTTGTAAACTGATTTAGTCAAAATACCAAATATTTGATCAATTTACGCAATTGACGGATAAGACTTCCAATGAAAGTTTATGAGAATGATGGTTCCAACAAGTAATTATGGTTTCCAGGCAATTAGAGGGCAATTTTGGACATCATTTGACACACATGTTACATTCGATAAAACAGCAACATGTGAACTGCTTTCTCCAAAGGGCCAATTATTTGACAAATGAACCCAGTTGATGATCAAAACTTGCAATGGAACTACATGGTGACGATGGCCTCAACATGTAATTATGGTTTTCACACACTTTGATGGAGTTTTAGAACATACATAATGTGACACACCTGTTATATACGCTAAAACGGCCAGTTGTGACCTGATTTGGTCAAAATACCAAATATTTATCCAATGTACGCCGTTGATGGACAAAGCTTGCAATGGAAGTTAATGGAGATAATGGTTTGAACATGTAATTATGGTTTCTATACAAATCTCTACAAAAGTAGATTCTAGATATTTATTTACTGTTTAGGGAATAAAAAAGATCCTGAAGGGCTATTGCAGTAAGTGACGTGCATATGTATAGGGCTGTACCTCCAGCTGATGATTCTGTGTGGTACCCTGGTATGTCATGATTATGATTAATTGAAGTATTTGTGAGACGGGTTTCTGATAAAACTGCAACTTTAAAATTAAAATTTAAGCAAATTGCAAAGATTATCAAAATGTTTAGGTAGTGAGTTAATGTTCAGGTGAAAGAAAGATAATTTAGATCGCTTAATAATATAATATAAAGAAATAATAAAGTAAACTACGTACGTGAAGAAACTCATGAAAATTGGGTAAGGAAAAATAATCTACCGTATCAAAATCTAGTGAAGAAATCATATCCCGGGAACAAATTTTGTAGTTCGAATAAATGAAAATGTTTTACCGTATCTCCGTCTTCTTCTACTACCAGGTTGGCAACTGTCTTATTATCTTATAACTGTTTATTGTGGAGTTTTTGCGAATCAGACTGAAGACATCTGTTGTTCAAAATAATTGATGCAATTAACTGCTAATTTTAAAATTCAGTTTTCTGTTATGCCACCAGCTATCGTAACGAGCCTTAATTCAATAGAATCAAAGGAGTTTCGACTCCTTCTCTCTTTCTATTCCTACTTGGTTTAATTGATGATTGCCAAATTAAAGTGCGACAAACATGAACTCGGGAAGGTCTTTAAATACTAATCGATAGAAGCACTACGTTTATGAAAAGTATTCAAATTAATAATTGATATCTACAAAATTATATTCTTACAAGAAGAATCTCTGATATATTTCTCACTATCAAATTTTGCTAATTTTTCCAAGTTTAAATCTTGATTGACAGATTATCATAGACGTGTTTTCTAAATGAATACGATTGGCAATCATCTTGCTTTCCTTTCTTCGCAGCCTCAGGAATCACTAAGATTCAACACTGGAATTTGCATCTAATTGTTCTTCCTTCTCACTTTCTTCGATGGAACTAACATCCGTTTTCTTATAATCAGATTGTTCTGTTTTTGAGTCGGTTTCTGATTCAATAATTTCCATTTTGTTTACGTTAGCAACATTTTGAACTTCTTTAATTGCTTGATCAACATTATGGTCGTGATTTGAAACTATTTCCAGTGGTTTTACTGAAATTTCCATTGTTTCCCTTTCTATATCAGCACTGCATGGATTAGCATGTACAATTTGTTTTGTTTCGTCCACTGTTTTACCACTTGCGTTCCATCCTGTTACTTTAGTAATGTTCAATGTTGCTTCATCTGTTGTTTGCTCTTGAGGGTTATTCGCTGAAACATCAGCAGGCGTTACTTCATTTTCAGCGTCAGTAACGCCAGAACTGATGTCTGATTTACTTGAATCTTTGCTTTCTCCAGAACAGCATTCTAATGCACTTTCTGCTTGAGCTGGATCACATCCAGTCTTAATTTGGGATACTTCAAATTCGGCGTTTCCACCATTTGATAACTCGGGTAATTCTTTTTTCACTTTTAAATTAGTTTCCTCCTTTGTTGTTTTTTCCCCTACCGTACTGCTTATATCCTTCGGTTCAGTGGATTCTGTGGTGTCTACCGTTGCTTTAGCTGACTGTTCCGCTTCTGCTTGTTGGATGTTTTCTTTGTCTGGTATACCTACTGAAACTGGTTCACCCAATTCTGGCTGCTTTTCTTCCGATTGTGATAAAATAGGCACAGCCGGTATTTCCGAAATAGCACTTGAACTTGTTTCGCTGCACACGTCCATCGAGGTACTGCCAATTCTCATTTGTTCATTCCCACTTCCATAGGCACTATTCACTTCCTGGACTGCCGTTTGTGATTCCGTGTCCACCACATTTTTCTCGCTATTGACGTTCTGCTCTTCCATCGACGTTTCTTTATTAACGTTCAATGGAAATGGACCAGATATTTCACTTTCCCAGCTGTTTGCAATCTCACTTGATTCCTCATATAATTGTTGTTGGTCAATCTGAGCAATGTCTTGTGTTTCCTTGCTTTTTCTTTCCTCTGTCTGAATTTCTGGTACTACTTCTGCTCCTTTCTGGTCATTCTTTTTGTCATGTATGTCAATAGGCTGTTTGTTGTCTAGTTTCTCATACAATTGCTTTTCCATACTTACTTCATCGTTGTTTGTTTTAGTTGATGTAGATTCAACCGTCTCACTTGCGATTTCTGGTTCCCTATTTTCCACGTTTTTAACTACGCCCTCTTCAGTCACATCTAAATTTGGTTCTGATCCACATTCAGAAGATTCATGTTGCTGCTCTAGATTCACTGGGGAAGAATACTCTCTGGAAATGTCTGATTTTTGCAGCTTTGAAGTATTGGATTTAGCTTGTTCTTCCTGCTGGAGGCTACCAACTTGTTCTGAAACAAACGATGGTTTTGCAGGTTGACCAAAAGTTTCATCTTCTACCTTTTCCCCAAAGCCGAAATCAACACGCTCTAATTCATTGATAGTATCGCTTAGACTTTGTTTCCCCTCCTGCAGTTTCGATCTCTCTTGTGCGATTTCTTCTTTCATAACTAAAACTTCAGGAGCCTCTTCAAGTCGTGTGATTTCGTCACGATCACCAAAAGGTGTTGATTGCTTCGGTTGGTTCTCAATAAATTCGTATTCAGCTGATGATGATGTTGAACTTTGAACACATGAACTGCCGTTACTTTCATCAGCACCTATTTCGGCTGTTTGCGCAGCTGGTGAAGACAATGTCTGTACCTCAGATTTACCAGTTTGATCTGTCTTGGAAACTTCGAATTCACTTTTTATTGATGTTGAACTTAGCAATTCTTCTTTCTCGTCAAATACAGGTGGTTCAGTTTCCGTTTCATCATCAAAAACAATTATTGTTGGACTTGTAGGCGTGGTTTGAGATCGATTACGTGCAAACACATCACGTTTTCCTTCTGCAGAATTTCTTCGAGGCTTGGGCATCACGGAAGGTGGTCCTTCTTTATCCAAACTGTATTTGCGAAGCTGTTCGTTGCTCCTCATATTTGCTGGTAACACACCATGTTCCTTGAGTGACCGCTTGATTTTATATGCTTCATATACGTCAGTATAGAGGCCGGCTTTAGATTCCGGTTCCTGTTCCAATTTTGCCTGCAATCGTGCAAAAGCACCTATGGGAAATAACGATTAAAATTTATTCAGGATATCCTCATTTCAATAATCAGGAAATGTTCGACGATCAACTTTGATCTCACTTTTCATAGAATAATAAATATAAAAAATCATAACTTTCTTATCGCAGTAATTTCGCCTTCTAATAAATGAATTAATTTTTGTCATAAAATATTAACTCTCTATCGCAGATAATTATTTAATAATTATCACGTGACTAAGTTTATAAAAAGGGCGTTTTTTGAAAGAATTGTCACACGTCGATAGCAATTTCTAAAAGTTAGCCATCATGTCAGAAGATTCATCTTCAAACAACGATCTGACAAAACCTAAAGACACAGTGAACTTGAACATAGATACTGAAATGGCTATCCATTGAAATGTTAATTCTACTTCCGAGGAAGTACCAAATGAAGACACAGTTAGTTTACTTCAAAGTTATTTTGAAAACGTTCTCTAGACTAACCGAAAATGATTTGATCAAGAGCCTGATTACAAACCTAAAAGAGGGAAAACTGAAGTAAGTTTTAATACACTTAATCCAAAAGCAATTCGAATTCAACAACTGTTTATATAAAAAAAACAATCGTGCCATCAACCTGATCAAAGATGGACATACTACAAATCCACTTACAATGCTAAAGGACGCACAAAAGGAAATTTCGAACCGCAATAAGTTAATCAGAATTGCTAATTGTTCGCCAGCTTGGTGGAAAACTGTCGATGAATACATTTCAGATGATTTGACAAGCGATACATATGACGAAAAAAGTATATGAGCCGCTGAAAATCGCACAAGAAAAGAGAAAAAGAAAAGAGACAAAGAAAAGAGACCATTGGAGGACAAACTGCCCCAAAAAAGAAGGCAGCTTCCATGGAAAGACCAACTCAACAACCTAAAGATAAGTATAATAATGTATTTTTCCAAATTGTAGGAACGATTCCTCTAAAAATGTAAAAGGCCAACTGAAGAAAAATAAAGAATTTGGGAAAACTTTCACTACACTACTACTTCAACCTTACACGTCAGCACGAAAACTTGCTAAATTAACTGGAAAATTAGTTTCAACAAAGTTCGTCTTTGGGGATTTGATAAATCTAAAAACAAGAGCGATCTATAAAGGGATTGACAACAGAACCTCTTGGGACGCCAAGTCAAATATTTATAATTTTCCAGAAGTGATTAACGAAATTCAATTTTGGAAAGAGTTTATTGAAACTCTCAACCGTAGATGCTTAAAACAAAAAAATAAAACAAATGTCGCTGGTATATAGTAGTATTTTCTACTGCAACTTGCTTTGCTTTGGGTGCTCGCGTTTTGAATGCTGATATTGTGTCTGAGCTAAATCAGAGCTACTTTAGATATTTACGAGATCACAAAACACAACGAAATTACACTGAATACAATGTAGGTACCCAGGGTACAAAATTACGACGCTGATAAACTCTCGCACCTGGGTAGATATAGATGATTGGGAAACATCAAAGGAATATTTGTTTAATTATTTGAACACTCTATGGGGTCCCTTCACCATAGACAGTTTCGCTGACTCTTATAATAAACAAGAGCCGAGAAGCGCAAACACGATTGCAATAGCCAGTCTGTGCCATTGCATAATTAATGTGCACTAAACGCTTTTCTGCCAAAAATACCAAAAGTCGCCACGTGTATGAAACAAAAGAAACTAACAAACCAATGGAAACAATAATATGTCGCTAGACTGACTGTCACATAGAAATATAAGTATATATACGTATGCGTTTACCCAAGTAAACACATCAGAATTTTTTTAAAGTTTCACCGTTTTGTTGGTATTAATTAGAATAATGTCAGAAAAGCAACTGATCATAGTCACATTAAAAATTGAATTCGAGAAACATGAATAATCTAAAAAGCAAAAGTTGAACGGGTTTCGTAAAATATATCAATTAAATCTGAAAACCTTGGCACAACTTAGATACCGATCGACAACCGACTAAGTATTCCAAGCTTGAAATGAAACAGTACATTTTTAATGACGGTCTAATTATTAAAGCAGAAGAGTATCAAACATAAGAAAAGATAATTTGAATGAGTTCGAAAAGTGAATATGCAAGTCTACTTTTAGCTAAGTGGAAACATATATTTAAAAAAAGATACAATGTTGCATAGACCGACCGAAAGAACAACCCTAATACTAACTAATCTACAAGAAAACTCTATCTCAATGTAAAGAATAAATAACAAATTCAAACTTTATGAAATTCAAGTTGAAAAAAACACAAAAAATAACCAGCCCAGGTCTATCTAGAGTGGAAGCTGTACCAATGCATATCCAGAAAGCTGCATAAATCATGATATACAAAGCCTTTTCAAAAGCTTTTCTTTCAAGTTTTAGTACTAAACAACACACTTCAAGAGTGGAGTTTCTTCGTTATCCATCAAACATTTTTAAGATATCAAGCAGTTAGTAATTAAATGTAAAGAAGTTTATAAGTTTCCAGGGCAGAGATTCTTCTATATTTTAACGTTCTTGTAAGAATAGTTCGTTATCTAAAAGTCATTTTCATACACTATCCAAGAATTATAAAATTTAAGCGTAACTTGTCCGCCATTTGTAAAAACGTTTTTGCATACATGATAAAACAAAGTGAATTCAGTCTGCGTTCATCGCCTACGTTAAGTAGGCTAACTAGATTTATCAGCCAATCAGATATCAGAAATTAGCTGTATAACCAATGAACTTTCAGAAAAAAACTTGCGTAGGTTTGGACAGTGAGAACATGAAAATAAAACGAACTAGATGCCTTAACAGGCAGAAGGATTTCTGCAAAATCGAAGAAGAAAATGAGCTTTTCATCCATGAACCAATAAACACTGACACGGCATTTGTGTGAACCAATAAATTTTGAGGAAAAAATATGCGCCGATTTGGACAGTAAGATGAAAAAAACAACAAAAAAAACAGAAAACCAAAGACGATCGTAAAGTATTTCTTGCTTACGCAGAAATCCAAAAAAAACACGGACAGTTGTAAAGGATTTCTATGCTTACGCAGAAATCCAAAAATGAACACGGACGATCGTAAAGGATTTCTATGGTTATGCAGAAATCTTATTAATAAAAAAGAAAGAAAAATTAAATGTTTTGTTTATCTATACATTGTTCTCCACATGGACATTGTTCTCCACATGGCACAAAGTCAATTTGGTCCGCGCCTGGATCATGTCTTATATCTGCTAAACTATTGGTGCCTATGACATTAAACTTAGTACAGACTTTAAGAAACCTATTTAATACAAGAATAGTTACAAATGATGTCATGATGACCTCATCACTTTTTGTTATAACGTCATCAATTTGTCTACTTTGTGAATAATTTTAAAGGTTTTGAAAAGCAAAAATAAAATTGATACAATCTTCAAAAACAGCTTCCCAAAGTAGTTGAAATATCAGCTTTGTAAATAAAAATCTGGTCTGTAAATTGTCAAATCTGGTCTGTATATTATTATAACTGATCCGTAAGTTACTCCAAAGTTCAACTGGTAATCACAAAAGTTCAATTCATTACAAAATGAAGTTGATTTAGTACATTCCAATCAGGAAAACAAAAGGCTAATTTTAAAAAAACACCCATGGTTGACAAATCGCTCACCCCCGGAAAAAAGGGCGTGGTCACCTGTTTTTTTATTTAATTTTCAGAAACCTTAATAAAAGTTAGGAAAAGTCACAAAATTTCAGCGAATTCGGTTAAAGCATTAAAAAGTTATTTAGATTCAGAAACAATTCAAAAATTGGCTTAAGTCTGGTTCCTCTGGTTTTCATATCCTGGGCAAGGAATTGTATAATGGCCAACTGATTGCATTAAAGACTGATTCTACCATTATGCGATATTTTAAAATATATAAAAATAGGCACGGGGTGCCAATATTTCGTACAACATAAAAATAGGCACAGTGTGCCACTATAAAAAAGATCTACAAGTATTTAGAAAAGTAATAAAACAGGTACTGGCTGCCAAAAAAGGTACAGGGCAGTGTGGAGGAGCATATTAACATGATTTCTGTTTTCAGTCTGTATCACCAATGGACTTATTTGCACGGTTTTCCTTTATACTTTAATAGCTTACATTCTCCTCCACAAATTTCGACTACCCTCTAGATCCGCCGCTACTGGGTACCAAGTGTATATTACTTCGCCGATAATGAAGTTGTAGAACAGCTAACCTAAGTTGAATTGTTTTTTGTTTCTTATCTAATTTTAGCCAAGTTGGCAACACACGTTACGCATCAGCTAGGAGCAGACGTAAACTCATTTTTTGATAGTAATCTATGCCATTCAAAACACACAGGTTTATTCATCGAGAAGAGTGAGACAGACGTATATAGAGATGGTCATTACTTGTCGACCAATTTATGTCTATTAAAAACCTCCCCTGCGACTACACATCTTGCGACACTGACCTTACCATACTTTGATAAAATAAATAAAAGTTATTTTCGGTTGAGTTCGGTTGAGTTAGAAAATAACCACAATTCTATGTTTAGTCAACAAAATTTTATGGTTTTTTGGGCTTTTTGCGTAAGCAAGAAAGACATTACAACCGACCGTGTGTTTTTTTCTTCTTCATACTGTCCAAACCTAGCGTGAATATACGTCCGCATACATTGCCGTGAGAGAAAATAGCGGGCATGTAAGTGAAGAATTTCGCAAAACTCAGACCAAATTTTTAAAGTGATTCAATTTTCAGTCAGTCAGTCAGTCAGTCAGTCAGTCAGTCAGTCAGTCAGTCAGTCAGTCAGTCAGTCAGTCAGTCAGTCAGTCAGTCAGTCAGTCCGTAATGTCGCAGCTCTAGAACCTATTTATGGCACCCTTCGGTAAAATCGGTATTCTTTTCTTCGGTTTTTACACACTTTACCCATCAATTCGGTTTTTGATTGGTCGCAGTTGCTCCAGTCGCTCGAAAACGAGTTTAAATGTGGTGTGAAAGTTCTGCTTAATGTTTGGAAAGCCCCAAAGGTTAAAAAATGAAAATGACTTTGTAGAAAACGTGGCTAAAAGTAAAGGTTTTTATGTGCACTTGGTGACGATGAATGGTAGATGTATTTTGCTGTATTTTGAGCTAGCTCTGGGTGATAACTAGAAGAACAAGCTGGTTCACCAGAGGGTTATAGCTATAGCTATATATATTATATATATATCATATTTTTTGATTTGAATTTTGATGAATTTGCATCGTATTATGTATATTTTAATTAATTTTATAGCAGGTTGTATATATTTGGTTACTCTGTTCTGAAAAACTTGATGTTATTATTATTATTATTATTAATGTTTACCCAGGATAGCCTCTTCAGTTCTGATAAAACTGTTATCAATGAGGGTCCTGCGAAGGAGGTCTCAGGAGCATTTAAAAACCCCGTTTGGGCTACGGAAGCTGCAAGTATGCTTCAACCGCTCAACCAGACAACCCCCTTAGATATCAATCCCGCTCCCAATCTGAGTGCTAAGCTGAGTGGATCGACTCACACTGTTATGGTCGCTGGCATAACTCGGCCAGGATTTGAACTTTGACCTCCCACATTGAAGGGGAGCACTCTCTTTATGGTGTTCCAGCTTTATGTTTATGATCAGCTGCATCCTGAAATTTACCCATACTATGTTATGGAAAACTGAAAAAGTATTATTGTGTAGACAGGTGCAATGGGAACTTTTTGTGATTACTTTACTTAAAATTGTTAAATTTAAAGTTTAGCTTAGCTAGCTAAACCCAAGTTATATTAAAAAGTTATACAGTA
This sequence comes from Turritopsis rubra, assembly GCA_039566895.2. Taxonomy (NCBI): domain Eukaryota; kingdom Metazoa; phylum Cnidaria; class Hydrozoa; order Anthoathecata; family Oceaniidae; genus Turritopsis; species Turritopsis rubra. The sequence goes on along the minus strand of CM077630.1, from coordinate 7,380,546 downwards.
TAACCACGTTAAGTCGGACTCTCAGGGGACCGAAATAATCGGTCTGACTTATCGGGAGTCCGACCTATCCGAACTTCGTCTTAAGTCAGACTCTACTTATTCAAATCCAAGGGGGACAAGGTTTTAGTCCGATTTAAAGAAAAGTCTGACTTAAACCGTGTCCGACTTAACGGGGTTATACTGTATATAACACTTTATTTGGAGAAACTTTTCCGATGCATAAATTTGCGAATTTTTATGGATTTAGTTTTAGCAAATTGGAGGTGTTGCAAGATAAAAAATATTACTGACATGTATTTATTACCATGTACTGAGGCTGATTTGGACACTTTATTTCCAGTTTAGGCAAAACATATGCGAAAACACGCGGCAAAACACCAGCCGCCTGCTATAACTCGCAGCCGCGTTGAATAACCCGCGGCCTTGTTTTTCACATATGTTTTGGATAAAGCGGAAACAAAGTGTCCAAATCAGCCATGGTAGTTATGAATAATTAAAATTATATCCATTCAAATTCACTTTCACATTCACTTTTATATGATTGAAGTCAATATATTTTATCATTATTACTAGCTTCAGTGGCTTACTGCCCAAGTGCTTGCTTATTAGAAGTTTATAGAATATTTTGAAATTTAGGTGGTTCCTTAATTAGAGTGGGGCATTTTAGAGGAAATGGCGTAAATGACCGATTAAACACCAACTCTCCAATAAACGCCCCTACTTCAATAAACGCCATACGCTCATGGGCGTTTATTTGAAATTAAGAAAAAACTCTAAATTGATGTTCATGTTTTGAAAAAGAATAAAGTTCTTAAAACTCTATTTCGATATCTTAGCAGAGGCGTAGCTAGAGCTCAGTCAAAATTTGTGGAGGAGAGTAATGTCATTTAAAGTAGAAAAGGAAAACGTGAAAGTAACCTAATCGACACTTTAGATTGGAAAGAAACATTATAACATTGAACTCCTCCACTTTTTTGGACTGACCCTGAATACGCCTATACTCAGATTTTTTTGAAAAGTAATATATACAAGAAATAAACACTAGAGTTCAATTTTAAAATAAACGCCCAGGGCGTTTTATCGGTCATTTAATGTAAGAAAAACGTATTACACTTTTTATACATCATACCCATATTGATGATATCCCTTTTCGTTCGATATTTTGTTTGATATCCAGAAGTTGAAATAATCTTATAATATTCAAAAAGCATATTTACATTATCCAAATTAGCCTAGTTTCGCCATCTATCGAAGAATTTGTAATTTCTATCGTGTTTATTCTAAAAATCTGATTAAAATTTGTCGAAAAGAATACCGGGAAATATAAATGTGTTCGAATTAGAAGATAGCAGAATTAAAGTTTCCAAATAGGACCTTTAATACCCATATACATTATAGAGTTTTTTTAATTTGATTAATGCGATATCAAATCTTGTATATGTGATATATGCACAGTGCGTTATGTGTCCTCATGCAATGTGAACGAGAGTCCTATACGATTAATGATCTTAACACGCCAAAGGATACAGGTAAACAAGGTCTAAGTTAGCGCTGATCTTCAAGCCGTAAGGCTCTTGTTATTACTTAATTACTGAATAATTATCTCTATAACTAGAACTCCCAGGGGAATGATTAGAGGCAATTTTGATATCTGAAGGAACGTTTACAGCTTTTCGATTAATCTATTAAGTTTTATTATAAAAGACAAATCGATTAGCTATCATCACAACAGATTAACTTCTCTAAACAAACAGTAAGAGGCAGAATATTCATCATGTAAAAGGTGTCTTTAATAAATAAATAAATCAAATAAATTTAATAAATCAAATTTAATAAATCAAATTTAATAAATCAAATAAATCTGTTATATTGTTATGTTATCATTTGAGAACCGCCTAGTTTTTTACTTTGGTGCTAATCACAAAACTCTGGGTTTAACAGAGAGATAAATATTGGTAAATATTTTGTTAATGGGCAGAACACATAATAGCTTCTTTCATATGCGATTTTATATGCGATTTTATATGCGATTTCATGTGCGATTTTATATGCAATTTCATGTGCGATTTTATATGCAATTTCATGTGCGATTTTATATGCAATTTCATGTGCGATTTTATATGCAATTTGGGTCGACAAACTTTATTAGTGCTTTTATAAACAAACACACAGTTCCCATAATTCAGTTATTACTGTAATACATCATACAAATACCAAAATGTATAGTGAAAACACACATTTCAGACGTCCAACTTGAAAAACAAAGGAGTTTCACTAAATCAGGTTGATACAATTTAGTAATTAATATAATTGAAAAAAGCCCTATGAATAACCTTAACTAATCTGAACCAATCTCAGTGTGACTTGGGGTATTCTCACTCTTGTTTAAGTACATCATCTAACAAATCCCAATGCGAGTAACAATAGCATTGCATGCGGTATTTGCATGGTGAGATATAACTGTGAGATAACCAGTTGGCAACGTAAATCTTATAACTTTGTTACTATTTTAAGTATTAAACTGTTAAAAAACTTTAAAATGTGAAATATATCGGTGGCATGCCTCCATCAGTTTGATACAGACTACTGCATGAACTTCTTCCTTAGTTTTATCGTTAAAAATTAAAATTTTGCCGAATAGGTTCCATTTGTTAAGTTGACTTTTGCAAAATTTCAAGTCAAAAAGATTTAGGTTAATTCCTTATATTTGGGAAGGAAGTGAATATTTGTTTAGTACAAAAAGTAATTTGTTGTAATTTCTTTTTGTAAGAATTCTTTTAATTGATTAACTTTATGATGCCTATTTTAATTTTTTGTAAATCTTTCAATCATAATGTGTCAACAAAACTATGCATTGTTTCAACAACAATCGTTCGTTGCATATTTACATGCAATTAGCATATATTTAAAGTTGGGTTTCCAATAACTGAAATTTGTCTTGCGATTATCGTGCTTTCTGTGTTGCACGACTATCATGCAACTACTTGTCGCACAACACTTTGTTTCCAATGTTTCTATAATGCAAATGTTATCTCGTCTTTAAAATGTGAAAATACAGTTGTTCGCTGCACTTCAAACATAAAATTTTCTTTGGAAATCGGTTCTACGCCTGATAAAGCCGTCATAATTTAATTTTCAGTGGCAGATAATGTTTTCAAATTGCAAGTTTCAGTATTTCTATCATTTTTCTTGGAGTTTTAGGTAAAAACGAAACAGTTTAGATAAGTTAGATATAAATATAGTATTCTATATAGTAACATAACACTAATAATATATCTACTTTTTTAGTCTTTCTACACTTTCAGTTTGTGTTTATGTTTGACTAAATCGAAACAGTTGAAGAACACTTCACTTAAAATCAAAAGTTAACTTTCCATCACGTGTTTCAATTCCTTCCATTAAAAGGTAAGTTAAAAGTCAAGATAACTATCATAACTGTTTCTATTCTTATAATTTAATTGGATCATATTTTTTATTTAGCATTTTGTTTATGGTTATGGACGACGATGATGATAATTAGACGACGACATGAAGACATGGCCACGAGAAAACGACGATGATGATAATGACGATGGGAACGAAGAAGGATAATAACTTTTGTACATGTATATCGAATACACGATTGCAGAAATTCAATAATTTACGTCTTTAATTTACGTCCACCGTGTTAGATGTGTGATGTTGTTTAATACCGATTGACCCTTACATATTTACAATATTTTTTATCATTAGTGTATATATGTCCAGAAATGTTCATTGCTCAATAAATTAATATAATATAATTTTGCGCTGTTTATAATTTTTTATCTTAATCGGTTGAATCCTGAGCAGGCATAATTTTTTATGATTCACATTTGATTCAGGTATCCCGTGCAAAGACAATTTTACGGTTTCACTCAATAGTTGGAAAATGTAACAGAAACATATTTACGTTGCATTTTTATATTTCTTATCATGGTGCGGTGAACTCATGGGGAAAGTGAAGCGGTAAAATGTTTTTACACGGGATACTAGTCTTATATACTAATAGCGAGTGTGCATACCACTTTTACTTTAGAGAGTGATACATTTAGAAAAATTTCACGGTCATTTTCTCACGAGGAGCGCTTAAAACCACGCTGCTGCAAGAAGCGTTTTTTCAGTATTAATACATTAGCAAATGACGCGACGTGAATTTTTTGGCGCGGGTGACATTGCATTGCACCCCCAACGGAACGCGACGTTTAGGGGCAAATATCTCGAGAACCGATGCGGATAACTGACGTTTTTGCGGTCCGCAATATTGGGCGATGTGGTGACCAAAAAAAAAATTGGGTCTAAAATTTTTTTGGGGACGGGTGTGACGTCATCAGAATCTTTGATCGACGATATCTCAGTAACGGCACGTCGTACACAGACGATCCCATACATTTTTTTGATCAGCTTTTTGAGCTTTACAACTAAGTGATACTTATTCTTTGCAGTTCTGTGATTTTATTTTTCGTCACACTTATATTTTGAAAGAGGTAAAGCACGGGTGATGTGAACTCATGGGGAAAGTGAACCGGTAAAATGTTTTTACCCGGGATACTAGTCTTCTTATACTAATACGCAATCTTGCTTTTTTCTTACCTAACTGTTTAAGAAAGAACGTTAGGTAAAATTTCTCGGGAAGTTCGTCAATGGATGTTGTTGTTTTCCGTATTAGTATAGGGCGAATCTCCCATTAGGGGAATCTTTAGCTCGATCTTACGGGTTTTTATTACTTCGTGAAGTGTTGTGCCTTAAGGAAGACATCACAAAGTCGCCTGGAGGAGAAGGCAATGCAATGTTTTTTGTGTTCGAAACTTCATCAAATTTTCTCAACGTTCATTTCTTTAAACGAGAAATGAAGACGCTGTGTAAAGGTTTTTGTTTTTGTTTTTATTTTTTATTAAACGCTTTAAGTTCAGTAATATAGAATATTAACATTGATCGGTATCAGTAACTATTCTATCCGAGATAGTCGATGTAGACCTGTTATGTGTTCGTGTTATCAGTTCATCATTTTCTACCGTTGTTTATGTTTTTAATGTGGTTGAACGTAGCTTTTTCGTATCAGTTAGTTTTGACTACTATGCCGAAATGTGTAGCTAGCAGTTTATTTTATTGTAGTATGCGGATTGATATTATTAAGGTTCGCCTTTAGGGGAACGAAGGCAGCAAGATCATTATTATATTGTTTTGATAGTGTTTGAATGATATATTTTTTTTTAGATTATAAAATTGAATAGTATAAATGATTGTAATGCAAGAAGAGAGTGATTACATACATATTTACATGGTTTTTGTATCATGATGCACAAATGGTGTTTTGGGTTTTGACATTTCCACAATTCATAGCAGAATAAAGAATTGAAAGTTAAAAACGTCTGAGAAGGTATTATTTTTGTTAGCTTTAGTTAATAGGAAAATTTGAAGGTATTTTCTTATATATCAGACGTTTTATCGTGGTTAGGTAGGAGAATCCATTGGTTAGGTAGGAGTATACGTTGTATTGTCTCTTTTCTAAATCTTTTAGTTCAACTGTACAACTTTAGAAATCTCTAAATAGCCCAAATAATAGCACTGAAAAATAGGGATAATAGCATTCTTTGAATGATCGATCCAAAATATTTGTGTTAAATATGATATAATTCCAACATGGAGAAACACAACAATTTTTGTATATACACAGACTTATCATGGCAGTATTGCGAGTAAAAATCAATTTATGGAAAACTGTAAAATGTTTTTACACGCTACACTAGTATATATATATATATATCGAATGATCATTCTGCTCTGACGAATAAACTGCTGAATGTGATCAAATAGACTTATTTCACATTACATTCTGTTTACATTCGCTATTTTAATACCTTTTACTGACATAATGAAAATCTTTTCTAAAGACCCTTTGGAGATTTTCCTATTTTGAATTCTTAATTACTTACTAATTTGGTTATATTTCTCGCATAATACAGGCGAATTTTGAAAGTGTAGGACTTATCGAGCCAAACGTGCATCAATTAAAAGTAACAGTATATCTGTTGATTTGGAGGAGCCGGGACCAGAGTCTTCTTCGCCGCCGTCCGAATATCGAAGGCAAGAGACTCTGTGTTCAAGGTTGACCCATAGCTGCCATTTATTTAAATTTATAGTCAATGGAACGTGATCTCTTGGCTGCTCAAAAGATCTCTAACACGCCTACCTGAACTCTAAGCAAAAATATTAAAAATATTTCTTTCAATCAGATTCTTAAAGATTGAATGATGACAGGTTTTTGGTGAAGTGAATGAATAAGCCGTAACCAATAATTGCCTTAAAATTTTTCCAAACTTTATTGTTAGTTCTTCCCCCTTTATTTTCTGTCAGAAAACTTGTCTGGTAACTTCTTCCGGTGAAGTAAACCTTTAACTCCACTTCTTAGACTACCCAAAAGTTAAAAAATATCACACGAGTTAAGTAAATATAGTGGTTATTCCTTTTGTTCACCCATGATTGCATCACTTTGGATTTAAACTTAAAAGAATTAGTCGTGGCTTGCTGACAACCTGATGTAAAACATGCTAACTGCATCATACGAAGATGTATGCATATTTGATATACAACTTGTTATACAAAGAAGAAGACAATAATAAAGGAGATGTCCACGCATTCTTCAGAAGTGCTGATAACATACAGGGTTGCTACAGGAGAAAAATAAACACAAACAACTACCTTTAAAAAAGCTGAACAAATATCAAGAACTTTAAACACATTCGAGAAATATTTTACAAAGATTCGCACAGACACTAGCAAAAAGAGCGAATATCCTCATGAAAATTAATTTGAGAGCTTGTAATTTTAACCGTAAGGAGGAGTTATTTTGATCTTAACAGTACGGAGTTATTATCAGCCCTAAGTGGTTTGTCATTGGCGGGATTAGGGTCGGCGGAATAGGGGCCTGCGTTAAATTAAGACCAGTGTAATATAACTTAGCACTTATCTTGAGAGCTGAATTGATATTTAAGTAGGGTTTCCCAGTGGAGTGATTCAAACACAGTTTTCAGTTTGAGGGCTTATATCCCGAGATTCGATAATGAAATCTCGAAAAACTACAAAACCTAAAACTACAAACAAAAACTAAGGTGATTTGAAATTAACCATTAATGGATTTAAGGATTACTATATTGACATCTAAATATATGTATAAACTGTAATTAGATATTAAATTAGATGTTTCCTTTTTGAAATTTGACTCAAAATGATATTTCAAAATAAATGTTATCGATGGACAGTTCAAAGCAAAGTGTGTGCGTCATTATCAAAGAACTGTTCACACTAACCTCGTGTAACCATAGCTTTATTTATCATTTGATGTTCCGATTTGATTTCTAATTACAATTTAATCATTTTATTTGTTGATTTACTACTTAAAATTAATTCATTAATCTGGATCATTATTATAATCTGACTTTTTAAAAGAAACATGACTTTTGAATGTACAACACATTAAGCAGGACAACACGAATCTCATTTGAACGTGTATGAAAAGGTTTATTGTGAGAGTACACATTTTTAAAAGAACAAAATGTTAATAAATGCTATCGTGGTCTAAAAGTTAATAACATGTAAACAACATTCGTTTGTTCAAAAAGGTTGTTAAAAAAGGTTGTTAAAAAAGTTGAAAGCATAAAAGCCCATCTCGTGGACCCATCTCCCAGTTCCCAAGACTTAAAACTAGAGCCGTCGTTGACATTGCAAAATATTTTTGGTAATCCCTAATAATGTAGCCACAATGGACATGTTAAAGGGGTTACGACATGAATCACGTGATTGTTGTGTTTGTTTACTTTTTTTTACCGTCAACCCTAATATTATCGCCTCTCTTGCTTCAAATTTTTAAGTAATGTTCTCTCTTGAACCATCAGGTGAATAAAAACCTCAAACCAAGAAACTTTTCACCGCTCTCCGTATATAGAAAGATCTGGTTTGGATTTAAGGTGTTCAAACAGGTTAATAGCTTTTCATTCGAACACTATGGACCTACTCACACTACACTCAGTCACGTTTTCATGAACAGAAATTGCTTGTAATCATTCTGAATATTTGACATAACCTCTATTCAGATTCACCACATCAAGAATGTTCAACAATTCAAAATAAAAGAAACCATCTTGGAATTTATGGCCTGGTTTTCACTAAAGTAGTTTTCACTGAAAGTGCAACATAATATACATATTAGTTATGCGATAAGGTTATATTGGAAAGATAAAAGAATGATACACTATATTCATCTACTGCTGTGAAAGTAATATGAAATGCTTTAACTGGGAAACAATTTTCAAAAGGTTATAACTAAACCGTTTTACAATAAAGGAATCTTACCTCCCATTTTTGGTCCAAAGTCGAGATCAACACTATACGACCGGGCTGGTAAAGAGGTCTTTCGGAACGCATCTTTCACTGCATTTGTTGTTGTCGAGCTTTTAACTGGCTCTTCATGACTAACATGCAAGCTTCCTGAGGGTGGTGCTGATGTAGAATTTGTGTTGGTTTTCGGTTTTGCAGCAACAGGTGGAGCTACTTTATGGTGTGGTACGTTAGGGGTAGACCACTTCGGAGGTAAAGTTTTTCGCCTTTCTCGCTCTTCAGGTGTAACATTCAAAGCCTTTGAGAATACGTACGACATGTTTTCTTTCTTGCAAAGTTTCAGTTCAGGAAATATATAGTCTTCTTCCTATTGATAAAAATTATTATTACAAACGATATCGATATTGAAAAGTATTTTCTTTTTTCTAATGCTGTTTTTGTATTGTTGTACAAACCTTTCATATATCTGTTATCTAAGCCGTTCCAACTGTTCTTGTTTTGATTCACAATGTTATCGTAATGTTAAAAAGATTGTTAAAAAAATATCATTTACTGACACGTGATCAAAACAATAACATTCAACACTAATAAATTGATTTCATTGGTTTACTAAGGGAGTTGGGTTTCACTCTAGACAGCATATTTAATCAAATTATCAACAACATTCTCGAATAAACAGAGGCGATTTAAAAAATACTTTGTTTTTAAATGCACACGAATAACTAAATCCCAAAACAAATTTGTAAAAATTGAATGTTTTCATGTTTTGTTCGTGCGAGATTTTTTCACATTTTTTCAAAAAAGAAACATTTTAAGATATATTCAATTCAATTTCCATATTTTATCGCTCATGATCTGACGTGAAAACAAATAGAAACAAGAATCACCGGAAGCTACTTCAAGTACCCATCCGTGAAAGTGATGTAACGGCAATAGAAAAGAGAAACTAGAAGCCCAGAGCTTTATAAATTTCCGCATGAGTCCTTGAGGAAACCAACTAAGTCGGAACTACTTTAGGAGCGAAACCCGTAATGCAACAATTAAGCGCCGCCCTCTTTTAAACATCCGGTTTTTAATTAAATCTTATGGCCATCTTTTTGTGAATGGAAATGTTCTGTCTTTATTTTAAGATAAACAACTCTACAGAAAAAATGGAAAAGTATGATCTAATGGAACGCGCTGTATGAAAATCTAAAGTTCCAAACGCCCACGGCGCTTCATCGATACATTAGACAGGGCGCTCTTAAAAAACGGGGTTGGTGCTAAAGATTTTACAACAAATTTCTTTCAGTAATCAATGTTTCCTTAGATATGTTTAGAAATCTATAGCAAATAAAGATAGATCTAACTTAAATGACTGAATATTTTTCGAAAAAAAGTAGAATTCACTGAAAAAAACTATTCCAAAATATCTGAATACTGGATAATCATATATAATCAATCCAACCCAACACCTTGATGTTCCGACAGCTCCATTATGCCAAACCGTAATGCCAAACTCAAACTGTTACCCTTACCGTAAATCCAACCACCCCGTCGTGATTAATATGATTTTATGTTGTTGACAAATCAAGCTGTAGGAACATAGAATGCCTTTATTGCGCGTACAGTATAGCCGGAAAGAAACTTTACGGGTTCGCGAAGGAATGAATTTTCAGATGAAAAAACCGAAGATGTCTGTGTACAGTTTTATATATTATATGAAGTCATTATCAAATCTCTTGTGTTCAACACAGTTTGTTTAGACACCTCTATTAAACAGAACAAGAGAACCCATGTTAAATAAACAAAAACACTGTTAACTTCAAAAGACACCGTCTCTACGTGAAAGCTAATTATCTTACTCGGACATGTAAAGTTTTTTTCGGGATCGCTGTACTGTGTATCGGGTGTATACATATCAAAAGGTTTCAGTTAGCTTCCATATAGATTCCATTACAAAACATTATGGTAATAGATAGATATGTAACGTTCAAGTCACGCAAGTATTGTTTACACATGCCGATGTCCTTCTCAATAGATCATTAATGTTGCAATATATGCAATTATCAAGTCAATTTTTTGCACCTATATCTGAGACAATTAAATGATCTTTCTTTTCACTCCAAAAATGTTCTGTTGATTTGCTTCTCTGCAAGGATCATAAAACTTTCTGTGCATTTTCATATCACTTGCACTTGGTCTGATTTTTAGTTTAAGCAGGGTATAAACGAAACGATTCTAAATCAAACTTCAATGATTACAAGCTCAACAGCAGGGTGTTTCCATTTCCATGTTTATTCATTACTGCATTTGTAGACATTTTTTTGTATTACTATTTGTATACGATCAGTTTTAGTAATTTTCTATTACAAGTCGACGACGTATTGATTCTTTTTCTTCCCAAAGCTTCAGGTAATGCATTCAAGGAAAAGGTCACAGAAACAACATTAACATCGGGAAGGAAGACTTTTCACATGGTGTATGACCATCATTTTGTAAACCTGTAGTGCTACCAAACACTTCTTGCTTCCTGAAACGACCCTGATGCAGCATATTCTCAGCGTTGCGTTTTTATGATTAAAATTTGACAATTCTTCTTCTCTTGTTTTCGAGCACGAGTCTTCGGTGAAAATATATGAGCCTCTCCCCATTCCCTTTATCGCAAAATGGAGTTTGTTTTTTTGTTGTTTCTTTTTCATATTTTATCATCATATTTTATTACAAGCTTTTTCTTCCAAAGTATTTTTAAAGAATCCCAACACAACTTAAAGGATGGTGTTTTAGAACACAAGAAAACGAAAAAGATTTTTCAAGACGTTTGAAAATTTTTGAAATTTTTGTACAACATGGCGTGTGAATTCTTGATTTCTATGTTAAAATGAGTAACAATATGTATTACTATTTCAACAAAGCTAATTTGTTATGAAAAATAAGAATTCTGCTGTTCATATAGCTATTTTTATTCTCTTATCTCTGTATTCATTTCTTCTCGCCTCAAATCGAATTTTGGTGCGGCAACATAATTCATAATATCACGTGATCCGTGTCGTAGCCCCTTTAAGAGTTTGTTTACACCAGCGGGCTACAGTGTCTTTTGTAACAGGTTTATAAGGTTTGATGTAACTTTAATGTAGAAGTGACACATAATTTGTGGTTTAGTAATCCACGAGTTGCGAGTTGCCCGTTACAAGTTACCCGTTGCTACAATAAAATCACGAGTTACGAGTTACTTTTTTGCTTTTAAATCACGAGTTACGAGTTGTTTTTTACGAGTTGGTACATTCATTTTATGAGTTGCTGTAATAATTTTCCGAGTTGGTATCACAAATCCACGAGTTGGTGTACAAATTTCAGGAGCTGCTTTTAAAGTGTGAGTTGTATATTTAAAGCGCGAGTTGCGAATTTATGGTGAAACGATGTTCCAGTAAAATTGAAGTATTCACTTTTTGACCATTTTTTGAATCTCGTATACTTTATGGTAAGAAAGTTTCTCGATTTGGCATCATTTATGATCGCAATAACTTTCGAATAATACTGTTGTATGTTTCATTTTCATGCGGCGACTATGAATAATTTGTATACGGGCACGATATTTAGAAACGTATTAAACCGAACCTCCACAGAGAAATTGTTATCGCCAGTTTTCAGCGACAAAACTTGCACATGCGCATTTGAAATATCGCGCAATGTTGTTGCTCGACAACGTCCAAATTCTGTTCGCTGATGAGCGAAAGGGAGTAGAATTCACTTCTACTCCCTGCCATCGCGTTTGAGTGCAGCCAGCGGGTCTGTGGAGATCAGCCTTTAAGGTCTAGTTATCAAAACCCTACAGAAAATTAGTCGATGATTATGAAAATTAGTGATGCATGAAAATGATTGCATGTACACCTTTTTTTATTTTATAAGAAACCTAGCGAACGATGTTTCTTAATTTGTGTAGTAAATTTTTAAAAGTTTCTTAACGAGTTTTTTATTTCGAGAATCATAATTTAGATTTTGAAAGAAAAAACACTGAATTTAAGAAGATGTTTCTCATGGTCTCAACTATGTACACGCTTCTTTTTATGGGAAACACAAAATGTTGTTTGAGGCTCAATGTTGCTTAAGTTACTCTCTTTTGCATGTGTTGCGTGTTTAGCTGGAAAAATATATCCCTTTTTGCTCTTTCTATTTTAATGTTAGGTTTTTTTCTCAGTTTATTTGTTAAGCCTGTGTTGTTGGTTAGCAATTGCTTCATTTTTGGCCGATTTGTGCTTTATGTTGTTATAAAAAAATGCATGAAGTTGACCAACAGAAGTTTTCAATGAGTTTCTTTTCGTACAACCCAACTTTTTCAGGATAAAATGAAAAAAACGTAATTATCGAACAAATGCCTAATCATATAGAAACTTTAGAATTCTAGGATCTCTTAAACGGCCTTAAAATGAATTTCAGAGTTAAATTTAAGCTACCTAATGGTGAATATTTTTATATTTCTTCAGCCGCCATGTCATCGCGCATGGCTGATCGCAGATAGGTTTCCAATCCTTTCAAAGCTGAAAAGGCATAAAAACCGCAGTACAGTTAAATTTTGGAAACTTTTCTTTTTGGAAACAAATAAGAAATGGTTTTCGGAAAAGAAAGTTTTAGCACCCTTTTTATTTATGCTATTTTATAAAATCTTTGATATTTAATAAACGGCAACATGCCCTTGGAGGAAAGACGTTTTACCTATTATTCAGGTGAAAACCAGGTCTATGCTACAACTTGGTCTTGGTTTTATCACGCATTAGAATGGAAGAGCGAAGGTCTCCGTTTTCTTATATATGGCTCCCTGTTTTCTAACAAGGGTCCTCGTTTTCTTGGGTCCCACGGATGGATCCGGTAAGTAAAGGAAGCTAATTAGGATATCAGCAAATCGCCGGTTTTTACAATTTTCACAGAATTCCAGTTACTTTGTAGGAAAAAAAAACCCACCTTAAACAACTATTCAGTATTGTCAGCGCTGGTTTGATTGTAAATTTTGTTTTCAATGATAAAGCTCGGTTCCCACTGCGCGATAACTACTATCGCAACCTCGATAACTGATGTCACGCGATCGCGATAGCCACTATCGCGCAATGTGAACGAACCTCGATAACATATTTGATGCATATTTTCTAGTTATCGGCAGCGCGACAATATCAAAAAGTTTTGATATTATCGTCCTCGCGATAGTGAACTTCAAAGCAATGCCGCATAAACTTTTCAATGAAGTCTATTGTGTTGATTTATACTCAAGATGTTGCATATTTTTTTTCGAAAAAAAGCTGCTTGTTCTGGCTAAAAAGGAAAACAAGTGTGTATATGTGTTTTTGAAGAAAAAGGAGTTTTTCAAAATGGCAGGAAAATATAGGTTGCTGAGAGAAGATGAATGCCTGGCAGAAGAAGTAAGGAAATACTCCTGCCTTTATGACAAGAGCTGCAAAGGTTATAAAGAGCGGGACAGGGTAAAAAATGCTTGGAAAGAGGTAGAGAAAGCCCTTGAGTATGAAGAAGGTTTGTAGATTGAAAAATAATAATTTATTACAGAAAAAAAAAAAACTATTTTTCTCGTAGTGGCATGGCATTTGTTTTCATGACATACATATTTTCCCCACAAACAAAAACAAAAATAGAATAAAAGTTATTTTTTCTAGGTACAGCAAAGCAATTTTTCGAAAATCTTAAAAAGAGGTACAGCAAGAGACGACAAGCGGTTTTAAAAGCATCAAGGTCGGGCTGTGGAACGAGCGATGTTTCAGCAGTGTCAAATCAACTTAAGGATTACGAATTTTTGACGTGGATTAATCTTTTTATTAAGACAAGGAAAAGCAAGTCCAATTTCCTTTCGCAACTGGAGACTCAACAAGACGAAGAGACGAAGAGGAAGAATCTGATGAGGACCTTGGTAAGGACAAAATTGACGAAGATAGTCTTTTTAGTGATTCTGCCTCAGTCTCCTCAAAAAAGCGACAAAAAGTTCGTAATAGCCAGAAGAAAGCGGTTGATAGCACGAAGGAGGATTTGATGGCAAAGATGTCTGTTATTATGCAACATTGCATAGAGAAGAATTCATTTAAATCAACTGAAGAAGAAAGATATGGTGGGATGGTTGCTAATGAATTGGCCAAACTACCAGAATTCTTTAAAATACAAGCAAAGCACGAAATTAATGGTATCCTATTCAAGTATCAAATGCAACACCAACAAAACTCCTTTATGTCCCCGAATATGCCACGTACAACAATGGTTTCCCCACATTTGTCTTCCGAAAGTAGTCATAACCGAGATACGCACTCACTAGCATCTCCTGGTAGCTCTTCCTCTGCTAGTTGCAACACACCACAGCTTCGATTTCCCTTTGTACAATCGGGGAATAGTCACGTTGGTAGTTGGTTAGCATCATTGAACGACAATAAAAATATTTGAGACTGCGATTACATATGTATTTCAATGTAATCTAAAAAAAGTTAAACATATGTATGTATACACAAAATTTTTAACCAAAGATGATGTAGCTTTTGACGAATATAAACTATTAAGTCTTTATGTTCTTCTCACATGATTTAGTTGCCATTCTAATTTACCTAAAGGACTATTTACATATTCTTTTAAGCAATCCCTCATATATATAGCATCTTGTTGATACCGACAGCCACGGACTAAATTTAAATTTACCATCAATGCGTTTGTAGTATTAATTGACGATCTCCAATTACCAGGAACTGTATCTCCACTTGATTTTGTAGAATCCGCAAACCCATCTGGACAATATGAAGCGTTTTCGGTCAATCTAAGGTAATTGTGAAGAACAATAATGGCCAAAATATATTTTACGATATTTTCAACATTGGCATTAATAGGAGTGTTCAATAATCTCCATCTCGCTACCATCAAACCAAACGCATTTTCTATCGTACGTCTAGCTCTTGAATGACGAAAGTTATACACTGCTTGCTCTTCAGTCAAATTTCTTCCAGGAAAAGGACGCATTAGCCAGGTTTTGAGGGGAAAAATCTCATCGCCTACCATGAAATAAGGGAGAGGATCAAAAATGCATCCTTCTAAAGTAGACGGTTCTGGAATGTTTAGTGAACCATCTTGAAAGTGCTTATTAATTTCGCTGCGCAAAAGAACTCCGCTATCATTATTCGATCCGTACTGGCCCAAATCAACCATGGTGAAACAATATTTTGCGTCGCACACAGCTAGAAGGACTATGCTAAAAAATCCTTTGTAATTATGAAATAGAGTTCCAGTATTAGCAGGACATTTGATGCGGATATGTTTCCCATCAATAGCTCCAAGGACATGTGGCAAATCCCACATTTCTTCAAATTCGTTTGCTATTTTAAGCCACTCGTCAGTTGATTTCGGTGGTTGGAGATAAAGAGGAGCAAGAGCAGAATATATTGCATCGCATGTTTCCCGAATTATCTTCGACACTGTAGACTTTCCAATACGGAATCCAAAGGACAAGGATTGTTGCGAATCACCAGATGCCAAAAACCGTAGAGTTAAGCATAACCTTTCTGAAGCTGATATCGGTTCACAACAGTTAGTTTTTAGCTTGGTTATGTCTTCTTCTACCAAACTTAATAGATGGTCGAATCTTTCTGGTGACATTCTAGTGTATCTATAATAAAAAAAAACACTTTAACATTATCATACAACTTTGATAAAAGCGTAAAAGAATGAAAGATAATACAATATAGAAATATTATTACAACTACCATGTAGCATTACCTGAAAATATTTTCCCTATCTGAATTTCTCATTTCTTGATACAAAGTGTGAAATTGACCAAGGTTATTTCTCTGTTTGAAAATATCTTTAACCCAACGTTTTCTTTTCTTTTTTGAGGTTTTTCTTCATCGTTTAACAGAAGAACAGAAGCACATAACAGCTCCTCGATTTCACTCTCTTCGCTATCCATGTTTTTTTTTCTCTATGTACGTCGTTTTAAAAAAAACTCTTTAATTTGTTATCGCGCAGTGTGAACCACCTCTCTTTCGGCACACCTGTTTCCGGTAAAAAGTATCGCAACCTCGATAACAAGCGCGATAGTAAGTTATCGCCCAGTGGGAACCGAGCTTAAGTGACTCTAGGTAAGAAAAACTATGGGTTTTTACAATAGTGGCGAACTGGCATTTCATGCTCACCATCATGTATGATAAATTGCCATTTATTGCTTGTAAAATTTCCTCTTTTTGAGTCAGCTTTTCCCATTCCTTTAGATGACTTGACAATCAGGGGCGGATCCAGCATTTTTTCGCAGGCGGCTCAAAATCTTGTGGTCTTAATGTTAAATTCCGATTATCCCGATTTTTTACGGGAACATTCCGATCAGGGGTGGATCCAAGCAAATTCAGAATAGTAAGCCTTGTGACCAATCTGGGTGATCCGTATTTGCTTCAGTAACGATAATTTCGGGTTGTGAAGATGTTATATGTAATATTTAGTTAACTGCGTATACAACCAATAGATCATCCAATTGTATGCAGACGGGGGACATTGTACTGGTCAGGTACTTACTTGTGAACCCCAAACACAAACCCGAGCTTAGAGCTCACGGTTTTACTTCATATTCCGTATAGGCTGTCTGCAGTATAGAAAAGCTATGAAATATACTCTTATACTTTTTAGCTGTTCATTTACTTGTGGTGCCCAACAATTATAATGATGGAAACGTGAAACTAATGTTGGAAATGCAAACTTTAAAGCTGTTTTTTTCAATAAATATAAATAATTTTAAAATTTTGTGCTCAATCCATGTATTCCCACACCAGCCACATCAGGCCCTGAACTGTCAATTTAGAGATTTTTAAATTTTTTATGTCTTTTTTTCTCACTATTTTCCAATATTCTGGAGGTGTTTCTTAAGAAAAATACAGAAAATGTTGTTGTTGTTGTTGTTGTTGTTTCTGAGTTTACATTATAATTTAATCATAATTTCCTGGATGGTTCATTATTACTGTTGCTGCTGTTTATCTTTTTGGAATACATTTCATATTATTACCATGTTGAGAAATTGTAATACAATTGTTTATTTCTTTATTTTATGTACTTCTCTGTTGGTGACCCAATTGACTCCTGTTACTGTTATTGCTGGTAGTTGAAATCAGAATCAAATATCGTTCAAATTATAAGTTGGAATTATATTTTATGAATAAATAACTATCAAATGAATGCTTATTATTTCAAAAATGTGTTTTTCTTGTTTGAATGAACCTGCGACTGAAACTTATTTTTACTTTCAGTATTATTGCTATGGTCCAGCCCTACAACTTTATACTCTTTCATAGATTTTAGCTATATCTTTTATATATCACCTGGAAACAATTTGTTTACTGAATTGTAGTTGGCAAGGCTTTTACATGAGAAAACAATAGATATAGTCATTCTTGGATGTATAACAAAAATTTGAATTGTTCTCCAATAGATAGTTCCTGAATTTTTATTTAAACGCTGTGTTATGGCCTAGTCAACAAGTTTCGCCTCGTTTTCATTATCATAATTAGGTTTAACTAATCCGTCGGGAAATAGGAATAATGACAATAAGTGACCATCACTAAGTAATAAACTTTTGAAATCAGTAAAACAATAAAATTCATAGAAATGAGGTGTTAAAATTCGGGAAGGTCTATTAATTGAAAGAACGTAAAGGTGGATTTTCATGCAGCAGCATTTTGCGCTATGGTGATAATATCGTCCGCGAGATTTTGTGGTGCGTGAGCAGTAGATAACAATCACTGCAGTTTCAGAGATTTTTGTGAAGTAGAGCGAGAGAAAAAGCTCCGGCGCAAAGTCGAAACAATTTTCCGGAGTGTTTGAGTGACAGCCAATCAGATTTCTTGAAAGTTAAATGATTACATAATTTTCAATCTTCTACATTGTTTGTTCTGATTTTTCCCTCAGGTGCAATTTTGTGACTATCAATAAAATCACGATCGCATTCTGCGCAAGATCGCATGCACAACAATATCTCCGTGGCTATTTTATCGCCCCAGAACAAAATGCTGTTTTATGGAAATCCACCTTAAGTTTGAATTATTGAATAATGAGAACATGCCGCTTTATTGTGGTCAAACTCTCTATCGATTCCGTAAATTAGTGTCGCGAGCGGCTCAAAAACCGAAAGTTATAACCAAGTTCGGTGATAAAAAATATAGGAAGGCGGCTCAAAGAGTTGTTTCAAAATATAACTTATGAGTTCTGAGCGCCTCTGTCTGAAAAGCTCTATGATGGAGCGCTCTTTAAAAAAGTGTTATAGGGGTTTTATTTGGCAAAATTTGCCTAAGCCGCCCGCTAAATCCGCGTCTGGACAATTGTCCTTTTTGAAAGGAGTCTACTTTTTTCCTGAAATAAATCAGTCAAAGAAGGAAGCTGGTGTGACAAACTCACTGTTTTTTTTAATTACTTCTTGAAGCATTTGGATGGGTTCTGGTGTAACTTTGGAATATTGATGTTCGTCCGGCACCTCTTCCCTGGTAAATGTCTTTGTCTAAAAAATGATTGGAGTGACGGTAAGAAACAGAGCTGTTGGATAATTTTGAGGAACCAACATGGTTTGTCAAATTCAATTCTTTTATATCTTTCATTATATCATTTCCAAAGAGGAAATCATTGGTACCTTTATTGTTGCTCAAGCTTTAATACTCGGGTTTGAGAACTGATACAGCATGTTTTCGTCTAATTTCTGAAATGTCAGAAAATATCGTTCGAAATATTGCCACAGAGTTATTTATACTTTGGATGTAATCTGATAGGATTTTATCTTACTGCCATTAGGAGTAACTTTTTTTGTATTGTGATCACAGCTGATACTTCTAACACCATTGGCAGTTGCATAGCAGAGAAGTTTATCTTCTTTTGAAACCTCGACAGTAATTTCCAAATTTCTGGGTTCATCTTAGGAACAAAAAGGTTTTGTGGCAATTTTGTGGAGGGGAATACTTCTCTGATAATTTTTTGATATTCTCGAGTGGCTTTTCTGCAATCCATTGTTGATCGATTGCGGCAGTCCATTTGTTGTTTAGCTTGGGTCCTTCCCTCTGGCAAGACGTGGTTATCTCTATGGAAGACCAGATATCATTTGCTGCAGGATTTTCTACCACAACAATGTGTTCGCTTTGTTGTTCGTTCAGTTCTTCTCTCCCATTATGGTTTTTGCCAGAAGAGGCGTTGATCTCGATGCTGTTATTATCAGCTTGATTAGATAGAGAATTCCTTGAATAATTTCCTTTTCGACTTTTATTAGTAGTTGAATTACTTGATGTTGATGTACTAGAACTAGAACTAGAGGATGAAGATGAATGTCGCCTTCGTCGTTTTTTTCTGTTGTTTTGATGACCATCGTCGCTGTCCAGGTTTTCAAGAATTTCACTCAGCTCATTATTTCCACCAGATGAAGCCATTGTTATTTAAGCTGGCATAAAACTTGTTATATTTAATTGATTCATGTTTGGATATATCTCATTAGATATATCCGAGCTCGAATAAAAATTCAAATCAAAAAAAGTGCATGCCTAACAGATACACATACATTATGACCGCCGTCTCAACATATCAACTTGTATTAAATTCTGCATGTCCGCGATCACTTATATCTGACCTGGCTTACTAGAAGGCTGGAAACTAGGATGATGTGGAATAGTCTGAATAGTCTGCAGATTGGTGGAGGAAATTTCCAGGAATGGTGAAATATGGTCAATTAGTGACTTTTGTTTTCTTGTTGGAGCAGGTGTTGAGTCAGGGAAAGATCCCTGAGCATGTATGTTGCTTGTGGAGGGGAGTGTTTATTAAAAGTCACCTGCTAACACAATTGCACCGTCCCTGGTGGCGTAAATTTGACTTAAATTCTCACTCTTTTGTCGGTTAATAAAGGCACTCAATGAGGCAGAGTGAAATTTGGTTTGCTCCTTTGATCTCGGCCCAAATATGCTCCAGAGGATGGTGATATTAGGTCTTTCGTCGAGTTCGATATCATCTTGAAGAAGCTGACTTCACCTACTTTAAGGTGAGAAAGTATTTGCCGGACACACTTTCGCGATTTTTGGCCAATTCGCGAACCTAAATTATTGCAGAAAATCCCATAGGATTGATTCGCGGAAATAAATCCACGTGAATTATATAAAGAAACGATCGTTCCTTTTCAATATACGCAGGCCTATAGACATCTAAGAGCTCTGCGACTAAAAAACCGGATTTCCACTCTATTTTTGAAATGCGAAAAAAATTCGAGCGAACATTATTTTCGTTTAATAAGCATGTGCAATAAATATCTTCGCGAAATCTTCAAATGCAGTTGAACTCTTTTTAACCTTTTTTTTCATTTCGTTCAAAAAAATATTTGTTTATGAAAATCACCCAATCAAATAATTGGAAGCACATGCCAAACGATACAAGACCGGCAACGATAACTACATTCCTTTGAATGTTTTAAAAGCTTACTAAGCTCAGATAGCTTGCCAAAGCCAATTTTTAAATGGGGTTAGGGACGGAGAATGGGACGTGGAACACCACTGATTCAACAGAACATAAATTTGTGATTGACTCCACCCGAATTTTAAACTCTTTAAAACCAAAACAAACACAAAGTCAACATGATGCAGCAACAGGAGAAGAATCACTTGGGGTTTTAACTGGGAGTAAAGATCAGACGAATCCGGCCATTGTACGTTGTTTTGATTTTATTTCGTAAAAGATCTTTAGTTTAGTGGACACGGAATGTGCGAAGTTTTTCGAGAGAAATTTTTTCTTCCTTCAAACTTATTTCGTTTTAATTATTTTAAGTGGAAATCAGGCTTAATAGACCATTAGTTGAACACCCCCAACCTCTTAGGTCAACCTGTCTAAAAGGATAAAAATAAAGAAAATTGGTCAAACGACAAAATCAACAAATTCGCGAAAATAAATCATTCACGATACTTTCGATAGTTTATTCCTTATATACAGTAGACTCTTTGCATTTCGAACATCCAAGGGATCGTACATAATGGTTAGAGTTCGAAGTACAGAGGTTCATTTTCATAGAAATCGGAGATGAAAGGACCTTCCAAATCAGTTCGAATTAGGGAGAATTCGGATTATAGAGGTTCGAATTACAGAGGTTTGACTGTACATCTATCGTATCATATCGGCAAGAAAACACCAATATTCAAAATACCGGTCAAGAAAAGTCTTACGGTGACCCCGTTCGCAACTATTGAAAGAAATGTTCCAGTTTCTTCGATTGACTTGTTTTACTGGCAACTTGCTCACAAGATTCTCACATTCTTTATTCATCGGCGGTTCAAAAGCAGACACGGTTGAGGGGAAATTAGAATATACTAAACAACACTGGAAACACATATTTTTCATAAAACCCTGCAGATACAAAATTATTTTTTTTCCACATTATCAATGAGAAAAGTGAACGAAGGCATATTCGTGTCGTAAAAACAATGCAAATATGAGAGAAAATATGACACACACACAACAATACAATCCTGCTAAAAGATATTAACACAAAAAATTACCAGATGACTAATTTGCAAAAGTAACTACTACGATATACTACCCAAAGACAAGAATTTAATAGATCTTTCAAAACTTGTGTAACGAATAACGTAATGCAGTGATTATTGGAGTATTTCTGAATCTATCCTACTCATTGAAAGTTGTGCCATTCATTCCCAGGACATCATGATCATGTGAACATTTCTCAAAATATCTGACTTGATATGAAGAGTATCTTCGTTTTCATTGGGAACTGTATAGCAACCACAACCTGAAGTCCCTCACAAAGAATGTCGATGAGAAAATGAAAAATAAATACGCAGAAGAAATATAAATACCTAACAAATCATAATTAATAGCGTTCAAAAAACAAACAAATTTTACATACAATGCGAAACCTGATTTTTTGATGGTGGTGGAGAAAAATTATTTGTCATTCCTTCATATACGTTAGACATAATTTCAAAGGTCATTAGAAAAAAACAGTAAACAAGTTTATCAAAAATCCCAACGTTTCAAAAGCAGTTCAAATGTTTCCTTTTTTCTCAAATTATTCCCATCAAATTAACCACAACATTTTCCTATCATAGCTATAAAATAAACTTATTCTGCCATACTTCTGGGAACCAAATTCACACTTCCCCGTATAGAAAGAACGTTTTAGCAGAAATGAAGCAGTATGGTGAGATTGAGCCAGTAAGATCAGGTTGGTGGTGGAAGAAGAGAAGAATAAATTAAATATTCTTTTCAAACAGGTAACATGGCCTAAAAAGAGAAGATACTTGTTGATATAAATCTATCCAATTGGCCTTTCCCAGCTATTTCTGAAATTCCCTGGTCTGAAAGTCTATTGTTAAGTACTATTGTCAGTATTTTTAACTTGGATTGCCTACCTTATCGGGGATAAAAGGAAGTCGTGTTTTAATTTAGTAGGGGGGAATTTAACACTTTTCCAAATTTAGTCACTTTACCCCGACCAATTTTTTCGTTTTAGTCACTTTCCCCCACTCAATTTCATCAGCCATGCAATTACGTGAACTGCATGGATCATTCCTATATAACATATGGCATTTTCGTTTTTCGAAAATAGCATCCCTGATTATAGCTTCTTTAAAGATAGTTATACTTGTTTGTTTGTTCCTTTTTATTCAATTTCTGCGCGCGTTTGGTTTACACCTTCTATCTATCCGTCTCTATCTAACAATTTTTTGCTGATTTTGGATATCGGGATTTCGGGATTTCGGATTTTGGGCCGTTTGTTTATAATGTGATGATAAACAGCAGACTCAAAAACCTATGCGGTATAGTTAGATAATATTTACGTAAACTGGTAGAAAACCTTTGTTTACTTTTCTCATTAAAAAAAAAGAACCATATGTTGCAAACGGTGGCAGCATTATGAATAAAAATTGATACAAATAACTCATCCATCCGAGTTTTAAACTTTGTTTAAGGCTAAGTTACACTAACGCCATTTTATGTTGCTAAAAACAAAAGAGATGTACATACGTGAGTTGCAACCATGGATACATATCTTATTTTAAAATAATTTTTTTTAAATGTATAAGAGTCAAAAGAGAAAAAAAACACGAAACAAACAACGAAAACAAAAAATCCATCCAAAATACTGAGTTTTAAACTTTGACAAACAAAGTAAACCAAAATCGTCCAAATAACAAACAAGAATAATTATAAGAAGGTTTAATAGAGTTAAAGTAAGAACCGCTTCTGATGAAGCTTAGTATTATTAACTGTAGGTGAGCTTCGAAGCACAAGCCATTACTTACAACAAAATAATACTTAATTTCAAGTGGTACTTCGAATTGGAAGAAACTGGAATCCTCTATTTTGTATTTGATGGGAATAAGATCTATGTTTTGAATAATTGGTAAAATACGAAAAAAATATTTACTGAATGTTTTGATAAAGTTTTGAAAATTCCTAGCCGGCGTTCTTTCATTACAATTTATATAGTTTCGTAAAGTAAATTTCGAAGAGTCTAAAGCGTAGACTAAACTGCCATTTCAGCCAGAGTAGTAGAAGTCCAAGGATGTTTTAATACTACCGCTGCTACTGTTGTTTCATTTATTAAAAAGGAATATTTTGGATTTTATTCTTTTAAAGCATTAAAAACTAAGCCTATACAACACCATGTGAAAAGTCTCCCATACCAATTTTTGTGTTGTTGACCTATCGTCGAAGAAATAACTCTTTTTGAAACCAAAGGAAGAAAAGAGCATTTTTATGCATGCCTGATGGAAGAATATGGTATTTATGTATATAGAGTGGATTGGTAGTGCTTGAGACCAGATTAGTAAGGTGAAGAAAATCTTACGTGGACCTTGTTGACATTGTATGTCGCAAACGCCACTATATGTCGCAAAAAATGCAAAAATTGACACTATATGTCGCAAAACTTATGATCATACTCTCATGCTAAATGAGAGAAATTGAACTACCGGTTAAAATATGACCTTAAACTTGACTTAAGGGTAAAATCTTCTTATACTAATACTAAATCTTGCTCTTTTCTTCTTACCTAACTTTGAAAGAAAGAATGTGAGAAAATGTTTCTTGGTATTTACGTTTTTTCCGTGTTAGTATAGGGGGAATCTCCCATCAGAATAAGGGAATTGATTGATATTATTAAAATTAAATTAAGATTAAAATTATCTCTATAATTCGAATATTCAGAGTGTAAGCCATGCATTAAAACTTTCGAACGTTTTTTTTTCGAACTTCGAATTTCTCATCCGTCTGTTCGATGGTATGTTTGTTCGTTTTTGTAAACAGAAGTGCAGCAATTTAATGTGCTTTGATGTCCTGCGTTTTATTTCTCATAATGTCTAAGCGAAACCGTGTAGATCAAAAACTTGAGACCAAGTATAAAGCTTTGGTGGAATTAGAGAAAGGAAAATCCAATAAAGAAGTCGCTCAATCATTTGGTATTCCGCCTAATACGCTTTCTAATTGGAAAAAAAATATAGAAAAGGTTTTTGACGCTTATAAAAAAGGGAATGCAAAAACCAAACGGATGAAGTCTGATACCTATGAGCAAGTCAATAACGCTATACTGAAATGGTTTACACGTATACGAGCAGAAAATATTCCTGTTAGTGGCATCCTTATAAAGGAAAAGGCTCTTTATTTTGCCAAAGAATTGAACATTGAAAAATTTCAAGCATCGGATGGCTGGTTAGACAAGTGGAAAAAAAGGTTTGATTTGATATCTTATTTATGGAAATATACATTATAAAGTACATATTTATAACATTTTAGGAAGTCTTTTTTCGAGAATGTTAATATACTTTTCTTCTGCTGTGAAAATTAAACGTGACGGTACCTTCATTCCCAAACCATCGTTAACTGGTATTAATTCAAGACTTAATATATCTTGGACAGATGGTATTACAAAACAGCCATCATGTTTTAGAATTCGTCATTAAAAAATCAAGAACAAAAATACCGGATGAATCTTTATATAGATCTTGAATAGCTGATAAGGCCTAGGTTCCACTTACATTTATTTTTCTTTTTTTCTACAGGTATGGCGTATCTTTTAAAACCATTGCAGGAGAATCTAAATCAGTTACGGAAGAGATGACAGCGCCCTGGTTGGAAACAACACTACCGACAATTCTTTCCAGATACCCAATTGAAAATGTCTTTAATGCTGATGAATTTGGCCTATTCTATCAGTGCCTTCCCAATAAAACCTTTCACTTTAAGAAAGAAAAGTGTAGTGGGGGCAAGCACAGCAAAGTTAGATTGACCGGGATGGCAGCAGGAAATGCAATAGGTGAAAGACTTCCTATGTTTGTCATTGGAAAGTCAAAGAATCCGCGGTGTTTCAAAGGTGTTAAAAGCATTCCATGCCGTTACCGAGCCCAGCCAAAAAGTTGGATGTCGTCCGAGTTGTTTGAAGAATGGATGAGGGAACTCGATCGTAGCTTTGGCGTCAAAAAAAGGAAAATTGCTTTGATCGTGGATAACTGTCCTGCTCACCCAACCGTTACAGGGCTCGAATGGATTGAACTCATCTTCCTTCCGCCTAACACAACATCGGTCACCCAGCCTATGGACCAAGGAGTTATCAGAGCACTCAAGGTCAAGTATCGTTCTCTTGCCGTTAGAAAGCAACTTGCTAACTTAGAGAAAGGAAAGCAGCTACCAAAAATTTCCATCTTGACAGCAATGACAATGCTCAACAAGGCTTGGGGTTCAATACCTGATCGCACTTTCTTGAACTGTTTCAAAAAGTCCGGTATTTCTGAAGAATCTGCGGAGAAGGCGTTAAATGATGATGATGACCCTTTTGCAAATTTGGATGTCGAAGAAGACGTCATTGAAAATTTGCGAGGTGATCTCCAAGTCATGAAAGGCAAGTTCGATGTAAACTTTGAATTAACTGCAGACGAGCTTGTCGATATTGACTTTGAGATCAGTATTTCTGGTCTCATATCCGATAAAGACATCATTGCCGAAGTGAGTGGATGTGTTGACTGCAACGATAGTGAGGATGATGATTCCGACAACGAAGAACCAACCGAACTGTTGACAAAACCCGATTTTAAAGATGCCATGCCATTTCCATCCTTGAGGAATACAGCATATTTACGAAATTTGGAGTAGATTTGAGGAAAGCACTCAGCGACGCAAGTCGTGGGCTTGACTTGGCTTGACCTGACCTCGTCAACAAAAAACAATCCAAAATTGAACATTTTTTTGAGAAATCCTGAGTGTAGTAAATATAAATAAAGATTTTCAAAAAGAACTCAATTTTTTGTTGTTGTGTTTTCATCTTGGTGGTTTTTGTTATTTTTTCAAAATTTCCGATTTTTCTCTCTCTAATTCGAATTTTCACTCTTCAAGTCTGAAAATTCGAATAAGAGAGACTTTCTATTATTCGAATCTCTCTATAATCCGAATAAAAATTTGTCCCCCTTGAGATTCGAATTAGAGAGAGTGAACTGTATATACATGGTATTTGGTATCATAATGCACAAGTGGAGTTTTGGGTTTTGACATTCCACAATTCATAGCAGAATAAAAATTTGAAAGATAGAAACGTCAGAAGGTAATGTTTTTGTTAGCTTCAGTTAAATAGGGAAATTCGAAGCTGTTTTCTTATATTTAAGAAGTTTAATCGTGGTTAGGTAGGAGTATATGTTATATTGTCTCTTTTCTAAATCTCTGAACATTTTTATTTTAGCTTTTAGTTTACCTGTAAAACTTCTGAAATCTCTAAATAGGCCAAATAGCACTGAAAAATAGGGATACTAGCATTCTTTGAATGATCGATTCAAAATATTTATACAACAATTTTGTGTTAAAGATGATATAATTCCAACATGGAGAAACACAACATTTTTGTATATACACAGACTTAGCATGGCATTATATAGCGTGTAAAAAAATTTTATGGAGCAAATCTGTAAAATCTTTTTTCATGCTACACTAGTCCTATAATAACTCATTATAACATTTTTTGTTTTGCAGCTTCATGTCACTTTAAAAAAGATCAATGAACAACATATTTGAATGGGCTATTGTGAAATCCAAACCATCTGTATTTTTATTAACTATAATTGAACATACAATATCCAGATATCTTTTGGAAAGTATTTTCAATGATACAAACATTAACGTTTTTCTGAAATGACATTTCCTGTTAACATTGGGAATGGGTGGCGGTGTTTTTGATTAAAAGTCTGAAGCGCGTGATACACGATCAAATTGGTCGAATAAAATTAGTCGTATCCAATTAGTCGAAATTGAAAGTTTTACACGCTTTTAATTTGTAGAAATTGAATTGTTTTTGATTCGCTCATGTTTAAAAAACAAATGTAACATTATGTGATTGGTTGAACTCATTTCGCTTCAATTTTAAAGAAGCGGATTTGTTGAAATGAATCATGTCGAATCAAATAAATTGAAGTGAAGATCCGCTGAAACACGATCAAATTTGTCAAATTGGACAAATTTCATTCAATAAATTTGATTGTGTAACACTTGTTAGGTACAAAATGTCTAATTAAAAGGAGGAAAAAATGATCACGAATTGAAAAAAATTATTCCTGCAAAAACCAATGGAAATACGTCCTGCAAAAATCTCTGCAGAAATTATTTTGCCGAAATTTAGTGAGTTGCCGAAAACAATTCCTTCTGAAATATTTGTTAGGAAAAGTATATATATATAATTTTCTTAGCTATGGGCAGATATACAAAACAGCCAAGGTACAGTCAAGACAAACTACATAAGATCGGAAATTATTTTCTCGCGTGAAGAGTCAGCCAAAATCAAAATTATTTGTTGGGGAAAAATCTGAGAAAAGTATTGTCTGAGAAAAAATAGTCGGGGAAAAATATCTGTCGGGGAAAAATCCTTGATGAGGCAACTGTATTTGTTTTTCACACTTTTTTATCACATGATGGCAAATAATTACTATGCATTTTGTCATGTGATAAGTAAGCAAAACAAAGTTTTCCTATTGAATAGATCAAAGAAAAAAATTGACAATAAGTTGTTCTAATAGACTTCTAGACAAGACACACAATTACCAAAATACAAAGCTATAAATTTACGCCTTGGGATTTGTTTAAGCATGTCCCTAAATTGTAGTTAAAGAAGTGGGTTTTTTTCATGAAACCCTTAATAATTCTTTTCGCATTGCACTGCGATACTAAAAAGTTTCGTTCTGTTTTTAAGAGGAACAATGTCCTCGGTAAGCGAGGAAATGACATGCACGTGCATGACCCAACGGTATATGAACAAAATAAAAAACAAAATTTTGCTGACTAAACGTAAAATTTCCCCGTCTATCAATAGGCGAGATACTACCAGGGAAATTTTTTTCTCATATGAACGCAATGTAATTTTTTTATAGCATTTCTCAAGAGGGGAGAGATCTCGCCAAGTTGAGTGCAAAAAAGTTTTTCCCGAGGTAATTTTTATCCATATGAATAACCCCTAAAAAGATAACTGAATAACGAGAACCTCGTTTTAGTTCATCAGTCAACACTAGCTCGTAAGTAAAATTTTTTATTTTCCTAATGTTACAAACTATGTAATGTAAATTTCACATAGTACTCCCCCAAGTGCTACTGATAACGAAGGCCTGATGGAAGTTGAACATTTTATTTTTTTATTATATTTACTTCAGCTCCACTCAACTCACACTATTCAGTATTTTGTTGCTTCGTATATTTCGAAATAATGTTTTTTTATTCGTTACCATCGCATTGGCCTCTTAGTTGCTACAAGTCCCTATTATTCAATTCCCTATATCCAAGACATGACCTTACCTCATCTTCTACATCAGATTCATCTTTGAATGGCCTTAATGACTTGGGTCGTGAATCAAAGCCATTGTTCAATATTTCTTCATCAGATTCAGCATCGTTCTGTAATTTTGACATTTTCAGACTTGCTTTCCTGATAAAAAATGAAAGTAAGTTATAAATTGAGTACCTTAAGAGTATTAATTATTGTTGGATTAATTTTTGCGATATTTATTTTTGCGAATCTAATATAAAACGTATGTTGTGGAGGTTTTCAGGAGAAACTTATAAAGTCAGGAATAACAAAATAGACACCACTTATGTGTTTTATAAACGTTTTCTTTTTATATTACTTTACATATCATCTAGCACTCCAAAAATGTTATTGAAAACTTCACCATCGTCAACTGCCACCCATTCACCGTCTTCATTAGCCTCTTCCTCCTCGACGTTTTTTTGGGACACAAAAAAAGTATCAATTTCTTCGTTAACGGGGATGACAAGATCTCTAGGGACGGCTTCATCACTAAGTGGATCAACGATAGAAAATGGGTCTAAAGGCTCTAAACCGCGTGTACCAGTAGATATGACCTCTGCGATAAACGCTGCTTTCCATCCGTTAGAAATTATTTCTCTTCCTTTTTCTGATGTAAAGTAATCAAAAAGATCGATTATCCGATTCGATTTAGCCTGGAGGGGTTTGAGTACCGACATCTTCAATTCAACACTAATACTTTCAACATCCTCGCCACTTTCAAGTTGTTGGCTAATGCAAGTGCTATACCATTCCGTGAATCGTTTCTTCATGTACGCCTTGGCAGCTCCATTAACGGTGAGGTCTAATGGTTGAAAAATGTGTCATATTCGGCGGGACTTTCACGAGTTTGATGAAGTTTTCTTCCATTTTATCCATCACTGGCTGTGTCATCTGTCCCGAAAAGGCATATCGCGTTCTTTCTCAATGTACGGTATAATGATTTCATCTAACAGTTTCAATGATTCTTGAGTGTTACTAAAATGCTTTTTATTAGCACTTAGTGAAAATGATACAGGAAACTCTACACGCGGAAAGCTTTTTTGAGTTTTCCCTTTATAGATCAGTTGCATCGGGAGAAACTTGTTAGCGTAGGTTGCACCAAATGTAGCAGTGATAGATTCTTTGAAGGAACCACCAGCAATAGCAACGTGCTTTGACCATTTTTTGGAAAGAGAATTACTGGATACAGGAACATACTTTAACGGGGGGTCAAAGTTCATAATAAGTGACGGTGGAATTTCATGCTCTTCAACCAGACTCGCAATCTTGTGTTGAAACAGCAATTTAGCTTCTTTTACGGCTTGATGAGGTATTTCTGGCTTCGATGTGGTACACATTTGTTTCACAAAACCCATCCTCCGAAATAAACTTTGCGTCCAGGAAGAATTTAAGTTGATGACTTTTAGGTGTCCATCTGGACTTTTCTCGATCAACCCGCGTGCTGTAGCGATTGCAACCACCGAATTAACAACTCCTCCTTTTTCCCGCAGAATCATAAGGAACTTCCTAACTTTTTCGTCAAGCGAACCAAGCATTAGTGGATGACCGCGTTGCATTTTCAGCAGGAGTTGTTTATACTCTCTTGACTTCAACAGTTCCTCGTATTTGTTTTTTAAGCTTCTTGCTGTACTCTCGCCGGATTTTAGGTGGGGATGCAATCTTTTAAATTTCCGTACGGCAGCGCCCGGTCCGTGAATTGAAGTATACTTTCCAATAAAATATCGTTCCTCGTCAGCGAATTTACAATTTCGCCGCTTTTTCTTAAGGCTCTGTTTAACCGTAGAAACAACAGCGGCATATTCGATTTGTCCGAGAGATGTTTCTTTTTGAGTGGGAATATTGATACTTTGTTTGTCTGACATCCAGCTTCGAAATCCAGCTTCCAAAGAGAGAAAGAAAGAAAAAACACCGATACTGTATTTTTTCTTTCTTCGAAAATTCTTCCCCTGGGAGTACAAAACTAAATATATTTTTAGAATTAGGTACTCCCCCACATATGAAATAATCGAATTGGGTCAATCGAATGTTTTTTGGATCATGGAATAAAACATTTTAATCTACGATTTTTAATTACAGCACTCTTTTGTTTGACAATCGAATGTTTTGGCATAGTATTCGCTTCGCTGATTCTATTTGTGACAAAAACAATTGAAACGTCATTAATACAATACCAGATACTAATGCTACGATAGTTTTAGGATGGCTTGTGTGAAATTATTTGAATATAAGTCTGCTGTGCGTGGATATCACTACTACCGCAAGTACTGGGAGCCTCAAATACAACAGAAATTGGTATGCTCTCACGAAAAAGACAATCCTTATGATTTCTTTGCCATCAAAGTAGATATCGCATCGGGAATGACAGTTGCTCGAGGGTGACAATTTATTATCGACAGAGGAGCGCGAGTATTTGTTATTTTAACATCAACCAATTACTGTAGATCGCCGCTTGTTCAGGGAGGATTAGAAATACCCTGCTGCGTCGAAATTCATATGCCTTCAACTGTCAAAAATAAAGAAATAGTGCAGATTTACGAATCATTCGTTGATACTTTGTATTACCAACGCAAGGAAACAAATATGGGTTCTTTCATCGAGGACAGTGACAACAACGGGAAAAAGAATAATGACAATAACCATAAATAACCATCATCACCAAAGAAAAGAAAAGTAGAAACTAAATCGACAACAGATATCAGAAGTTTCTTTGAAAACCGTGGAAAAGTTTCAAGTTCAAAAAAGGAAAGTTGTTCCACCGTTGTGGAATTAATAAGCGATGAAGATGAAGTCTGAAAAATAGGTACTTATTTAACAAATTGTTATTACTTTAAACCATAAAAGAAGAAAATTTTGAAGATATCTCTCTCTTTTAAAATCCACGCTCCCCTCAACCCCTTTTTTCCGATCAAAAAATCTAAAAATTTTGCGATATTTATTTTTGCGAATTGCCATTTTTGCAAAAATTTTGCGGTATTTATTTTTGCGATTTGGGTCTGTAAAGGAAATTTTGCGGTATTTATTTTTGCGATTTGGGCCTCGGACAAAACTTTTGCGGGATTTATTTTTGCGCTTTTAAGCAAAAATCGCAAAAATAAGTACCGCAAAAATTAATCCAGCACGATTTAATCCAACATTAATTAATAGCCTTAAGGTAAACAACAGAAACAATAGCTACACAAGCTGAAACAGGTTGAGGCTTCATATATTATTTTCGATCTCTCTTTCATAAGCCATAGGTTACAATGATGATGATAATAATTTTCCCTTCCATGCAGGTCTTCATGAGCTTTACCTGTGTAAGCAAGAGTGCTATGTGCTTCTTTTATTTATTTCTCAAAAATGTCTTTGAAATTGGTTTGTCATAAAATACCAAAATATAAAGAAAAGTAAAAAAAATATTAACAGAATGTTTTTCATTTATTCATTTCAGGTAACTAAAAATCATCTTAATAATTCCGTTGGAACGATGTTTTATCTTTTTATAAAATCTTAAATAAGACTTATTTATGTGTTGATAAACTGGTTTTAAGAGCATCTTGATGTAAATTAACACTCTTGGCCTGCATTACATAGTATTCTTTCATTGAATAGCAGTCATGATTAAAATAAAAAACCTATTGTATATATTGATTAAAAGTTTGGCATGGCAGGCATGCAGAATGCCTTTTACCTGTTTATGACTTAAGTTTTAAATTCCGATAACTTATTTGGTAGAAGGTATGTTGAAATTGGCGAAGGAGGATAGACAGCCACTAAAGCATATAAAAACGTGCCAATAAAGCCCATTGGTGATACAGACTGAAAACAGAAATCATGTTTGTTAAATTCCTTTACAATTTTCGACATACGATATATTATGATATAAGTACCAAGTCTGCAGAAAAACATCCAATCCGACAAAACCAAGAAACTTACATATATCGTCTTCTGTGTTGTCTTCTAACAAACCATAGGATCACCAGCACAAATGCAAAGCTTATAAACACAAGACCAACTATGGCAAAAGCGTTCGACTAAAATAAAAAAAAGTATTAAAAGCTGCTGATAAGTGTGGAGCGTAGTGGTTTACCAAATAAAAGTCGAGCCGGCGAAGTCTATCAATTTAGAAGAAGTAACTTCGATTCTGGCTGTCTGTTATCGAGAAAATTAGTAGCTCCTCTATAACTCATTTCAAATAAACCTTTCATTTCAGAAAAGTATTTGGTTCTAAAAGAAAGTTTTTCATC
The DNA here is from genome assembly GCA_039566895.2 of Turritopsis rubra. Lineage (NCBI taxonomy): Eukaryota > Metazoa > Cnidaria > Hydrozoa > Anthoathecata > Oceaniidae > Turritopsis > Turritopsis rubra. The sequence goes on along the minus strand of CM077630.1, from coordinate 7,347,165 downwards.
TGTTTTCGAATCTTACGTGTTTTTTTGATTTCTGTTTAGTTTCTTTTTCTAATTCTTTTTCCCGGTTTGCATGTGCTATTGCCTCTTTTCTTTCATCCTCCTCTTCTTTCTCATGTTTCAACTTTTCCTCGTTTTGCAACTTGTCTCGGAATTTCTTTTCCAACTTAAGAACTCCTTCGTAATCTTGCTTTGATGGAACACATTTCTTACTCTCGTCAATGTACTTCACAATGTCTTCGATCGCATTTTCAGATTTACAATTATCACCCGGCACTCGTCGATATCTAGCAGGAAACAAAACAGAATATAAGTGCTTCCGTCAGCCGTGTCGAAAATAGAAAAGAAAACAAACTTGTTAGCACAAGAAAAGAATGACAGACAAGTTCAGTATTACTATCTAAAAACAGGTAGGTTGGTATTTGGAAGAAGATTTTACCCTTTTGAAAAACGCTGTTGCTCTTCCTCGCCATCTTTGCATACCTCAATCGACTTGATATTGGAATTCTTTTTACAAGTTCCGTCAGCCGTCCGATCGTAACCATAATCACTAAAAAACATTTTTTTGCAAAAAAGAAATGATCCAAAAAGAACTAGCATGGAGGATAGTGATATGCCTTTAATGGTGGTAAAAAGGAGGAAAACATATAACACAGCTCACAGGACAAACAATATTAATGCTCATTAAATTTGTCTATTAAATAATTGGTGGAAAATAATTGTCATAAAAAATATTGACGCATAAAGCTTATTAACATAAGGCAATTCCTTGCCTAAATACACTGTTTTTTGTTCAAACTCCCATTGCAGCCTAAGTATCAATTAAGTATTATTTTGTAAGTAATGCCTCGTGCTTCGAAGCTCACCTACAGTCAATGATAAAAGCTTCATCAGAAGCAGTTCTTACTTTAACTGTATTAAACGACCTTCTTATAACTATTCTTGTTTGTTATTTGAACATTTTTGTTTACTTTGTTTGACAAAGTTTAAAACCCAGTATTTCGGATAGATTTTTTTTTATTAATACATTTTTTTTAGAAATAAAAAGATATTCTAAAATAACATAAGTATAACAATGTATTTTTCATTTGTTTTAAGCAATGATCTTTCTTAAATAAACGTTAATTACAATTACAAACTTTTTTAAACATAAAATGGCGTCAATGTAACTTAGGCTAACAAAGTTTAAAACTCGGATGAATGAGTTTGTATCTATTTTGTTCTAATTGCAACTTAGTTTTGAAATGCTGCTACCGTTTTGCACCATATAATTCTTTTGGTCAGCGCCATGAGGCAGCTGATCTTTCATTTCCCTGTGTCTGTGGGTGAGTCAGTCTGTAACGTCGCAGTTCTAAGCGCCCTTTCATAACACCCTAAAAGATATCGGTGTTCTTTCATCCCCGTTTATGCAACGCCCACCTATAAATTCGATCTATAATAGGTTCACTCAAGAAAGCGGGTTTTAAATATGAAGTGAAAGTTCCGAACGTTGGAGTGAAGAAGACAGAAACTTACTTTTAACAAGGTAATAAATGCTTTGATTTATTAAAGTATTTTTAGTGTTTGCATACAGTTTTAAATGCATTATAAAAGCAAGTTTTTGTGTATACTTTGTGATGATGATGGGTTCTCGATACATACAAATTAAAAGTGGAAGATGCGCAGCTTCACCACCAACCACAGAAGAGCAGGATATAAATGTTTGATTTGATGTGTTGATGTTTTCAGAATGTTTGCTATATATAATATTCATTTCATCGTAATTTTTTAAACTTATTTCCATTCCAATTATATCATGTTAGGTGGATTTGAAAAACTGTAGCTAAACAATTTTCTGACATAATCCAGTTTTTGGTTTGTTTTTTATGCATTTCATGATCAGCTTTTTATGTTATGATAATTCAATTCAGTCATGTATGTATGTACTAGTATAATTGGTCACATTATCCATTCATTCATTAACCCTAACCCTAACCCTAACTCTTCATTTTTAGAAAGTTTGCATACTTTATGATCTGAATAATTTTTCCATGGATTCAATTCTTCGTGTAAATACTGAAAAAACAATAGCAATGTGTCTAGAGGCTTGGTAGTTTTTCTATGCACGACAGAGTACCTTTCAAAAATATTGTCATTCATTAAAGCAAAATAAAAATATTCAAGTCAACTGCTGTGTGTAAAGATAATGATGATGATGCATTTTAATATATTGGACCATCTAAGTGGATTAATTTTTGCGGGGAAAAGTTTTTGCGGATTTTGGCATTTTTCTGTAAAATTTACTTCCGCGTGAAATCTCAATTAAACGTTTGCCGTAAAATTTAATATGGCTGAAAATTAAATCCTCATGAAAATTAATCCACAGTAAATTAGTGGAGGGGAATTTATTTGTGTTTCATTTTTGTATAAATTAATTATATCGTACTTCAAGTTTAAATTTGTAAATTTTTTGTAAATTTTTCAATTTTGCAGCATTTTGATTGTGCTTCAATCAAAATAAGATATTTTGCAGTTTGACTGAAATATGCTAATTTTGAGATTTTAAATCAGTTTAGGAATTTCAATGAAACAAAATTATGCCAGGTATGATGACTTAAAGCAGGAGAGGTAGAATGACCTAAATATGATTTCTCATCGTGCTGATGAAATTTTTAAACATTTTTTTATGTAAACAGTTTTATAAAGTGGGGAAAAACAGTTACTGCCTAATTAATTGAAATGAGTTTTCCTAAGGGTCACACAGGTTGTTCAGTAGGGCATGCAGCCATAAAGGAGGTTGTGCAGGTCGCTATTTTTCGGACTGCAGGTTTCAATAAATAATTAGTATAATTAGTAATGTGAGTGACTTTGTTGGTTGAACAAATTCATACCATATAATTTTGAGCGGTGAAAAGTTATCTCTTTTTTTGCAGTTTAATTCTTCATGACGAACTGTTGAAGAGGAAAAAACAATATTCGTTTTTATCTTTAGTTGTGGAAGAATTTGTTAATAGAAAACAAGTCAAACTCGTATAAACTATTTGTTATTGCTTGTTTAGTCTGTTTTCTAATAAACGCCGCTTTTCAAGAGGCGGCATTTATTAGAAAGCGGCGTTTATTACAAATGCTTGGCTATAACTGCAGCGTTTAATAGAGGGAGGTGTTTATCAGAGGGAGGCGTTTATCAGAGGGCGGCGTTTATTAGAGGAAATACGGTAACCATTCATGAGAGCTTAACAATAACCCTTGCAATCTATCAATTGCGAGTTTTCATTCACAACATTATATTTATACTTCAGAATGCCGAAAAGATTGTATTTCAGTAATGAATACTATACGTATAGATTATGAAAAATTAAAACATCAAATAAAGGAATACACTCTTTAGTTGGTGGTGAAGCTGCGCTACTTTCACTACATATCTCAAACTCAAACAACATATCTCAACATATTTCAAACAACTATCCCCATCTTCATCACAAACAATACACAAAGTCTAAAGTTCCACGTGAAGAAGGCAGAAACTTTCTTAAAAAAGGTAATAAATGCTTTAGTTAATTTTAGACCCGCCCAAAATTGTTAAAACTAAACCTATTTAACCTATTTTCTTGAGCGAACAAATTAAGCCAGATTTCCATTCAACAAATTTGTGCGAGCGGGCAGGAAAAGCAATGTTGAATGATGCCATGCCCATGCGTACCAAATCAAAACATTCCAAATCAAAACATTCCAAACGAATCTTTCTAACAATTGTAGCTTTCTGTTTGCACCTTAAAATTACTAGCCAATCAGTTTAAAGAATTTATAGAAATTGCTGACATATTGCAGCCATACTGCTTTTCTTGCCAACGTTTTAACTTCACGCTCCTTGAATGAAAATGCAGATATATCACTCGACATATTTTCGCTCCGCACAAACATCCGTCCGCTCGCACAACTTGTTGAATGGAAATCTGGCTTTAGAGAAAACCAATCCATGAGTGGAGCGAGAAAGAACTCCGATTGGAGGGTGTTATGTGCAGGCGCAAAGAACTGCAACATTACACACACATATAACCACACATGGAAATGAAGATCAGTTGCCTCGCAGTGCTGACCAATTAACTACATTTATGGGAGAAATACAATATAATAAATATGAAAATAATATGAATACAAAATGAGATAGTAAGGTTTTCATACGTACCATTCCAAGTCATCATTAGTACATTGACATTTTGATGATTTGAGAAATGGCTCAAAGTTCTTTCCAAGATAACAACTTTAAAAAAATGACATTGTTAAAACTTAATACACACTTCTTAATATTATATCATAAATTAAGACACTTTACTTTTACATAAAATCAATCTACACATGTCACAACTTACTCTGCGTCAAGTAATGGTCTCCTATACACAGTTTTCTCGCCTAACAAACAACCATCTTTATCATTTGGAGAGTGAGGATACCACTCTTCAAAATCACCACTGGTACCTAAAAAAGATCACAAAGGATTGTTAAATAGTTGAAAAGAAGAAATATATTCAGGTATTAAATTGACATTGAAGATGTATGAAATATCTACATACACTGCCTTGAAAACATTTCATGAAAATTAACAGTGATCACCAACCACTCTTTTGTTTCCTTGGACTTCAAATATCCCCATAGACTGAACACTCTGTCTTGTGAATGCGGTTCTGTTATCAACCCACGAACAGTTACTTCATCATTCTTGTCTATAAACTGATACTCATTCCAGCATCGTCCCATATCAATTGAATACCTAATGAGATGAGGAAGGGAAAATGTTTCAGATATCACGCTAGTGTCTATTTACTCAAGAGGATATCTAAAAGTGAGCGGATGTCAATTAAAAGAAAACAATCAAATGAAGTAATGACCACATGTCAACAAAATCAAACCTTTTCAGCACAGGGAAACAAAGAACCATATCTTACTTCAACTTATTTCCTGTAGAGTTGACCATTGGATAAATGACTAACAGGTTACCCATGTCACCAATTGCATAAAAATGAGGACCTTTAGCAATCTAAATTAAAAATTCAATAATACATTGTTATTTTGGAAGACCTGCTTCTTGTAAATCAAATAGTATTTATAAAGACAAGTGAGAGAAACTTTTGTTTCTAACTTTCTAAAGATTATGTAACATTGCTACATATTCCTATAATTTCATGGTACCTCCCAGAATAGTAACCAACTTACATAAAGTGACACTCACAAGACTTCTTTCAAATTCAACATGTAAATAGAAACAAAATAATTTACTTTTTTCCAATCATAACCACCATTTATCGACAGCCATACATCGGCCACACCAGTCAAACCATCACCTTGTTGGCCTAAAACAAAGAAATATGTTGCATTAGTCTGCTTAAATGTAAATATTATTGTCACATGATAAAAACATTGAAAATTCAAAACTAATATGACACGCAGCAAAACAAATACGTCCTGATTGCTCCAAGAATCGAAGCAGCCATCCATATTATTAGCAATAAAATAGCAACAATCTTTGCTAACAATTTGCATGTTCAAACAATAAAACAAAAAATCACAGAAAAGCATTTTCGATCAGTTCAAAACGAATGGTGTTCCATTTATTTTGTGTGGAGGTTGCATTCCATGTAAACTAGTTTTTCTAAAAAAAAAGCTTCTAAATTCCCTGACTTTTATCTGAAATTTCTGACCAAATTATTTCCCACTGATTTCCAGAACTGGCCACCTTGTTAAATAACATACTGCTGTATCAAAAATGAAACTTTGGTGACTCCTCTTCAGAATGGTGCCAAATTTACAACAAGCCCAAAGGAGCATTACCATTAAGAACCCCTGAATTTCAAAAGTGGGATGTGTGAGAAAATCAACCCATGTCCAATGCATCCGATACATCAGTTTATTCTGGTGTTCTGTGGTGTGAGGATGTGGGGAGCCTTTCTTGACTCCTGACAGTCTGAGTTTAAAAATACTAAACAAACCCCTAGCTGTTCTTAGTACATACAATGGTAGTCAATCTATCATCAAAACCATAGAACCATTAGTTAAATATCAGTCTTAACATCGATCATTGTCGATCGGTGTGTTATCTCCCACTGTAGTGTAAGAGTTCATCTAAGGCAGCACCCAGATATCCAACTCTATCTTACAAATCATGCATCACTTAGCTACAATTCTTCGCATGTACATTCATTAGTTACTTCAACCACACATTACAAATGATTACAGAATAATCTAAAACATCAAACTTTGTTTCTGATAAACACAGTCCTTCTAGCCATTGTTTTTTACCAAAGTTTGTTTTTGTTGCCTCAATCATCCAAATGCATAGACAAATAAAATGTAACTAGCTGCCTGAGTAAAAACATTTTACTGATGTAATTCCTGTTAAGTTGCAGTCTACAATACAACCCGAAAGAAACTTTCCGTGGCCGCATAAGATAATAAGCTTGCACGAAGGTTGGCATGTCATAAACCAAACTACATAGAATACAAAAGATTTTTAATTATGACTTCATATAACATAAATCTGTACACAAAAATCTTTTGTGTTTCCATTTAAAAAGTCTTTCCTCCCAGACACGTAAAGTTTCTTTCTTACTGTACTTTCCCGAGCGGCATATAAGAAAAAGAACCCTCCTTTATGTGCCACTTCTTCTGGAATAAACTTATTTGTCTGTATCATAGAGACAATCTTTAATAATAGAACTGAAGAAAAAACTAATCATACCTCCTTGTCTTTTTATAAGATATACTCTTATACAGTTATTTTAAACAACTTTACTAATCTAATTTTATCAACGTCCTTGGTTATCTTTATTTTTATTTTTATTGCTTCTTTGTCAACAAACGGAAATGTAAACATTTGACGCAACGCAATGGTTTCCCCTATACTAATACGCATATTTGTCTATTAAACAAATTTTTTGTTTTTTCCCCTTAGGACTCGCAACCAGGGCTTAAAACGCTTTAGTATTAATATATAGATGCGCGCTTCTGACATCAAGACACACGAGATGTTCCATTGTTTTAAGCCGGCTAATGGTTCTTTAAATTCAAAATTTTGTTTAACATCTTTTTACTATCCATGACTGTGAAAATTAAGTTTAATGTAGGAACAGATTTTCGTTCATTGTTTAGACAATTGTTAGTTCCCCCTTTTCAGTTATCTCTTATACAACATACAACTATAATAATGTAATGTTGTATTACACCCTTTCGGGTTTGTTTTGGGGTTTGTTTGAATGACACATATATCAGTTTTGCTCATGATAACCTTTCATTATTCCATTGAGACAATTTAGTGATTTTTGTAAATTGCATTGTGGAATAGTTGTATTATGCATTAAAGAGATAACTGAATGAGGGGAACGACCAATTAAAGAGAACATTGTCAAATAAAACCCAGATTTATAGGCAAAAAATACTCTTTCCTATTGGTTTGGAATTAAATAAGTAAAGCAGAATTATGGAAACATTCTTCATAAACAGGTTGACAACTTCATACCATGCATGAACACAATCCCTGGTGCATTTTTTGAAGATAAGGGTGCTGGTGCCACAACACCTTTAGTTTTACTGTACTCATTGTGAAAATGTAGTGTGCATTCTCCTTTCATGTCCTGAAAAAACAATGTAAAAAACAATGTAATTGAAGTACCACTGCCAGAAATAATAATAAGTTAGAAATAATGTGCCTTCATCCAGAGAGTAAACCAATGGTTAAACTAACTTTACAGTAATCAGCATCAAGCTTTATTGGCTGCCAAATCACACCTCGATCATATGTTATAACCGATTTCAAAGTATTATCTAAACAGGACTTGTATAGGAAATAAGTTCTTATTTAGTAGAAAATATGTAAAACATAATGAAAAAGCAGTTACCTTGATCAAGTTTTTGAGTGATGTACACACCAGGCATTGATTCAATATTATAAAAATCAGTGAATCCATTGTTGGTATACTAAATATGAAAAAATATAGTTAGCCAAAATGTTAAAATCAGTGATGATTGCAGTCCCTACAATAGAATTCTGCTTTTACTGTTATTCGTTTGAAGAACGATTCAAACAGTGTTCCCTTCCATTTCTGATGCCATTATGGAGTTGAAAAAGCTGTTTGAAAAGATGTTTCTTGTATTTAATATTGTTTACTTACAAAATGATTATCTAATGATTTTGTGTATGTCAACCCATCAGCATCTGATATGTACAAAGTGCCTTTTCCAGTATCTAAGAAGCAAATAAAGATCCTCCCATACTAATGTACTTCAATAAAGCTACCAAACAAAATCAGATGATCAAATTCGTATGAACTTTATCTTATGATAATATTTGTCAACCTTGATTTTTCGCCCTTAGTTAAAAAAAAAACATTACCAATAAAATCTGTTTTTCGGAAAGATTGGTCTGAGTTCCACAAGGACCTGTGTCAAACGCACTTAACCACTTTCAGGCAATTACCAATAACTTTTCAAAGATAACTTTTCTAATCACGGCAAAGAATGCTCGAAAGTTTAGAAAGTATGAAAGAATTGACTTATATCATTGTCTTATATTAGAAAGAATCGCCTTATATCTCATACATTTTTGCAATACTTTTCTTGAATTAGTATCATTTACACTCTAGGACAGTTTGTGAATGTACTTTTTGAATTTCTGCGTAAGCAAGGAATACTTAACAATCGTTAATGGGTTTTTTCCTAATCTTCTTACTGTCCAAACCTACGCAAGTTTTAGAAGATTGGAAATAGGGTAACTTTAAAGTTACATAACTGTATCACATTTTGCAAAAGCTGATTAGATAATTAATTCAACTTTAAAAATAGTGCACAAGTTACGCTCAAACTTTGTAATACTTGGAAAGCGTTTAAAAACAGCTTTAGGATAACAAATTATTCTTACAAGATCGTCAAATATAGAAGAATCTCTGCCCTGGAAACTTGGAAACCTCTTTTTAATTACTAACTGCTTGATATCTTAAAAAAAGTTTTATGAAGAACAAAGAACGTTAAAAGAAGTCAGTGGCACGTGTTGTTACTGAAACCTGAAAGAAAAAGCTTTTAAAAAGGTAACTCTTTTCATTTACTAAGTGGTTTAATAGTGAATTATTATATGTGACACTCCAGGGGATGTTGATAATAAACCATATAATGTTATTTGAATAATGTAATAACGTTAAAAAAACAAGAGAAATAACGTAAATTATGGTTCTTCTATGTATCTACCTAACATTATTTTTAAAGCGCCGTAATGTTACAAGATCTTATACAGGAACTATAATAAAGTAACGTAAATTCTTACGTTAAAACGCTATCCGATAACGATATTTCTTATGTGAGAAACATTATCTATTAATGTTATCTATTAACTTATTATTAACAACATTTGCTGTTACAAAGTTTACAATCTTTACAATAGAAGTTGCTTTGCTTGAACTCAGTAGCAACAGTTTTCCAAGAAACTCATCATATTTATCAACATTTTGCTGTTTAAATTGGAAATGATCCCTATTGGCTCGAACCACCACACCAAAACTTTTTCACCAAAGGTAGGAAATTGTGATAACCTTAATCTAAAGTGGGCAATACATTATCAAATTTGATAAATTTGATTGTGTATCGCCAACTTGTTAATACCATAATCTCAGAAAATTTGTTCCTTTAGCTACAAATTTGTTTTTCAAATCGCAAAACTTCGCAAGAGTAACAGATGAACTATAGTTTGATTAAACAAGAACCCTCCAGTAGAGAATAATTTTGATCACGTTTCAGATTCCATTCTATTATTTTATACCCTATGTGTGTTTGAAATTTCAGGAAAACATGTAAATCAATGTGTGGAGAAGTGAATACGAGAAGAAAAGGAAAAAATCAGACATGTCAATGTTTCAAAAAAATAAATTACTGTGACTTTGACAAAGACATTTTGACAAAGACATTTATGTGACGCTCCAGGGGATTTTGATAACAAACGATATAAGGTTATTTGAATAACGCAATAACGTTATAAAGAACAAAAGAAATAACGTAAATTATGGTTCCTCTATGTATCTACCTAACGTTATTTTTAAAGTTTCATAACATTATAAGATCTTCTACAGGAACTATAATAACGTAACTATTACATTATAACGTAATAACGTTATAACGTAATTTTAGGAAAGCATGGTCAGCGAATGCGAAGAGATTTAGAAAAGTATATCCTTATATATCTACTTAATTTAGTTAAAGTTTCTCTATGACACTTCATCTCAGTTATTTAATCATGTTATGGATCGTCTCAAAATGTTCGTCTTAATTCGGGGTTTTCATTTTCGTCCTTAATTTGCTCCAAATCGTCCTTGAATGTGCTTGTATTTGAAAATATTTGACCTGAAAGTGTAGCAAAATCAACCTAAATTCGACCTTGTAATCATTCCTTAAACAACGACAAATTTCTTACTATCGTCCTAAATGCGCTCATTGTTTCATTTAAACTTCAGCTTTAGAAAGAACATTAAAATATAAATTGAGTGCACTCTTCATTGTATTAGTGTTTCATACAAAATAATGATAACTTTAAAATAACTGGACGATATGCTAGAGTTCAAGATTGAACGACAAAGAAAAAAAATTACATAGAATGTTTTGGCTTGTTTTAAACTACGTTGTTATACATTAAGATGAAAAAATTTAAAAGAATTGCATGTATAGATGTAAATATCGCTTTAAACTCACTTGTGTATGAAGAAAAAATATTTCAATGGAAAACCAGTCTTTTGTTCAGAAGACGTGCTCTGTGTAATGAGTTGAAACAAAATGAGTTTAAGATATTTAATAGTGCATCTTGCATTGTTAGCCTGAATAAATTTTTAATACACAAGGGATTAAAGAGTTATTCCTTTTCAAAATCGAACACCTGTAGAATGTGAATCTGTAAAATTTTATTTGCAATATCACAACCTGAATTTATTATCATATGGCGAGTAGTTTATTCTAAACAACGCAAATTTCCAACATAATAAAGAAACATTCTGAAGATGTATATATTTGAATTCAATACAAGACTTCATTAGACTTTCATCCTTAAATTTGCTCTTAATTCATCCTAGAATTTGTCCTTAATTCGTCCAAGATTCACTCTTTATTATTCTTAAATAAAATTAGTCTTCTGACTAATTCGTCCTTTTGAATTCAATTTTTTATCGAAAATTGGGAAAAAATTGTTTATAAAAGAAAAGGTCGAAAATTTTCGTCCAAATTTGTCTTTTTACAGGACGAACTTTTTGAGACGATCTATATAGTAATAACGTTACATTGTAATAACGTTATATTGGTATAATGTTATTAAAGTTCCATTAAAGTTACTATGTAATGTTACGATAATGTTCATAACGTTATAGAATAGGCAAAGTAACGTTATTACGTTATTAAAGCAACGTTATAAAAAAAAAGAGTAACGTTAGGAACCTTTATAACGTTATATCGTTTGTTATCAAAATCCCCTGGAGCGTCACATATGCTATCACATTTTTAACTTATTTTCAAAATGTCCTAACACACACAATTTTTTTTCTATGGAGAACTTTATTGATAGTTTTTGGTATCTCATAATGTTCATAACATTTTTGTACATAACGTTAACATTGTAACATTATATAGTAATAACGTTATACAAACAACGTTATATTGCTACGTTATTAAAGTTCCATAAAAGTTACTCTGTAACGTTACGATAAAGTATATAACCTTATAGAATAGGCAACGTAGGCAAGTTATTCATTATTAAAGTACAATTATAAAAAAAAGAGTAACATTAGCAACTTCAATAACATAATATTGTTTGTAACCAAAATCCCCTGGAGCATTACATATGTTGTGGTAGTGCTTGGGATAACATGATTTATATATACAGTAGAATCCCGTTAACTCGGACCCTCAGGGGGGACAGGAAATTCATCCGACTTAACAAATGTCCGAGATATCCGAAGTCCCAATAACTCGGACTTTCTTGAAACGTACGACTTATCAGGATTTTATTAAAGATTTTTGGTGAAAACTAAAAAGAGTCGTCTCTCTTTAGGTTTCCTGTTAGGTGAGTGCTAAAAGAAAGAACGGGGTACTAATTAATCACTCTGTATATCATCTAACAATCATCAAATAGAAAAAGCTACACATGTATACAACTTTTAAATAGCTACTGTTTCTTGAAGAAGTCTGTTATTGTCGCTTGTTTTAAGAAGCGAGTGAGCTCTGATTCAACAACAGAGGAAACCTTCGTAGCCATTGCATTGCAGTTTAATGAAATTTGCAAGAATTCGATTTCCAATTCGAATCATTTGACATACGGTTTTCAGAAAGTCCGAGTTACATTAGGTTTTTTCGCTAAAGGGACCGAGAAAAATGGTACGACTTAGCGAATGTCCGAGTTATCCAGGGTACGACTTAAGCGGAGTATTTTGGCTTGATTAGGGTCGTCAAATCCAAGGGGGACAGGAAATCCATACCACTAAGCGAATGTCCGAGTTACCCAGGGTCCGAGTTAACGGGTTTCTACTGTACAGCTTTTTGGATATGCATAGCACAGCTTCCACTCTGGACCTGGGCTTGTTTCTTTTTGTTATTCATTATTTTTTTTAACTTTATTTTATAGAGTTTGAATTTGTTCTTTATTCTATACTTTTAGTTAAATATTTCTTGTAGTAGTTTGTCACCATTTGAAGTTAGGAAAGTCTTTTGGTCGGCTTATGCAACATTGTATCTTTTGCTTTTCTGACATTATTCAAATGTTTTAATATGTTTCTAAGGTTTACATGTTTTCAAGGTAAACATAATACCTATATACTTGGATATTAGGTGCAATGAAAAGACGATTGTTTCTTCAATACTTAGAATGCTTTGAGCAAACTTCAGTTATATTTGGATATATATATACACTTTTTGAACCCATTCTAATTTGATCATTTGTTATCTTCTTTGTTTTAATATTACTGTTTCAAAACACTTTAAGATACAAATATTTATTTTGTCATTGGTCGGTCATTATTTTATCAGGATTTTTAGATTAAATTTGTTATATATGTTAAAACCATTCAACTTTTCAATTTTTATTGTATCGTGTTTTTGACATTTTTGATCATTTTTTACAAAAAAATTACGAAAAAGTATGAGTATATACTGGGTTTTATGTGTTAAGTTTATTAGGTTATCACATACTTCAGCACTTTACAGGCAGATTTTTATGCAATGTTTCTTTTCTTATATTGTTCATGTTCACCTCCTTAAGCAGAAATCCTTTTGCACAGTAGGGCATCTGGTTTCGCTTTGATGTTTAAAATGGATTTTGTGGGATTAATTTGTCGTTGTGTTGTAGTGATCTTTGAGTTGTGTTTATGGGGAGCTTATCTGTGGTCCCATTTTTACGTTAGTCAAAGGAGGGATTATCTGCGAGGCGAGAGAAAGTTTTGTCTTGTTAAGAAAGTTTTGTCTTGTTAAGGAAATGTATGTTTTCACCAATGTGGTGAAATGCTTTCTGCTAACTCAATCATAAAAAATATTTTTTGATCAGTTTTTACTTCGGACAATGGAAAGCAAAACTACACAAACCTCCTGCTTCATCAACATGTAGAAATATCATATCTTTGAACATTTCAACGACAGCATAAAACTAAATAACAGTATTTAGATTAAAAATACATGAACTGATAGTGCTTATGTAAAAACCTTACCCAATATACCTCACCTTTTCTGGAGATATCTCCGGCAGATTGACAGGACGAAAGTGCTTTCCACTGTCCTTAGAAACATACATCTTCCGAATGTCTTTGTGATCAGCTTCCTGTTATGAAAATACATTTCAGGATAATAATATTTGGAAAAGAATCATAATACTTTGAATAGAAACATATTCGAGTCAGGCTTACAAACAAAACTGATGCAAAAATGAAGTTTCCTTGCACTCCAAAGTTAATGCACTGCTCCACAATCTCTGTAGAGAAAGAAAAAACACATAATAGATATCAAAATTTTCAAAAAAAGAGACCTGCAAGTTACTCTTTAGAAAAACCTCTCGCAGAAATAAAATAGCATTAACCTTCAAAGAATTTGCCACCATCACTGGATTTCCACAAAGTCAACTTTGCTGAACTTTTGAAAAATGAGAATGATGAACTCTCTAAAATATATGTACCAGTTTATTTAGAGAATATATTCTTAATTGGTTTTCTGCGTAAGCATGAACCGGTCATGTTTTTTTTCTTTTCATACTGTCCAAACCTAGCGTAATTACTATACGTCCGCATTTGTGAGAGAAAATGGCAGACACGTAAGTGGAGAGTTTAACAAAAAGGCAAAACCTGGATGAAATTTCAAAAGGATTTCAAATTTCACTAAAATTTGCACATAGAACAATTCAAAGGTGCTAGTTTTAAATTTGTGAATCATTTTTCATATTTTGGCCAAAAAAGGGTAATTTGGGCCAATGAAATAAGAATAATTTTTATGAAATTGTTTTTTTAATAACTTTTCTCTACATCCAATGCGAAGCAAAGAAATCCATTATAACAGTCAGTGTTCTTTTCTGTTTTCTTTTTTCTTCTTCTTATTGTCCAAACCTAACATGATCCCTCATAATGTCCACATAATCGAAAGAAAAGTTAGTTTTGAAAAGTAAAATTTATCTGAAAAGGAAAATAAAATAAAATATCCAACCATCATTTACCCCAGAGCAGAGTAAGCTAGTTCCAATAATTATTTTGTCAATCACCACTAAGCTACTGCATGAAAATAGAACTAAAAAACATCCTGAATAAATTAGTTTTTCTCTAATTTGCAACAAGCTCTACCAATACCTGTATGATCAATAAATTTACAATTCAAATCATCAAATCATCATCACCTTTATAAGCATCACTAGACTCAGAATTGGCAAAATTTAGGAAAATCACATCGAGGCTCAGGTTGAACAACAAGCATCACTTAAAAGTGCTTTAATTTTTGAAAATTTGGGAAGGATGGAGCACAAAAGAAAATAACAAAACAATCAAATCCTTACAAAAAACATTCAATTATAAAGGTAAGGCTACACGGCAATTTGTATTTGTATGCAAAATATAAAAAATTGTGGCCAAAGCATATCTTAAGCATCAAATTAGAATTCTCTGCTTCTTCCTTGTCAAAACAAACTTCAGAGTAGCCCCTAGCTCTGCGTGGTATGCAAATCAGTACCACCAAGTTGGTCTATCATACCAAAGAGCTCAGCTTTGGTGTGAAGAAATTAAACAAAAACAGTGAGCACCAGGATGTCTGAATTATAATCTTCTTCATCTCTTCAAAGGAATCGATCAACTTAAAAAAGTTTAAATTGCTAATTTGGGTCAAATCTTTCAATGGTGCCAAACTGCAAGTTTGGCTCATGTTAATTGAGGTGACCATTTATAATTTCTTCTACCATTTTATTTATTGTCGATTATGGTCACTGAGTTATTGATGTCTGCTTTGGTCAGGTTGGTTGCCTCATTTGTTCAGTTCCTCCTTTTGTATCTAATGCTTTGAACCATTACTTATTTGGTCTTGATTATCTTTCTATTTAAAAAACCTTGCAAGGACACAGGTTTCCTCATTCTGATTTTACACTGTTTGGACAACAATTATAGCTCCAGCAGTCAATACTTGTTGATTCCATTGTACCGGTGGAAGAATATGGCTAAAGTTTCCAAGAAGAGTTCAGGTAAAAAATCTATATCAGTCATTTCTGTTGCTCCTGAATCCACTTCTCCTCTGGTTAATGAGCTGCATCAGAATAAAACTCTTGAACAGTGGGTGGACATGGGAAGAGAGGCTCTGATTTTAATGTCAAATTCCGTTAACATGAATGTTAAAGGATTATCCACACGCGAACTGGCACATGCTCTTTTTCTGAGGCATAGTCTTCCTAATGAACTTGATGCTAATAATGATGATTCTGTTAGTTCAATTGACGTTATTAATCCTACGTTGCTCCCACTTCCTGCTGTTGTGGATTTCAATGAAGCTACTTTTCCTGATAACGTTTCTGATAATTTTATTGTTAATTTGGCTGATGATACTCAAGATGCCAGTGATTATTCAGCTGACAATGGTTCTTACCACCCATCTTCGCCTAAAAATACAATCAATCGTACTAATACCTCCTCTACCAGGAAAAGATCTTACAAAAAGAACTTAAATAGTTTCAAAAAAGAACTTCTAAAAGAACTTCGTATAGATATGAGAAAAGAACTTCAAAAATATACTAATGTTAGTAAAGATCTTACCAATTCAAATAATATTATTACTTCAGCTTTGCCTTGTCATGATGCCAGTATTCCTGTACCATCACCTGCTTCTCATTCTTCGACTCCCGCCTCTGTGTTTTGTGACGCTGTCTCCCACCATGGAGCTACTCCATACAATATCGCTGTTCCTACTGATGTGGCTCCTCACCAGATGATAAGGGGTGGGTTTCGTAATCCCCTTCCTCCTGTACCTGAACGTGTGTTAGCCAAAGTTAAAGCGTCTGAATTTGTCAATTTGGATTTGTTTTTACCACCTCTGTATAAACATTCCTTTGTCTCTTCTGCTACAGTAACTGCTTCCTCCAATGATGACGCTGATGGTAATTATGATATAAATATTAATACTCTGGATGGCACTCCTACTCTTTCGGTGTCTCGCAGTGCTTCTAAAAGGTCTCGGATTTGCCAACTTGGTGTCTTGCTTGGAGTAACTATTTGAGATGTTTAGTTTATTTTTTTCCTCATTTAGTGTAACAGTTGGTCACTTACCAATCATTGATTATGCAGTTTACTAACCAATATGTGTTTTCTGCAGTTTACTGTTTTGACCAGCTTCATCGCACCAACATTGCTAACGACCCATCTAGGCGCTGGGACGTTATTGACGATCTACTGTTTAATCAATACCTGTGAGGGGGCCACTGTTGACTGTTCAGAAACCTTTGTCTTCTAATCATGGTTCTCCTTTTTCCTTTTCCCGATGTTTTACTTGTGGTGAAGTGGGGCATTGGGCACCTCAATGTCCCAAGTCTGATTCGTTTCGGAATGCCTCCCCATGTCGACCATTTTCTAACGAATCACGTGATCAAAGGTCGTTTTCTAGATCTTTCCAAAACTGTTGGCGATATAACAAAGGCATCCCATGTGCCTCCTATTGCGCATTCCCCCACAGGTGCTCCACGTGGGGTAAGGAGCACTCCGCGTTTAAGTGTTCATTCAGGTCCTCTGGCTTCCGTACCTAATAATTATTTTCAGGTTCAGTCCACAGTTAATACTTCTGTCAATGCGAAGTTATTGTCTTCCTATCTTTCTAGTCATCCAAATGAGGTTTTGCACAATTTTTTGATTTCTGGGTTTACGTTTGGGTTTCGGTTGGGTTTTTCAGATAGCCCCTTAGTTGCAGCTGTCAGTAATAATAAGTCTTCATATGAACATCGGTCTGAGGTCGCCGCCGCGATTTTGAAGGAGCTGAATAGAGGTCACACAGTTGGTCCATTTCCTGTCATGCCTATGTCTCATTTCCATTGTTCTCCTTTGGGCGCAGTTCTTAAAAAAGTTTACTCTGTTCGAGTTGTTTTAGATCTTTCCTCACCGAAAGGTTCTTCTGTTAATGATGGTATTAGTCGTGATAGTTATTCTGTTTCATATTCGTCATTTGATGACGCTGTTTCTCTAATTAGGGAGTTGGGTCGTGGTTGCTTCATGTTCAAACTAGACATACAACATGCTTTCAGAGTATGCCCTGTCCACCCTGATGATTGGTACTTATTAGGTTACCAATGGGACAATAGGTATTATTTTGATGTTGTTTTGCCTTTTGGGGGTCGCTCATCCCCCTTTATTTTTAATAATTTTGCCGATGCTTTGCATTGGATTCTTGTGGTTGTATATCTTATTAAGTCTTTGCTTCATTATTTAGATGATTTTTTTGGTGCAGATAAAAGCACAGGTGTTTGTGAAAAACTTATGGTCTTGATCGAAGGGATGTTTCGGAACTTGGGTGTTCCTTTGGCTCCAGATAAGCGTGTGGGTCCAGCTCAAGTCATCACTTACTTGGGCATTGAAATTGAATCAGTTAGTTTTTCCATTCGCCTTCCTGATGAAAAATTTCGTGATCTCTTCACTACTCTTCGCAATGGGAACAATAGAAAGAAATGTACAAAGAGGGACTTATTATCTTTGATTGGTTCTTTATCCTTTGCCTGCAAGGTCGTAAAGTGTGGTCGTTTCTTTTTGCGCCGCCTCATTGATTTGTCCACAACAGTTTCGAAATTACATCATCATCTTACGATTTCTCTTGAAGCTCGCAAGGACATTGCTCGGTGGATTGAGTTTTTACCGACTTGGAATGGCATCGCCCTCATTCCCATTTGTGTTATTAATTTGGATGACATTCGTCTTTTTACAGATGCATCTGGTGTTGGTATAGGTGGGCTTTATTGTGACCAGTGGTTCTCCATACCTATCCAATTTACTAAACAGTATAGTTCTTCTTTTTTGGAATTGTTGGCAATCGTGGTTGCTGTTTTCTATTGGGGTGAGGCTTGGAGATAAGGAAGTTTTGTTTTTTAATGATAATCGACCCATTGTTGATATTTGGTCGACAGGATCGTGTAGATGCAGTGATATTCTTTTTTTAATCCGTACTTTATTTTTCTTCATGGCTAAGCATAATATTAACTTTTTGTTTCGGCACATTCCTGGTCGATCTAATCATCTCGCCGATCTTCTTTCTCGTTTACAGGTCGACCTGTTCAAAGCTTTACACCCCGAAGCTACAAACGTTCAAGTAAATATTCCAAGTTCTGTGTCAGTTCTCTTATCCAAACTATGAAGCATTATCTGGATCATGCTCTTGCACCTGGCACCAAGGCTGCATATCGGTGTGGTTTTAATCGGTATTACCAATTCTGTAGACAGATTACAGTTCCTGTCTTCCCTCTTGTAGATGGTATTCTCCAGCTGCTTGTCACTTATTTATCACGCCACGTGAGATATCCCACTATTAAAGTGTATTTGAGTGGTATTCATAGTATTATTTCTGGCTATCCTGAGAAGATTTCGTCATTGCCAAAATTGTCCTATGTGTTACGTGGTATACATCGGATGGTTCCTACACTTTCTCGTGTTTGTCTTCCCATTACAGTTTCTCATCTCAAGCGTATGTTGTTTTTTATTAATAGGTCTTTGTTTTCCTCTCACGATAAAGCTATGTGGTCTTCATTAATTCTAGTTGCTTTCTTTGTTTTTTTGCGGGTTAGTCAATATACATGTCCATCTCATAATTCTTTTAATCCCTCTCTACATCTTTCTCCTTCTGACATTTCTTTTTCCACTAACGAAAAAATTGCTTATGTTTTATTGAAGTCTTCTAAGACAGACCCCTTTAAATGTGGTTTCAAAATATGTTTATGTTGTAATGGAGGTATATTTTGTCCTGTCCATACACTCAAGCGTTACCTCACTTTCCGCACACATCACCCAGGTCCTCTATTTATTCTTTCATCTGGTGAGTTTGTTACCCGCAAATATGTGTCGGCGTTTATTAACATTTCCTTACCTTGCGATATGAAACTCAACACACATAGTTTCCGTATTGGTGGAGCAACTGCTGCTGCTGCATGTGGTGTACCAGATAGCGTGGGCCGGTGGTCAAGTGACGCATATCAGAGATATATTCATCTTTCAGATAAATATTTGATTTCTTGGTCCTCAGATATTATTCATTTCCAAGGTTCCTTTGAGTTGTGAGAGATTATTGATATTATATCTGTTTGTAAGATTTATCTACCGTTCTCTTTAGTTGTGTGTCATCTGCAAATATAGGTCGATGGTGTTAATTCCTTGTCTATTATTTTCTCTCCTATTAAGTTGGGTGAATTTAGGGGTGCTGGGCTTCTTTTGTCAGCCTTCTGTTATAGGGATTGAACATGTACGTTTCCAATTATTTTTGGCTTGTTACCTCTTCTTGTTTGTTGGTAATATCATGTCATTTGCCGGGTGGGGGTTTCATCCTTTTTATTTGCTCAGCATCCTCACCCAAAAAATTTCCCAAACTTCTGTATTGTGTTTCAACAATGAATAGATTACTATACTTCATTTCTGTGTTTTGTTTTTGTCGGGAACCCATTCAATTAAATTTGGGTTGTAAAGACGAAGGTTTGTTTAGATTCTGAAAATTGTAAATGAGTGTGTTTGCTTTTTTTAACGAGATTGGGATTTCATTAGATTTATTTTTAACCTCTTTTATACTTGTGGAAGATCATAACATGAATAAGTGTTCAATGTGTCCCTAAAAAAGTTAAAACAAGTGGATCTCCACTGGTGAGTACATTTGTTTACTTTCTCTGTTAAGTCACAACAAATTTTCATTTTAGATGATAGAATCCAATTAATTACTGTTTGCAAAGTTCAAAGACCAATAAAAAACATGTTCTAGTTTCAATAAAATAATGATTTTATAAAGGAAAACATAAGACAGGATGAACAACCTATTTCGAAAATTACATACACAAGGAGTGAGTATACAAGGAGATAATTATGTATTCTAGTGTTCAAAAAGATGTTAACTTTTACCTTTGTCAGTAGAAATGTAAATCTCTGCTCCTTGTTCTTTTGCAGCTCCCCTAAATAAATTGTTTTTGAGTATTTGTAAACAAAAACATTTTAACTTTAGAAATTCAAAGGAATTCCATAACAGTAAGTGAATGTACCATTTTACAGATTGTGCGATTAAACCTTTCATCATTATATTCCATGTTTTACCAAAATCCTTCGAAATCCACGCTTCACCCTAATTTCAAAAGTTAGATCCCTAGTATATTACAATACATTGCATAAAAAGATGCTTCATGAGAGATTTAAAATTAATGCAGGACTTGTGTGAAGGAATTGGAAACGTTCATGATAGAAATAAAAGAAACAATTTCCATTTATTTTTGCATAAGCCATAAGACATGCAAATATCCCCATAGGTGATACAGACAAAAAACAAAAATGTTAATGTGTGCTCCTCCACAAATTTTGAAATACCTCTCCACCATTGTTTTGGGTTAACATCATATATCATTGAAAAACATCATAGAAAAAACTGTAAAAAACAGTTGAGTCTGATAAAAAAGAACTACTAGCTTACATGAACTTTCTTTTTGTGTGTAATCATATTTATCACTGCTGTTGCTTTTTCTAACGCAATTATCCAATTCTCATTTTGTGGACAGAACAATAATGGTTCATTCTCACGCAAGACAAACGGTAACATGACAATGGAAAAATTTTTTCCACCATTCTCTGTAATTATGAGTGAGCTGTTTGTTTGGAATGAATTCATGAATGCCCCAAAAATTCCACCTAGTGTTAATTTTGATTCATATGAAATGAAGATTAGCTGAAAGATAAAGATAGAAGATGTTCATTGTGAATGAAAAATTAAAATTACGATACACTTTCCAATGCATTAATTTTGAAAAGCCTACATCTAAAAACATAATCAGTTTGAACGGACTTCTCAAAAAAACTTGTAACAGCAAAGATAAACCTTTTTTTTAAAAGTTGCACATCTTTTCAAAAGCTGGACATGCTCAACTTTCTACAATTAAACAGATGGAAAATTTTATTTCAATTTAAAAAGAAATCAGCTTTATTTTTGTTTTCATGTGGCACCCTTGGGCATGTTAGAAACCTGGCAAGTATGCAGAAAGAAAAGAAAAAAAACATTTATATGAAGAACCTTGACCTAATACAGCAGAATGGCAGCAATCAGAGAATCAATCAAATCAAAAGGTTATATATTTAATCAATTACAATTCATATATTGCCACCTGTTACTATTCTAACATGTACTAATCATGTCATAATCACAATAAAAAACTTGATTTTACGAGACAACAGATTCAGTGACTATCACAGGATAGTTGGTGGAACGATAATAACCACCAGGTACAATACAAACAAACAGGAACATGGGGCATCACATTGCGTCACACACTCAAAAAGAAAAAAAAAGAAAAGAAGAGGTCTCTGGCAGAGAAGGAAGAGAGAACAGAGAAATTTATTGAAGAGTGGAAAGATTTGCAAAGTTTGTAGGATGTACCGAGATTGAAATAAAAGAAGAAAGTTGTACAAAAACAATGTCTGACATTGATCTCTTTTCAGTACTGATCACATTTTCCTTTTTTTTTTATTCATTCCTCTTCTTCAACAAACATTGCTGCTGCAGAAACATGCAAAAACCTTAAGTTTAAATTAAACCCAATTAGACCTAGGGTTTTTAGAGCTGTTAATGTGTTGAGTTTCCTTTTCAAAGATATATAATATCAGCATTTCAAAAATATTTCATTGTTTTTTGATTGACCACCTGTCAATCTTTTGGTTCAGCCGGAAGTACCTGCTGTAATGGAACTTTTTCACCATTTTTCCAAAGCCTAATAAATTTTGAGAAAAGCCACAAAATTTCAATGAAGAAGCGGTCTTTGAGGGGGCACATTGTACCTAATTGGGTTAACATGTCCACAGTTGCACTGAATAAAAAAAATCTAGGTTTTTAAAACCAACTAAATTGGTCTGTTTAAACTGATCATGTATACATACCTTATTACTGTTTAAGGGACTTTTCATGATTCCAAATTTACTACGGATTTCGTTATCATCAATTTTCTGTTGAACATTTTCATATGTGAAACCCATATCATCACTATAAAATACAGTTATAATAAGCAGGGGATTTCAAAACCATTGAAGGTTTTTGAGATTTAAATATCATACACACCTTTGATATAATCTGGATGGCTTGTGAGTCAACATGAATAAGGTATGTAGGTCAGTTGTTGTTAATAAGAATTGAGTCTAGGGTAGAAACATGACAAATGATGGAGGTTTATTAGTAAAAATCAAATCTTTGCTAAACATTATCAATTAGAGGCGGATCTAGAGGGTAGTCGCAATTTGTGGAGGAGCACATTAACATAATTTCTGTTTTTAGTCTGTATCATCAATGGACTTATTAGTACGCTTTTCTTTTATACTTTAATAGCTAACATTCTCCTCCACAAATTTCAAAAACATACCTCAGAATTTTCTCCAAGCCAAACCAATTGCAGATCAAAATTGCTGTCATCTTTGAGAGGATACTATAAAGATGATAGTTTGGTGATTACATAATTCTTTATTACATTAATAAAGTCCATAATAAAAGCTTTATATTAGCACACATAACCATTACCGAGTTTTTCTTTATCTTCCTTTTCGCTTCATTGTCCAGTTTATCATTTATACAAACTTTTTGATTCAACGTAGCATTAACGACTTCACGCCTACGCCTTCCTTGGTTGCCAAAACTGACATATTTATCTCCAGTTCGAACATTCCACAATTGAAAAGAATAAACAATTGCAGAAAAGCATGAAATCACATATACCAATCTTAAAAACATTTTCCAACCATTTCATATAACTGATTATCCTTGTTTTTCTGAATGATGAAGATAAAACTGAAGAAGCTGATAAAATTGATAAAATTGAAAAAGTAATCATTAACTGTATACAAAATTACATAGATCTAACTGACTTAGATCACATTCAGGCCTGGAATTTGGCGAAAAACAACTGTTTCATTACCGTGACGTTTCTGGGAACATAAAATGCCGAGACAAATCGTTTCCCCGTAACCATTTTTTAAGACATCCATTTTTATTGGAAGTTACGATAAAAAATCTTATCCTATCCAGCTATTAACAGACTAAGCTTAGTGATGTTAGGTAACAAAGCGTTAACTGTATGATTCACGGGTAGAATGGGTTGAGAAACTTTCAAACCTCAAATGTTTTAGGTATGATTGCCCACATGGTTGCTTATTTACATCTAAAAACCAAAGCAGGAAGAGCAACTCATATTCACAAAGGAGTCAAGTTGTTGCCGAAATTGATACACAGAAAAGGCACTTTGAAGATGGTTAAGACATTATTCATACGCATACAACATGGCTATATAATGTTTCTGAGCACTTCTAGATGATCAAAGTTTATGGATGATCCATACCGTCATTACCGTATAGTTTCCACAAAACCTAATTTGCAAAAAGTTGCTTTATCTATTATCCAAGCTTCAAACTGTGGTAATGATGAATCGTTTCCCTAGACTTAACAAATTTCCAGGCCTGGCATCTGAAGAAAGTATATACAATTTATCATTAAATTTACATCTGAAAATGCGTTCTGCAGACTAGTTTCTTAGAAACAACCCACAATTAAATCTATTTTACTGACTAAAACCACATTCACATTATATACATAATTTTTTACTGACATCTTACGTCTGCTCAGTTGTCAGGCTTTTACAGTGCTAAAAAAGAAAGTTCCAATTTTGTTATTACCAAAAACTAGTTGTAGGCGTGCAACATTGAATATTGGACAAACATTGAACAAAGAAAGATAAAAATATTAAAAAGAACATATATAAGGTAGTTTCATCTAAGTTTGACATGCTTCTATATTCAACACATGTTAATATTGAAGCGATTAATCAACGAAAAAAAATGAAAAACATTTAAAAAGGAAGCTTACAGTAAGTACTTTTCACCCAATAGTTTAAATTTGAAATATCGCTTAATAATTGGAGGTAAATTCCAGGTGAGTCTGAAACCTCTTTAAACAAATCCAAACATAAAAAACACGACCGAAATGAAGTTGTTGATATTCACGCGTGCTGTTATCGCCACATCTTGTTTACTACTGGAACGGAAAGATTGGCCATGGTGCTTCAAATCATGACTTTTAAATCCCCGTTTTGAAAGCAGATTTCCATATAGGGGAGGTTTTCCCTTCCCCTGTGCAATATTTTGTTTTCGACAAGCTTAATAACCAGCTGATTATCAGAGTTTGTTTGCATCGTGATGTAATAGTTATGAAAATGTTACGAGTATCTTCAAGGGTAATTAGCGGTAAAGAAAAGAAATATGACCTTTAGTGTTTCCTTTGGGATTACGGCACATGGTTTTTACGATATCTCATTTGTTATTCCACTGTTCTGTGTTTTATCTCTAAATTGTTTTGAAAATTGTTGTGTCGAATAAAGATTATATGGTTGAACACGGAGGTATCCTCTCGTTCCTTTTCTCCTCTGTTTATCTATCTTCAAAGTAAAGAAATGTCTTTATCCTTTTATTACTAATGTTGTTTGGATATTGTATTTCATATCTTACATCCTTTTGAACGAAAGTTAGGTTTGCTTTTTCATTTATCGGATTGTAAAGTTGTTTTGTCGAACTTAGATGAAACTACCTTAACTAAAAATATTTGGTGGATGTTTTTTATCATCATACCATAAACGATCTTCTGTCTCTCTATTATATATAAAGCCTTGTTGTTTCCTATATGAAAGCAAACAAATGATTTAGATTCCAAACTTTGATTTACATTTTCTTTGCTGAATTTCCTGTAAATTCATATCACCCGTTCCAAAGTCGCATTTTGTTGTTTCCTGTTTTTGTGTGTGGATATTTATATCGGTGTTGCTGCGCTGCACTGATCGTATGGAGCGCTCTGTTCCGTGTAAGAACACTTGACATGATAAATTAGGATGTGGGAAGAGTCCACAAAGTCCGAATCATGTAAATGAAGGTAATTAGGTAAATCAACTAACTCCCAAAATTCAAGTTTCTTTCTGAACGTCTAGTCTAGCTTTTGTTACCCCATGTTTGTTACATTTACGAAAATTTTTTATAGTCATTTCGTCATCATGATATCCACGTAAAGGCTCACGAAAATGTTGTTCGGTTTTATCTTCTATCAGCCGACATCCAGTGGGTCGTGTTTAAAATGTATAAGCCATATCGTAGGTGTAGTGATTAAGCTCGGTTCCCACTGCGCGATAACTACTATCGCAACCTCGATAACTGATGTCACGCGATCGCGATAGCCACTATCGCGCAATGTGAACGAACCTCGATAACATATTTGATGCATATTTTCTAGTTATCGGCAGCGCGACAATATCAAAAAGTTTTGATATTATCGTCCTCGCGATAGTGAACTTCAAAGCAATGCCGCATAAACTTTTCAATGAAGTCTATTGTGTTGATTTATACTCAAGATGTTGCATATTTTTTTTCGAAAAAAAGCTGCTTGTTCTGGCTAAAAAGGAAAACAAGTGTGTATATGTGTTTTTGAAGAAAAAGGAGTTTTTCAAAATGGCAGGAAAATATAGGTTGCTGAGAGAAGATGAATGCCTGGCAGAAGAAGTAAGGAAATACTCCTGCCTTTATGACAAGAGCTGCAAAGGTTATAAAGAGCGGGACAGGGTAAAAAATGCTTGGAAAGAGGTAGAGAAAGCCCTTGAGTATGAAGAAGGTTTGTAGATTGAAAAATAATAATTTATTACAGAAAAAAAAAAAAAACTATTTTTCTCGTAGTGGCATGGCATTTGTTTTTATGACATACATATTTTCCCCACAAACAAAAACAAAAATAGAATAAAAGTTATTTTTTCTAGGTACAGCAAAGCAATTTTTCGAAAATCTTAAAAAGAGGTACAGCAAGAGACGACAAGCGGTTTTAAAAGCATCAAGGTCGGGCTGTGGAACGAGCGATGTTTCAGCAGTGTCAAATCAACTTAAGGATTACGAATTTTTGACGTGGATTAATCTTTTTATTAAGACAAGGAAAAGCAAGTCCAATTTCCTTTCGCAACTGGAGACTCAACAAGACGAAGAGACGAAGAGGAAGAATCTGATGAGGACCTTGGTAAGGACAAAATTGACGAAGATAGTCTTTTTAGTGATTCTGCCTCAGTCTCCTCAAAAAAGCGACAAAAAGTTCGTAATAGCCAGAAGAAAGCGGTTGATAGCACGAAGGAGGATTTGATGGCAAAGATGTCTGTTATTATGCAACATCGCATAGAGAAGAATTCATTTAAATCAACTGAAGAAGAAAGATATGGTGGGATGGTTGCTAATGAATTGGCCAAACTACCAGAATTCTTTAAAATACAAGCAAAGCACGAAATTAATGGTATCCTATTCAAGTATCAAATGCAACACCAACAAAACTCCTTTATGTCCCCGAATATGCCACGTACAACAATGGTTTCCCCACATTTGTCTTCCGAAAGTAGTCATAACCGAGATACGCACTCACTAGCATCTCCTGGTAGCTCTTCCTCTGCAAGTTGCAACACACCACAGCTTCGATTTCCCTTTGTACAATCGTGGAATAGTCACGTTGGTAGTTGGTTAGCATCATTGAACGACAATAAAAATATTTGAGACTGCGATTACATATGTATTTCAATGTAATCTAAAAAAAGTTAAACATATGTATGTATACACAAAATTTTTAACCAAAGATGATGTAGCTTTTGACGAATATAAACTATTAAGTCTTTATGTTCTTCTCACATGATTTAGTTGCCATTCTAATTTACCTAAAGGACTATTTACATATTCTTTTAAGCAATCCCTCATATATATAGCATCTTGTTGATACCGACAGCCACGGACTAAATTTAAATTTACCATCAATGCGTTTGTAGTATTAATTGACGATCTCCAATTACCAGGAACTGTATCTCCACTTGATTTTGTAGAATCCGCAAACCCATCTGGACAATATGAAGCGTTTTCGGTCAATCTAAGGTAATTGTGAAGAACAATAATGGCCAAAATATATTTTACGATATTTTCAACATTGGCATTAATAGGAGTGTTCAATAATCTCCATCTCGCTACCATCAAACCAAACGCATTTTCTATCGTACGTCTAGCTCTTGAATGACAAAAGTTATACACTGCTTGCTCTTCAGTCAAATTTCTTCCAGGAAAAGGACGCATTAGCCAGGTTTTGAGGGGGAAAATCTCATCGCCTACCATGAAATAAGGGAGAGGATCAAAAATGCATCCTTCTAAAGTAGACGGTTCTGGAATGTTTAGTGAACCATCTTGAAAGTGCTTATTAATTTCGCTGCGCAAAAGAACTCCGCTATCATTATTCGATCCGTACTGGCCCAAATCAACCATGGTGAAACAATATTTTGCGTCGCACACAGCTAGAAGGACTATGCTAAAAAATCCTTTGTAATTATGAAATAGAGTTCCAGTATTAGCAGGACATTTGATGCGGATATGTTTCCCATCAATAGCTCCAAGGACATGTGGCAAATCCCACATTTCTTCAAATTCGTTTGCTATTTTAAGCCACTCGTCAGTTGATGTCGGTGGTTGGAGATAAAGAGGAGCAAGAGCAGAATATATTGCATCGCATGTTTCCCGAATTATCTTCGACACTGTAGACTTTCCAATACGGAATCCAAAGGACAAGGATTGTTGCGAATCACCAGATGCCAAAAACCGTAGAGTTAAGCATAACCTTTCTGAAGCTGATATCGGTTCACGACAGTTAGTTTTTAGCTTGGTTATGTCTTCTTCTACCAAACTTAATAGATGGTCGAATCTTTCTGGTGACATTCTAGTGTATCTATAATAAAAAAAAACACTTTAACATTATCATACAACTTTGATAAAAGCGTAAAAGAATGAAAGATAATACAATATAGAAATATTATTACAACTACCATGTAGCATTACCTGAAAATATTTTCCCTATCTGAATTTCTCATTTCTTGATACAAAGTGTGAAATTGACCAAGGTTATTTCTCTGTTTGAAAATATCTTTAACCCAACGTTTTCTTTTCTTTTTTTGAGGTTTTTCTTCATCGTTTAACAGAAGAACAGAAGCACATAACAGCTCCTCGATTTCACTCTCTTCGATATCCATGGTTTTTTTTCTCTATGTACGTCGTTTTAAAAAAAACTCTTTAATTTGTTATCGCACAGTGTGAACCACCTCTCTTTCGGCACACCTGTTTCCGGTAAAAAGTATCGCAACCTCGATAACAAGCGCGATAGTAAGTTATCGCCCAGTGGGAACCGAGCTTTATGGATAAAGAAAGTTTCCTACTGACGCTAACAATATGCATAACGAGGAGTGTGTGTCACAATCTACAAGATCAAAATTCTGTATAATATTTTATGTCCTTGTTATATCTTCTTATACTAATACTAAATCTTGCTTTTTTCTTACCTAACTTTTAAAGAACGTTTTAAAGAACGTTAGGTAAAATTTCTCGGGAAGTTCGTCAATGGATGTTTGTTTTTCCGTATTAGTATAGGGAGAATCTCCCATTAGGGGAATCTCTAGCTCCATCTTACGGGTTTTTATTACTACATGGAGTGTTGTGCCTAAAGGAAGACATCAAAGCCACTCGGAGGAGAACGCAATGCAATGTTTTTTTGCGTTCGAAAGTTCATCAAATTTTCTCAACGTTCAATTCTTAATGAGAATGAAGACGCTGTGTGTATAATTTTTTGTTTTTGTTTTAATTTTTTTATTCAACGCTTTATATTCAATAATAAAGAATAACCACATTGATAAGTATCAGTAACTATTCTATCCGACGAGATAATCGATGTAGACCTGTTATGTGTTATCAGTTTATCATTTTCTACCGATGTCTATTTTTTTGATGTGTTTGAACGTAGCTTTTTCGTATCAGTTAGTTTTGACTACTATACCGAAATGTGTAGCTAGCTGTTTATTTGGTATTTCATTGTAGTGTGTGGATTGTTATTATTAAGGTACACGAAGGTAGCAAGATCATTATCATATTGTTTTGATAGTATTTGAATGATACTTTTTTTAGATTATAAAATTGAATAGTATAAATGATTGCAATGCAAGAAGAGAGTGAAAATCATGATTACATACATATTCACATGGTTTTTGTATCATGATGCACAAGTGGAGTTTTAGGTTTTGATATTTCCACAATTCATAGCAGAATAAAGAATTGAAAGATAAAAACGTCTGAGAAGGTATTGTTTTTGTTAGCTTTAGTTAATAGGGAAATTTGAAGATATTTTCTTATATATCAGACGTTTTATCGTGGTTAAGTAGGAGTATCCATTGGTTAGGTAAGACTACTATGTATTGTCTCTTTTCTAAATCTTTTAGTTTAACTGTACAACTTTAGAAATCTCTAAATAGGCCAAATAGCACTGAAAAATAGGGATAATAGCATTCTTTGAATGATCGATCCAAAATATTTGTGTTAAATATGA
Source organism: Turritopsis rubra (assembly GCA_039566895.2). NCBI lineage: Eukaryota > Metazoa > Cnidaria > Hydrozoa > Anthoathecata > Oceaniidae > Turritopsis > Turritopsis rubra. The sequence goes on along the minus strand of CM077630.1, from coordinate 7,317,063 downwards.
TATAATTCCAACATGGAGAAACACAACAAGTTTTGTATATATCATGGCTTATCATGGCAGTATTGCGTGTAAAAACAATTTATGTAGAAAAACTGTAAAATATTTTTAGACGCTACACTATTGTTATATACTAATAACAGGTGTGCATACCACTTTTATTTTAGAGAGTTTTTGTCTGAGGCGGGTGTGACGTCATCAAAATCTTTGATCGACGATATCTCAGTAATGGTTCGACGTACACAGACGATTCCATACATTTTTTGATCGACGATATCTCAGTAATGGTTCGACGTACACAGACGATTCCATACATTTTTTGATCAGTTTTTTGAGCTCTATGGAATGGTACTGCGTATTCTCTTGGATTGTGTGATTTTATTTTTCCTCACACACCATATACGAGAGGTATAGTATGTGTGATGAGTGCAGTAACTCATTGGAGGAAACTGAACATGTAAAATGTTTTTACACGTGATACTAGTTTATATATTAATACTATAAGCGTTTTCACCCCTGGTTGCGAGTCTTAAGTGAAAAAAAAACAAAAAACGTCAAATTTGTTATAGAGACAAATGTGGCATCGGTTTCCGTATCCGTATGCCGTATTAGTATAGGTGGAAACCATTGCATTGCGTCAAATGTTTACATTTCCATTTGTTGTCACGAAAAAACAAGAAAGGTAGAAAGGTAGTCAAGAACAAATGGTAGAGTTAGATTAGTTAAAAGTTGTTACAAGTAACTGTATAAGAGTGGTGTGTCATACAAATATACAAGGAGGTATCATTGCATGGGTCCTGGGCATGACGTTAAACTGCATCCGGGTAGGTCGAGCACCCAACACCCCTCTGGTACTGGCAGCAGGGTACCAGTAGTTCCAGTTGTCGGAGGAGTCTCCAGGGACCAACGGCTTCTGGAGCACGTGGTCAAGAAAAGGATCCTTCGGGACATTGGCTGAGCACACCCGGCACGTGGTGTCACTGCGAACTCGGAGAGGAGATAGGCACCACCGAGTACTTCTTGCCTATTGAAACACCCGTGGAATGACAATTAACTTCAACCTCATACCGGATCGGTCGGGGCCCGGGAGAACAACGGCCGCGCTGTCTTCTGGAGCCTCCAGGGGAGACAGTGTAAAGTATGCGACTGGAGTGGAGTGGAGGGAGAGCCGGAGGTAGCAGAAAGGTGGCGAAGGTGGAGACAACAATTGGTACATGGAATGTCAGAACACTGAAGGCTTGCGGAAAAGCGGAGGTCTTAGTGCAAGAAATGGACAGGCTGAATTGGAACATCCTCGGCATATCTGAAATGAGATGGAAGGGCATTGGTGAAGGAATGACAGAAGAAGGACACAAGCTTTGGTATATAGGTGATGAGAAGAAGCACGAAAGAGGTGTGGGATTCCTAGTGAACAAGAACACCAAGAATGCAGTGCTAGAATTCACACCGATCAGTGATCGAATAGCAGCAATCAGGGTGGCAGGGAAACCACTAAACATGACTATTGTGCAAGTGTATGCACCAACCAATGATTGCCGCGATGAACTTGTAGAAGAATTCTATGATGACCTGGAGAAGCTGCTAAAAACCATTCCCAGGAAAGATGTGCTAATAGTGCAAGGTGACTGGAATGCGAAGATTGGAGCTGATGCATTCACAAATTGGAAGGGAACTATTGGAAGATTTGGACTTGGAGAAACAAATGACAGAGGGCTGAAGCTGTTGGAATTTGCCAAGAGACATCGTCTGACAGCTGCCAACACGCTGTTCAACCACAAAGCTTCGAGAAAATCGACATGGCACTCACCAGATGGTAGGACACACAACCAGATTGACTGGATTTTCATCTCGAGGAGATTCGTGACTGGAGTCAATAGAGCAAAGACAAGAACGTTCAACAAGCCAGACATCGGCAGTGATCATGATCTAGTGATGATGACACTAAAAGTGAAGCTGAGTACAATCAAGAAGAACAAGTTGAGCAGAACAAGATTCGATATTGAGAAGCTGAAAGACCCGGAAGTTGCAGAATCGTATCAAGAGGAGCTAGCAGGAAAGTTTGCACCACTGTTACTGCTCGACCAAGATCCACAAAACCTGTGTGATGAGATCACTGACACACTGGCAAAAGCTGCGGAGGAGAAATTAGGAAAAGCAAGACCAATCAAGAAGCCGTGGATTACACTGGAGGTGCTAGAGTCATGTGATGTGAGGCGTGACAAGAGAAGGAGAAGACATCTAGGAGCGGATGAACTATCAGAGTATAGAGTTGCAAATAGAAAAGTGAGGAATGAAATTAGCGTAGCAAAGAACAGGTGGATCATCAGTCAATCACAAGACATCGAGGAAAATCTAAGAAGGAATAACACCAAGAAGGCGTATGAAACTGTGAAGAAGTTGTGTGGTTCACACATGGATGGGACCAAACGGAGACAAGCTGGCGCAATTGAGGATAAAGATGGAATGTTACTAACGAAGAGTGATGACATCTGTAGGAGATGGAAAAACTACTGCGAAGAACTCTTCAACTACAACATCCCGAAAGACCAGGAAGTGCTGAAAGAACAAGTCACGGAACAACAACAAGAGGAAGAGACCATCTTGATGTCAGAAGTACGTAGTGCAATCAAGGAATTGAAGAAGAACAAGTCGCCAGGAGCAGATAACATCACTGCGGAACTAATCCAGAATGGAGGAGAGGCAACATTCCGCATAATGCACAAACTGTGCAATGAGATTTTGAGAACCAAGCAATGGCCGAGCCAATGGACAGAATCGGTACTCATCACCATCCCAAAGAAGACGAACAGCAGGAGATGTACAGATTATCGCACAATCAGCTTGATTAGCCACGCTTCAAAAGTCCTGTTAAAGATAATCTTGAAGAGGTTGACACCAAGAGTCGAAGAAATCCTGAGTGATTCTCAAGCTGGGTTTAGAAGAGGAAGAAGTACTGTGCAGCAAATCACAACTCTGCGACTACTGAACGAGAAAGCAAGAGACATGGGGAAGCTGATATTCCACAACTTCATTGACTTCCGTAAAGCGTTTGATCGTGTGTGGCATGACGCACTTTGGCACACCATGAGGAAGTTCAACATTGGAGAAGGAATAACATCTCTAGTAAAGAGTTTGTATGATAGCGCTAGATCAAAGGTGTTAGTTGGAGATCAGTATAGTAAGTGGTTTAAGACCAACATTGGTGTGAGACAGGGTTGTCTACTATCACCGACCTTGTTTAACCTGTTCTTAGAGAGGATAATGGGCGACACATTGGAAGGTTACAAAGGAGGTGTCAGGTGTGCAGGGAGAAAGCTGATAGATTTAAGGTTTGCAGACGACATTGACCTGCTAGACGAAACTGCGGATGGTATACGCGAGGTTACAAGGAAGCTAGAGGTTGCTGCGAAGAGCTATGGAATGGAGATAAGTACGGAGAAGAGCAAGGTGATGGTTGTGGGAAAAGGAGACAATGTTGATGGTGTAGTGGTGAATGTGACCGTAGATGGAGTAGTTTTGGAGCAAGTGAGGAGTTTCACCTACTTGGGGTCAACGATAGTGCAGAATGGAACATCGGAAAAAGAAATCCGGATTCGAATCGGCAGAGCAACGAGTGCATTGGCAAAACTTGACAACGTTTGGAAATCAAAAGATGTGACAATGAAGAACAAGTTGATGCTTCTGAGGTCCATAGTGATGGCAAACCTGTTATATGCTTGTGAGAGCTGGACTATTAATAGAGGAGATGAGCAAAGGATAAGAGCGATGCAGATGAAGTCCTACAGGCGGTTATTGGGAGTATCTTGGAAAGACAGGAAGACAAATGAGTGGGTAATGGATAAGATCAAGGAGATTTGTGGATATGAACCGGAAGATGTGATGGATGTGGTGAAGAGGAGGAAGCTCCAGTACTTCGGACATCTGGTTCGTGGAGGAGGAACTGATAGAGCAGTGATGGAAGGCGGTATGGAGGGAAGAAGAGGCAGAGGGAGACCACGGAGCAACTGGATGGGGAATATAACTGAGTGGACGGGAGAAAAAGGCAACATCTTGACAAGAATGGCGGAAGATCGGGAAGGTTGGAGAAGGGCTGTCATGAACTGGCTGCACCCACGGCCGCCTCGGCTATGGAGATGATGATGATGATGATCATTATATTTTTGCTTCAGTTTTATTATTAAAGATTGTAGAGTAATAAATTTATTCCAGAACTAATGGAATGTAGAGGAGGGTTTTTAATTCACAAATTCTTTCCTTAATATGCCCGGGTAAATTACGTCCAGGCAAACCCTTTACGTGTCTGCGAAGAAATGCATTTTTTACATGGAAATATGTCAATACTAAATTAAAAATATTTTGTATTCTACACAGTTTGGTTTAGACATGCAATAGAACTGGACATGAAAATAACACCGATCCTTCGTAAAAGTTAATTATCTTACGAGGACACGTAAAGTCTCTTTCGCGTTGTAATGAACGAGAATTGCATCGGCAAAAATTTTTTACCCGGACAGCTAGTTAATTTAATTCTTTTAATAATCTTCTTATATTAATACGCAATCTTCCTTTTTTCTTACCTAACTTTGAAAGAAAGAGCGTTATGTAAAATTTCTCGGAAAGTTCATCAATGCATGTTTGTTTTTTCCGTATTAGTATAGGGGGAATCTCCCATTAAGGGAATCTCTAGCTCCATCTTACGGGGTTTTATTACTTCAATGAGTGTTGTGCCTTAAGAAAGACACCATGAAGCCGCCAGGAGGAGAATGCAATGCAATGATTTTTGCGTTCGAAAGTTCATGAAATTTTCTCAACGTTCATTTCTTTAAAAGAGAAACAAGAGGCCCTGGGGCCTGAGGTCAGCTCGGTTGGGCATACCAGAAAAGTAGTACACATTACAAACGACAACTAGAACACTTCAGATAACATTCCGCGTGTATTTACTAAATTGCACAGCCTTTCTCCTGCGGTAGCAAGAACTACATTTTAGAAGGAAAATTTGGGCCAAACAAAGAATTCTATTCGGAATCCTATATCCTTTATAACTGTAGATTTTCAACCCGAAGTCCTTATACTGGAGTATTGAATACAATTATTCATGTATTGTGAACTCAATCTATTATAAAAGAATGTTTAGTACAATGTAACAAAATATGTGCCAAAGTAAAAAACTGATGAAAATATGAGGACAACTGAAGAATATATACTTCTCACGTGACAAAGATAGCTACGCAAAATTGAGCAATGGAAATCATTTTTTGGAAATATCTGAAAGTAAAAAATCTGGTCAAGTTCAGATAAGGCCGATAACAAGTTCAAAGACTTGGGAAAAGTCCAGTTAATTCTGACAAGGTCAAGTTTTGAGGAGGAGTTCTGGCAGCAGATAAGAGATAAATAATACCAGAGACGATGCCACCAACAAAGGACCTAAATAATAAATTATATAAATGTCATGCAATCTCAGATCCACTAGTGATGAATTTCTAATTATTTTCCACAAGTATTTTTAGAAATTTTAGTGGGAAGAATTAACGTGATTTTGTTTTCATTTTAAAATGAAAAAACAACGAAAATTGATTAATTTAAAAAGAAATTTGGCAATATCCCATATTTTGATAATCTCCCAAAAGTTAATGGGCAAAAATTCGCAAATTTGAGGTCAAAAGGAAGTGGCGTAGGAATATTTGGCTTTGTTGCAGTTCACACCTGGAACGATTACCTTTGCCCTGCAAAAATGAATGATAATGAATAATTCTTTGGAACCATTACAGGTCGATAGTCTGATCCATAGTAGCCGTTTTCGTGCAAATTTAATTTCGCAAATTGATATGAAATAAACTTTTCCCAAGAATATAATTTTGTTAATTTCGCAAATAATTTGTCTTCATATTTTTTTTAAATTAAATATTACCATGCATACGTTGACAGATATTGAGGCAAAAAGTATTAAAAGAAAAGAACGAAGATAACGCTCCTTCACGGGAAAGAGATTACCCAATATCAAGTTTCATATCAATATCAATTATTTTCTTTGATTTATTTGACTGTTAATATTAGTCCAAATTGTGTATAAGGGGTGTTGCTATTTAAGTTTAATTTTTGTCATCCCCCAACAACAATCATTATCCACCATGTAAATTTTCATTTATGTGTTTTTTTGTTTTTACAATAAAATTAGGAGAGTAAAAACAAGTCTTAAAAAGTTAACACAAGACAGGACATACACCACTCAACAATTTTTAAAATATTCTAAGAAACCCTTTAAGTTCAGTAATAAAGAATAACTAGTGTAGCGTGTAAAAACATTTTACAGTTTTTCTCCGTAAATTGTTTTTACACGCAATACTGCCATAATAAGTGTATTTACAAAAATTGTTCCATGTTGGAATTATATCATATTTAACACAAAATTGTTGTATAAATATTTTGGATCGATCATTTAAAGGGGCTACGCATTGAATCACGTGATTCTTGTGTTTTGTTTACTTTTTTTACGATCAGCCATAATATTAATGCATCTCTAGCAATGGTGTGGCACCATAAATCCTAAGAATGCTATTTTTAGAGACAATAGACAGTATACTCCTACCTAACAATGTATACTCTTATCTAACCACGATTAAACTTCTGCAATATAAGAAAATACCTTCACATTTCCCTATTAACTAAAGCTAACAAAAACAATACCTTCTCAGACGTTTTTATCTTTTAAATCTTTATTCTGCTATGAATTGTGGAAATGTCAAAACCCAAAACTCCACTTGTGCATCATGATACAAAAACCATGTATATATGTATATAACCAAGATTTTAACATTCATCTATACTATTCAATTTTCTTATCTAAAACAAAAAGATATCAATCAAACACTATCAAAACAATATAACAATGATCTTGCTACCTTCGTTTTTCTAATACCTTAATAATAACAATACAAATACTACAATGAAATACCAAATAAACTGCTAGCTACACATTTCGGCATAGTAGTCAAAACTAACTGATACGAAAAAGCTACGTTCAAACACATTAAAAAAATAGACATCGGTAGAAAATGCTAAACTAATAACATATAACAGGTCTACATCGACTATCTCGTCGGATAGAATAGTTACTGACACCGTCAATGTTGTTATTCTTTATTACTAAACATAAAGCGTTGGATAAAAAAATAAAAACAAAAACAAATACTTTTACACACATCGTCTTCATTTTTCGTTTAAAGAAATGAACGTTTAAAAAATTTGATGAACTTTCGAACGCAAAAACCATTGCATTGCCTTCTCCTCCGTGCGGCTTTATGATGTCTTCCTTAGGTACAAAAACTCCAGGAAGTAATAAAACCCCGTAAGATGGAGCTAGAGATTCTCCTAATGGGAGATTCTCCCTATACTAATACGGAAAAAATAAACATCCATTGACGAACTTCCCGAGATATTTTACCTAAAGTTCTTTCTTTCAAAGTTAGGTAAGAAAAAAGCAAGATTTAGTATTAGTATAAGAAGATAACATTGCTCGGTATCAGTAACTATTCTATCCGACGAGATAGTCGATGTAGACCTGTTATGAGTTCGTGTTATCAGTTTATCATTTCCTACCAATGTCTATTTTTTAATGTGTTTGAACGTATTTTTTCGTATCAGTTAGTTTTGAATACTATGCCGAAATGTGTAGCTGGCAGTTTATTTGGTATTTCATTGTAGTGTGTGGATTGTTATTATGTGCCCACTGACGTCGCGCTACTCCTATAATACTAATATCGCCTATATCTCCACAACTCAGTTACGCACGATCTAAAATTTAATTATAACATTTTCCAAACGAACATTTCATTCCCAGTCCTTTTATTAACACTGACCGAACTAAATTTGTTATGCACAGTCGCTATTAGTATATAGACTAGTATCCCGGGTAAAAACATTTTACCGGTTCACTTTCCACATGAGTTCACACCACCCGTGCTCTACCTCTTTCAAAATGTAAGGGTGGCAAAAAATAAGATCACAGAATTGCAAAGAATAAGTATCACTTAGTTGTAAAGCTCATAAAGATGATCAAGAAAATGTATGGGATCGCCTGTGTACGACTTACCGTAACGGAGATATAGTCTATCAAAAATTCTGATGACGTCACACCCGTCCCCAAAAAGTTTTAGACCTAATTTTTTCGACACCCTACCGCCAATATCGCGCGCCCAAAGCGACGTCAGTTATTCCCATTGGTTCTCGAGATATTTGCCCTTAAAAATTGCGTTCTATTTAGGTGCAATGCAATGTGCCCACTGACGTCGCACTACTCCTATAATACTAATATCGCCTATATCTCGACAACTCAGTTACGCACGACCTAAAATGTCGATTATAACATTTTCCATACGAACATTTCGTTCCCAGTCCTTTTATTCACACTGACCGACTAAATTTCTTATGCACAGTCGCTATTAGTATATAGACTAGTATCCCGGGTAAAAACATTTTACCAGTTCACTTTCCCCATGAGTTACCGCCATCCCGTGATTTTTCCATCAGTATAGGGGTGACCGAAAATAAAATCACACAATCCAAAAGGTTAAGTATCACTAAGTTGTAAAGCTGCAAAAGCTGATCAAAAAAATATATGGGTTCGTCTGTGTCCGACGTGCCGTTACGGAGATATCGTAGATCAAACATTTTGATGACGTCACACCCGTCCCCAAAAAGTTTTAGACCCTTTTTTTTTTTCGTCACCCCATCGCCCAATATTGCGGACCCCAAAAACGTCAGTTATCCCCATCGGTTCTCGAGATATTGGACCCTAAACATCGCGTTCCTTTGGGGGAGCAATCCAATGTTACCCGTGCCAAAAAGTTCATGTCGCGTCATTTGCTACTACCAATATACTAATACCGAAAAAAAAGCTTCTCGCAGCAGCGTGGTTTTACGCCCTCCTCGTGAGAAAATGACCGTGGAATTTTTCTAAATGTATCACTCTCTAAAATAAAAGTGGTATGCACAACTCGCTATTAGTATATAGACTAGTATCCCGGGTAAAAATATTTTACTGGTTCACTTTTCCCATGAGTTACGGCCATCCCGTGATTTTTCTATCAATATAGGGGTGACCCAAAATAAAATCACACAATCCAAAACGATAAGTAGTACCACGCTATAGAGCTCGAAATGCTGATCCAAAAAATGTATGGGATCGTCTGTGTACGACGTGCCGTTACTGAGATATCGTCGATCAAAGATTCTGATGACATCACACCCGTCCCCAAAAAAGTTTTAGAACCAATTTTTTTTTTGGTCACCCCATCGCCCAATATTGCTGACCCCAAAAACGTCAGTTATCCCCATCGGTTCTCGAGATATTTGTCCCTAAAGGTCGCGTTCCATTGGGGATGCAATGCAATGTTACCCGTTCCAAAAAATTCACATCGCGTCATTTGCTACTACTAATATACTAATACTGAAAAAACGCTTCTCGCAGCAGCGTGGTTTTACGCGCCCCTCGTGAGAAAATGACCGTGAAATTTTTCTAAATGTATCACTCTCTAAAACAAAAGTGGTATGCACAGTCGCTATTAGTACATAGACTAGTATCCCGGGTAAAAACATTTTACCGGTTCACTTTTCCCCTGAGTTACTGACCCCAACCCCCATCTTCACCCGTGTTTTTTCAATATATAGTATATGAAGAAAAATAAAATCACACAATCCAAAAGAATAGGTACCACTGAGTTGTAGAGCTCGAAAATCTGATCAAGAAAGTGTATGGGATCGTCTGTGTACGACGTGCCGTTACTGAGATATCGTCGATCAAAGATTCTGATGACATCACACCCGTCCCCAAAAAAGTTATAGAACCAATTTTTTTTTTTTGGTCACCCCATCGCCCAATATTGCTGACCCCAAAAACGTCAGTTATCCCCATCGGTTCTCGAGATATTTGTCCCTAAAGGTCGCGTTCCATTGGGGATGCAATGCAATGTTACCCGTGCCAAAAAATTCACGTCCCGTCATTTGCTACTACTAATATACTAATACTGAAAAAAACGCTTCTGACAGCAGCGTGGTTTTACGCGCCCCTCGTGAGAAAATGACCGTGAAATTTTTCTAAATGTATCACTCTCTAAAACAAAAGTGGTATGCACAGTCGCTATTAGTATATAGACTAGTATCCCCGGTAAAAACATTTTACCGGTTCACTTTTCCCCTGAGTTACTGACCCCAACCCCCATCTTCACCCGTGTTCTTTCAATATATAGTATATGAAGAAAAATAAAATCACACAATCCAAAAGAATAGGTACCACTGGGTTGTAGAGCTGCAAAATCTGATCAAGAAAATGTATGGGATCGTATGTGTACGACGTACCGTTACGGAGATATCGTCGATCAAAGATTGTGATGACGTCACACCCGTCCCCAAAAAGTTTAAGATCCAAATCTTTCGTCACTCAATCGCCAATATCGCGCGCCCAAAGTGACGTCAGTTATTCCCATTGGTTCTCGAGATATTTGACCCTAAAAATCGCGTTCCATTTAGGGTGCAATGCAATGTGCCCACTGACGTCGCGCTACTCCTATAATACTAATATCGCCTATGTCTCGACAACTCATTTACGCACGATCTAAAATTTAATCATAACATTTTCCATAAGAACATTTCGTTCCCAGTCCTTTTATTCACACTGACCGAACTAAATTTGTTATGCACAACTTGCTATTAGTATATAGACTAGTATTCCGGGTAATAACATTTTACCGGTTCACTTTCCCCATGAGTTCACATCACCCGTGCTCTACCTCTTTCAAAATATAAGTGTGACGAAAAATAAAATCACAGAATTGCAAAGAATAAGTATCACTTAGTTGTAAAGCTCATAAAGATGATCAAGAAAATGTATGGGATCGCCTGTGTACGACTTACCGTAACGGAGATATAGTCGATCAAAAATTCTGATGACGTCACACCCGTCCCCAAAAAGTTTTAGACCTAATTTTTTCGACACCCCACCGCCAATATCGCGCGCCCAAAGCGACGTCAGTTATTCCCATTGGTTCTCGAGATATTTGCCCTTAAAAATTGCGTTCTATTTAGGTGCAATGCAATGTGCCCACTGACGTCGCACTACTCCTATAATACTAATATCGCCTATATCTCGACAACTCAGTTACGCACGACCTAAAATGTCGATTATAACATTTTCCATACGAACATTTCGTTCCCAGTCCTTTTATTCACACTGACCGAACTAAATTTCTTATGCACAGTCGCTATTAGTATATAGACTAGTATCCTGGGTAAAAACATTTTACTGGTTCATTTTTAGATGACGTCACACCCGTCCCCAATAAGTTACATGAGTTACACCCCCATCTTCACCCGTGTTCTTTCAAAACATATGGGTGACGAAAAATAAAATCACACAATTCAAAAGAATAGGTATCACTAAGTTGTAGAGCTCGAAAACATGATCAAAAAAATGTATGGGATTGCCTGTGTGCGACGTGCCGTTACTGAGATATCGATGATCAAAGATCCTAATGACGTCACACCCGTCCCCAAAAAGTTTTAGACCCAAATTTTATCGACACTCCATCGCCAATATCGCGTGCCCAAAGCGACGTCAGTTATTCCCATTGATTCTCGAGATATTTAACCCTAAAAATCGCATTCTATTTAGGGTGCAATGCAATGTGCCCACTGACGTCGCGGTACTCCTATATTACTAATATCGCCTATATCTCGACAACTCAGTTACGCACGACCTGAAATGTCAATTATAACATTTTCCATACGAACATTTCGTTCCCAGTCCTTTTATTCACACTGACCAAACTAAAAAGTGGATGCACAGTCGCTATTAGTATATAGACTAGTATCCCGGGTAAAAATATTTTACTGGTTGACTTTTAGATCACGTCACACCCGTCCACAATGAGTTACATGAGTTACACCCCCATCTTCAACCGTGTTCTTTCAAATTATAGGGATGACAAAAAATAAAATCGCACAATCTAAAAGAATAGGTACCACTGAGTTGTACAGCTCGAAAACCTGATCAAGAAAATGTATGGGATCGCCTATGTACGACTAACACTTACGGAGATATCGACGATCAAAGATCCTGATGACGTCACACCCGTCCCCAAACAGATTTAGGCCCAAATTTTTCGACACCCCATCGCCAATATCGCACGCCCAAAGTGAGGTCAGTTATTCCTATTCGTTCTCGAGATATTTGCCCTTAAAAATCGCGTTCTATATAGGGTGCAATGTAATGTGCCCACTGACGTCGCGCTACTCCTATAATACTAATATCGCCTATATCTCGACAACTCAGTTACGCACGACCGAAAATGTCACTATATCACAATCCATACGAATATTTCGTTACCAGTCCTTTTATTCACACTGACCAAACTAAATTTGTTATGCACAGTCGCTATTAGTATATAGACTAGTTTCCCAGGTAAAAACATTTTACCGGTTCACTTTCCCCATGAGTTACCGCCATCCCGTGATTTTTCTATCAATATAGGGGTGACCGAAAAATAAAATCACAGAATTGGAAAGAATAAGTATCACTTAGTTGTAAAGCTCAAAAAGCTGATTAAAAAAATGTATGGGATCGTCTGTGTACGACGTGCCGTTACTGAGATATCGTCGATAAAAGATTCTGATGACGCCACACCCATCCCCAAAAAGTTTTAGATCCAATTTTTTTTTGGTCACCCCATCGCCCAATATTGCGGACCCCAAAAACGTCAGTTATCCCCATCGGTTCTCGAGATATTTGCCCCTAAATTTGCGTTCCATTGAGGATGCAATGCAATGTGCCCACTGACGTCGCGCTACTCCTATAATACTAATCGCCATTAAAGTCACAACTCAGTTACGCACGACCTAAAATGTCACTATATCACAGTCTATACGAACATTTCGTTCCCAGTTCTTTTATTCACACTGAACAGACTAAAAAGTGGATGCACAGTCGCTATTAATTTATAGACTAGTTTAGCGTGTAAAAACATTTTACAGTTTTTCTCCATAAATTGTTTTTACACGCAATACTGCCATGATAAGTCTGTGTATATACAAAAATTGTTGTGTTTCTCCATGTTGGAATTATATCATATTTAACACACAATTGTTGTATAAATATTTTCGGTTGATCATTCAAAGAATGCTATTAATCCCTACTTTCCAGTGCTATTTGGCCTATTTAGAGATTTCTAAAGTTGTACAGTTAAACTAAAAGCTAACATTCCGGTGTTCAGAGATTTAGAAAAGAGACAATACAACATATACTCCTACCTAACCAATGTATACTCTTACCTAACCACGATTAAACATCTGAAATATAAGAAAATACCTTAACTAAAGCTAACAAAAACAATACCTTCTCAGACTTTTTATCTTTAAATTATTTATTCTGCTATGAATTGTGGAAATGTCAAAACCCAAAACTCCACTTGTGCATCATGATACAAAAACCATGTATATATGTATGTAATCACTCTCTTCTTGCATTACAATCATTTATACTATTCAATTTTATAATCTAAAAAAGGTATCATTCAAATACTATCAAAACAATATGATAATGATCTTGCTACCTTCGTTTACCTTAATAATAACAATCCACATACTACAATGAAATACCAAATAAACTGCTAGCTACACATTTCGGTATAGTAGTCAAAACTAACTGATACGAAAAAGCTACGTTCAAATACATTAAAAAAATAGACATCGGTAGAAAATGATAAACTGATAACTCATAACAGGTCTATATCGACTACATGACATCAGATAGAATAGTTACTGATACTTATCAATGTGGTTATTCTTTATTACTGAACTTAAAGCGTTGAATAAAAAAATTAAAACAAAAACAAAAAATTATACACACAGCGTCTTCATTCTCATTAAGAAATGAACGTTGAGAAAATTTGATGAACTTTCGAACGCAAAAAAATATTGCATTGCGTTCTCTTCTGGGTGGCTTTATGATGTCTTCCTTTAGGCACAACAATCCACAAAATCCACAATTCCTTTAGGCACAACAATCCACAAAAACAATCCATAAAAACCCGTAAGATGGAGCTAGAGATTCTCCTAATGGGAGATTCTCCCTATACTAATACGGAAAAACAAACATCCATGGAAGAACTTCCCGAGCAATTTTACCTAACGTTCTTTCTTTAAAAGTTAGGTAAGAAAAAAACAAGATTTAGTCGCGTCAGCTACTACTAATATACTAATACTGAAAATAAACGCTTCTCGCAGCATCGTGGTTTTACGCGTTCCTCATGAGAAAATGACCGTCAAATTTCTTGAAATGTATCACTCTCTAAAATAAAAGAGGTATGCCCAACTCGCTATTAGTATATAAGACTAGAATTTACTGGGTAAAAACATTTTACCTGTTCACTTTCCCCATGAGTTACTGACCCCAACCCCAGTGCTTACCCTCTCTCTTACAACATGGCGGTGGCGCAAAGTAAGATCACATAATTGCAAAAAATAAGTATCACTAAGTTGTAGAGCTCGAAAACCTGATCAAAAAAATGTATGGGATCGCCTGTGTACGACTTACCGTTACGGAGATATCACCGATCAAAAATTCTGATGACGTCACACCCGTCCCCAAAAAGTTTTAGACCCAAATTTTTTCGACACCTCAGCGCCAATATCGCGTGCCCAAAGTGACGTCAGTTATTCCTATTGGTTCTCGAGTTATTTGACCCTAAAAATCGCGTTCCATTTCGGTCGCAATGCAATGTGCCCACTGACGTCGCGCTACTCCTATAATACTAATATCGCCTATATCTCGACAACTCAGTTACGCACGATCTAAAATTTTAATTATAACATTTTCCATACGAACATTTCGTTCCCAGTCCTTTTATTCACACTGACCGAACTAAAAAGTGGATGCACAACTCGCTCTTAGTATATAGACTAGTGTAGCGTGTAAAAACATTTTACAGTTTCGCTCCATAAAATGATTTTACATGCTATATACCGCCATTATTAGTTATTATTTGAATTGGAAACATAAAAGTGTTGAGGGCGTTACCACACGGGCGGAGAGAACTGCAGCATTACAGAATGACCGACAGACAGACGACAGACTGTTTATATACAAAAATGTTGTGTTTGATCGATCATACAAAGAATACAATTTCCCCTATTTATTAGTGCTATTTTACCTACTTAGAGATTTCAGAAGTTGAACAGTTAAACAAAAAGCTAGGTAAAACATTTTTTACCACCTGGCTACTAAAGAATATTTAGAAGAGAGATTAAGAAAAGAGATCGTGGACAATGTATTCCCCTACCTAAACACAATTAAACTTATGAGGTATAAAATAATACCTTCAAATTTCCCTCTTTAACTAAAGCAAACAAAAACACACATACCTTCTGACATTTCTATCTTTGAAACTGATTTTTATTCTGCTATGAATTGTGGAAATGTTCAGAACTCAAAACTCCATTTGTGCATCATGATATAAAAACCATGTAAATATGTATATAACCATCATTTTCACTCTCTTCTTGAATTACATTCATCTCTACTATTCAATTTTATAATAATCTAAAACAAAAAGATATTAATCAAATCACAACAATATAATAATGATCTTGCTACCTTCGTTTCCCTAATAGCGAACCTTAATAATAACAAACCACATACTACAATGAAATACCAAATAAACTGCTAGCTACACAATTCGGTATAGTAGTCAAAACTAACTCATACGAAGAAGCTACGTTCAAACACATTAAAAAAATAAATAGAAATCGGTAGAAAATGATAAACTAATAACACGAACACATAACAGGTCTACATCGACTATCTCGTCGGATAGAATAGTTACTGATACTTATCAATGTTCTTTATTACTGAACTTAAAGCGTTGGATATAATTTTTTTTTAAAAACTAAAACCAAAAATTTACACACAGCGTCTTCATTTCTCATTTAAAGAAATGAACGTTGAGAAAATTTGATGAACTTTCGAACGCGAGAAACATTGCATTGCGTTCTCCTCCAGGCGGCTTTATGATGTCTTCCTTAAGGCACCACGCTGCACGAAGTAATAAAACCCCGTAAGATGGAGATAGAGATTCCCCTAATGGGAGATTCCCCCTATACTAATACGGAAAAAACAAACATCCATTGACGAACTTTCCGAGAAAATTTTCCAAAAGTTCTTTCTTTCAAAGTTAGGTAAGAAAAAAGCAAGATTTAGTATTAGTATAAGAAGATAGTATTTGATTGATATCTTTTTGTTCTCGATTTTAGAAAATTTAATAGTATAGATGAATGTAGTGCAAGAAGAGAGTGAAAATGATGGTTATATACATATTTACATGGTTTTTATATCATGATGCACAAATGGAGTTTTGAGTTCTGAACATTTCCACAATTCATAGCTAAATAAAAATCAGTTTGAAAGATAGCAATATCAGAAGGTATGTTTATTTTGGTTTGCTTTAGTTAAAGAGGGAAATTTGAAGGCATTATTTTATACTTCAGAAGTTTAATTGTGTTTAGGTAGGAGAACACATTGTCCATGATCTCTTTTCTTGATCTCTTTTCTTAATCTTTTTTAGTAGCCAGGCGGTAAGAAATGTTCTGCCTAGCTTTTTGTTTATCTGTACAATTTATATGGAGCAAAACTGTAAAATGTTTTCACACGCAGCACTAGTCTATATACTAATAGCGAGTGTGCATATCACTTTTATTTTAGAGAGTGACACATTTTCAGAAATTTCACGGTCATTCTCTCACGAGGAGTGCGTAAACTACGATGCTGCGACAAGCGTTTTTTTTTCAGTATTAGTATATTTGTAGTTGCAAATTACGCGACGTGAATTTTTTTGGCTCGGAGGACATTGCATTGCACCCCCAATGGAACGCGACTTTTAGGGACAAATATTTCGAGAACCAATAGGGATAACTGAGGTATTTTGGTTCCGCGATATTGGCGATGGAGTGACCAAAACAAAAATTGGTTTAAAACTTTTTTGGGACGGGTGTGACGTCATTAGAAGCTATGATCGACGATATCTCAGTAACGGTTTGTTCTACACAGGCGATCACATACATTTTTTGATCAGCATTTCGAGCTCTATAACGACGTGGAACTACTTTTGGATTGTGTGGTTTTATTTTTTGTCACCCTCTAATATTAGGGTTGGAACGGGTGATGGGTGCAGTAACTCTAGGAGAAAATGAACCTGTAAAATGTGTTTACACGCTATACTAGTCTTCTTTATTAATAGCGGGTGTGCATACCACTTTTATTTTAGAGAGTGATACATTTTGAAAAATGTCACGGTCATTTTCTCATGAGGAGCGCGTAAAACCACGATGCTGCGAGAAGCGTTTTTTTCAGTATTAGTATATTAGCAAATGACGCGTCTTCAGTTTAGTATTATAAAAAGAGTTTGACGTCAGATGACACATTGCATTGCACCCTAAAAATAGAACGCGACATTTAGGGGCAAATATCTCGAGAACCAATGGGAATAACTGACGTCACTTTGGGTGCGCGATAATGGGCGATAGAATGACGAAAAAAAATTGGGTCTAAAATGTTATGGGGACGGGTGTGACGTCATCAAAATCTTTGATCGACGATATCTCCGTAACGGTAAGTCGTACAAGGTGATCCCATATATTTTCTTGATCATGTTGAGCTCGACCTGGAAGATTTACCCCTACAGAATTCCCCCCAGAGAATTGCCCTCCATCAAATTGCCTCCAAAATACCAACAAAACATAACAAAAGTAGGCAAGACAGGATGTGAAATTTGCTTTGAAGCTCCGATGCCAGCCCTCTATACTGCCTATAGCCATAGGGGGGGGAATTCCCCAGACACGATTTTCAAAGCACAATTCATTAAAAATTTTAAAATTATTAGAAAACAGGAAGAAAGAAAACGTTCTAACTTTGTCGCATCCTACTTACTACACAAAACTATGTTTTGGTAAGTAACGCAGCTGTCATATCCAACAAAAATTATAAGACATTTTTAAGAAAGAAAGTAAATTTAGCATAGCAAATCCGTTTTTGTTTCACAATCGACCGGCCTGTGCCAGGGCCTTCTTTATTGCCGCCCTCATAATTCGTCAAAAAGTCAAGAAACCTAGGATGTTTGTTACCCGACACACCTGTACATAAGTTGTTATTTTTAATTAATAAGTTTGTCGGGTTGACGTCTATCACCTACGATGGCTTACACATTCTAAACATACCCATCTAGAAGTGCATCAAATGCATCAGTCAACCTTGAACTCAGCGTCAAAAAGGCAAGAGGCCCTAGAATGAGATTGTGAATCAATGTGTCTGCTGCTCCTAGGACAATGGCTTTGATACTGACAAATTATGTTTCATGGAATTTACCTTATTCCACTGAAAGGTTTTTGCAGGAAGCGAAATCATGGCGCTTCGTTGGAAGTATGATTGTTGGTATTCATTTTAGTTGGAAGATTTTGCGAAAACTTAGTCTCTGCGGAAACTCAAGTAATCCTTTACTAAAATTCTTGCATCGGCTTTTGAAAGGCTATCTTAATCATGGTTTGATGATTCGTAGTGAATTCTCTGCACAAATACCATGGCAATTTTATTTGATATTTGGTGGAAGATGGGTAATTGTAAATTATGGTTCTTATGGAACAGTTCCTAATTCAGTCATAAAACACTGCACTGATTTGCAGGTATTGTATAACTTTTAGCTATTATATATATTCATGAAAAATTTTTTCCCCTCAAGCAATATCTACAATCGATATCCTACAGACGACTTTCCAAGTGACGTATTGTTTATAATTCCCATGGCCTTTTCTCGATTATTGCGGGGTGTTTCTAAATGAAATATTAATTATCAAGTCAATGCTTTTAGAAATTTTAATTCTCTTTATATTATATACACTAAACACAATTTTCCGATTAGTTTGTTCTCTGAGGAGACATGATAACAAAATAAAATTACTTTCAATACACATTAGCGCGTTTTTTGATATTTTTATACATTTCCTTGATTTTACGTTTATGGAGAGCATAAACTTGTAATTAACGGGATAAAAACATTAAAAACTAGTCTATTTCTTTTCAATAAAAATAGTGACTTCTCATTGTTTGGACAGCATTTCAGCAATTTTGATGTCATGAAAGCTCGTACCTATACTTTTTCTTTTGTGTTCTACTGTGATCCAACTTACATCACTAATTATTTTTAAGTAATTAAATCTCGCGACTTTGGCTGTCATGATAGATTCCAATTATCCTGTTGCTGTTGACTTCTGAAATCCTCTTTCACACACTATTAGGTTTGTTAGCCTTAAGGTGATATTGTGGTTCGCAATGCACACAATAATTAAAACAAAGCTTGTATGCTTTACAGAGATCCTCTTGTGGTGAGACATTAAACAATCGAAATCCTTGCAAAACTGTTTGGTATATAATAGCAATTTCGGGAAGATGTTGATTTTGCAAATCTTACGAACATCTGCACAATGGTTCCAAAAAGTTTGTTTTTAAAGATTTCCCAGTAGTTAACTATTTTGTAACTGTTTGCAAACTATTGTAAACTGTTCAATTAATTGGATTTGTCCTGTTCTAAGAGTAGGCTGCTATTGTGGGAATGATTTGATGGCCTCAGAAAACTTCAGTGGGGCACACCTGATGTGACATTAACTGTTGAGTGAAATGAGCTCCAACTTCTCTCTGCTTTCGTGAAGTAAGGAATGAACATATCCATTTCAAAAATGTGCCTCTGATTCCCAAACGATTGAATTTTCGTACTATTTTGTTGTTCACTTTATCAAAAGCTTTAGAGAAGTCCGAATTATATAACATACATTAAAATCATTTTCAAGATTAGTAATAATATCATCATTGTACTGGTATTTACCTGCATAGGAATCAAAAACTGTGATATCAAGATTATGTTGACACTGATATGGAGCCTTGATGCACCATATTGTCCCATATTGAAAATCTTCACCTGTCAATGGCATTAGTATGGGTTTTACCTTCAACTTCATCTAAAAATCTCACTGTTATATCACGTAATTCATTGTGTCTATGCATGACAAATCCACCTTTTTTGCAGGACATTGAGTGATCCACATCAAATTTAATCCCACCAGGGTGCGAAAATTAGCTGTCCTGAAGTCCCGGGGCTGGTTGAAATTGGAGTCGGACCTGTTGAATTTTTTCCTGCAAGTCTGATGGAACCAGTTGATATTTAGTCTATTAGGTTAACTTAGAGATTTCCACTTCATGGATGATCAGCACGAACATAATTTCTTACATATATAATGAAAAGTTTTCAAGGTATAATGCATATCATCTGGGATGTAGACAATCATAATCATTTTTCTCCTATGGCTATGCATTAATGTACCACCTGCTTTTGATTCACAGTAGCGCCTGTTTCTACTTTGATCGTTAAAACTTTGTTTACATGATTTTTTGTATGGTTATAATAACAGTTTTCATATACAAAAATAATTCTTAAAGCCCTAATTTAAATGAAAATAACCAAAAACTCTGTTGAAAAAGTTTTGATTTGTTCAAAACTTTGCACTAAATAAATTCATATGTTATCAAAAAATGTTTTCACATGTATAAATGTGTCTTTACGAGTTTTGAAAAAATCGATTCACGTTTCATTGCACACAAGAATTTATTACGAGAAGTAAACTTTGCTGGGTTCATAATAGAAATTATAGAAATTATTTTTTGTTGTTGTTCTCTAACCCTTTGTATTGTTAATATCATAGTAACATGATAACTCTGAAGATCATTTAAATTTTAACTTATCATCATGGCAAATTATTCATCCACAGCAACATGAAAAGGCAAGATTGTTATTTCCAACATGACGGGACAGCTATATTCTTGATCGTACTGGTTGAATTTGAAACAGCAGGTCCGATGGGACTTTCCAGATTTTACTAATTTCCGCACCTTGCCCATGTGCACATTTTGTTGGAAAGATAGGAAGTGGCCAGTTATATCTCGATGTAATTTCGAAACTCCTACTTCTAAAGGTATGATATTTAACCAATAATGATGTTCCAGATTCTTGTATCAAGTCATTCTGCTATTTTTGTCATCAGCCATAGATTGTGGTAGTTCTTCCAGTTTTTGTTGATGGTCTCTTCTGGGAATATCTTTTTGCCTCTGCTTTCACTTACTTTCTTCCTCCTGTGGCTTGTCATATTCTTTAGTTGAAATTTCTGTTATGTTTTCTTAACCAAGTCTACCAAGTCTCTGTCTTTTTCAGAGCATTGATGGTCACCAGTTATGGCTAGAATGAATTTGTTCCTCATTTTATCCTCTGCAGGTTGCAAGTTGGTAATGTGGAATTGTACGAAGAAAATACATACGTTTACTTTGGAAGCTATGAAGTGTGATGCCTAGGCTGCTTGTGGCTGTATTTTGGCTATTCTTGATATTCTTCGGCTAGTTCTCTCAACCACCTTGCAATGAGCTTGTTTACATACTCATCTTAATATTTTTGACTACCAATAACAGCACCTAGATGTCTTTTACATTCTGCTGTTATGTTAATGTTGGTACCAGAGAAAATCATACATGATATATGACTTCAAATCTTTTGGGTTATAACCATATTTTGGACTGATCTGATTTAACTTTATGTATGTAGATGTTGTATAGTACCAACACCTGTCAGATAATCAGCAAATGCAACAAGTTTCGAGTCATTACCTATACTAGACATCTTATTAATAGAACCAGACTAAGAGTGTAATTCGCAATGGCTGTAGGATCACCTGTACCTTCTTTAGAAAGTATTTCCTAACCACCAATTATAAATAATCGAGCTGGAACTTTGTAGCAGTTGTGGATGACGATAGAGAGTTCAGTTCTGGACATGTGTATTGGATATATGAAGTAATGCTTTTCTATTGATTGAATTGAATGCATTTTCTGCATTGACCAAAACAGCATCAGAAGAGTTAAGTTGAAATACATCATACATAGCATGGATAGCTTCATATCCTGCTTCATGTCCACTACATAATTGTAGATCTCCAGCTGTTTTTCGAACATTGTACTTTTATAACAACTTTTCCTGTGATCCTTCTCAATACCTCGCCTACACCAATAATAACACCAATGGGCTTTGTATAAGGGGTGATTACATGATCACTTTTCATCCCGGGTGCCGGGCGGAAAAATACATCTCAGTTTGAGAAATATTTTTCAGCCTGGTATTATTATTGTTACAAAAACATTACAGTCCAAGATAAAAAAGGCGTTTAAAACAAAAAATTATAATGTTTGCAACTAAAAATGTGCTAACTATGTATGTACAAACGTCAATGTTCATCTCGGATACCGGGCTGGCTTGGTGGTTTTGATATAACATGATACTCTTTAGCCCGACCCCGAGATATCTCGGTTTGACAAACTGCTAACTGAGATGTCCCGGTACCCATGATGAAAAGTGATCTTGTAATTAGCCACTAATGGGGTCAATCTGCATGGAACAAAAACTTCTATTGACATGCTTTTCTGATCGTCTTTTTCTGTGCAGATTTTCATTATCATTTCTGGAAAATTTTTGCGTAAATCTGAACAAGCAGATCCATCACTGATTTAGGGGAATAATTCTGCACCAACTATCACCATCTATACCTAAAGGCCTGAAGCCCCGTTTGGTTTTAATTGTCGCCTGCTTGAGTAATTCTTCATCAATTACTTCAGACACTACTTGATGAACTTCCTGAATGTACCTTGGAGTAGGATGTCTTCAGAAGG
The DNA here is from genome assembly GCA_039566895.2 of Turritopsis rubra. Lineage (NCBI taxonomy): Eukaryota > Metazoa > Cnidaria > Hydrozoa > Anthoathecata > Oceaniidae > Turritopsis > Turritopsis rubra. Next base: position 7,294,268 of record CM077630.1, on the reverse strand, counting down.
ATCTTTTGCATCGGATGCTTTTGGCACAAAATGATTAGTGTTGCATCATTTGATGGTGGCACCCCATTTGACATATTATTACTTTTAGTTTCAATGCTCAATTGATAATACCTTTTCCCGTCCTTTTAAAAAATTCTTTAAATGGTTGAGAAATATTCTTTTTGGTATTAACAGAAGCAAGCGAGAAAAACAGTGATTATTTTTTTGTACAAAAAATAGTGACGTCTTTCCCAAATAACTAATGAACCAAAAAGCTTCATTATATTTATATAAAAACCATTTATTGGTCAGCACGGAAAGCAGCTGATCTTTCATTAGCGTTTGTACGTCTGTCTGTACGTACGTACGTACGTAATTCGAAGATTTTTTGTCCACAGTTGTAGGCTGCTTCTGCAAAACATTGGAATAGAGGCTGTCCACAAACCGTGGTTAATGTATGAATACACTACACTACAACTTATATAAAGTAATTTAATTATTGTGAGTGCGGCCTAAAATACAGAAAACGTGCAATCCTAATTTGTGTTCCAGAGAACGACACAGCATTCAAGGTTAGAAAATTCTTACTGCTTTTTTTTATAATGACATTGATTTTGTGAGAAACTGTTAGATCCCATTTGCGATTTTTATTCCCTCCTCTTCTGTCCCTCCACTCCCTTTTTTGTGGCCTTTTAAGTGTGCGACACACTTAAAATTTCACAAATTTCCTGTTGATGAAAATACAAAAATACGCAAAATATTTCCTAGGTGTCTAAAAACAGGTAGCTATATAGCGTTCTCTTAGCTATATAAATTCACTTCACACCCACATCACACACATAATATGGAGTAGAGAGAGACCCTGGTTGTAGTGGCAGTTTCTGTACTTTTAAAAATTGTTGGGTAGGGTGGGTGTCCGGTCTTGTGTTAACTTAAGTCTTGTTTACTCTCCTAATTTTATTTAAAAAAAAAAAAAAACATAAATGGAAATTTACATAGTGGATAATGATGGTTGTTGGGGGATGACAAAAATTAAACTTAAATAGCAGCACCCCTATACACAATTTGGACTAATATTAACAGTCAAATAAATCAAAGAAAATAATTGATATTGATATAAAACTTGATATTGGGTAATCTCTTTCCCGTAAAGGAGCGTTATCTTCTTTTTTTTCTTTTAAGGTTCTTGTTGTTTTGACTATATCGGTGTATTAACCGATTCGTTTATGCACTAAAAATTCTATTTTTTCCTAACACACTCTTATAAATTTCACCAAAAACACTGTGATGGAGTTTCTATTGAACTTGTCAAAGCAAATACGAAAATAAAAGCCTTTTTATCATTTTATTTTGATAAAAATGATCCAAAAGAAAGAAAGAAACTTTACATTTCCACTTAAGATTGTTAGCTTTCCTTATCAAATCGTGTTGAAGACAATGACTTCATGTAACAGACTTTACAAATCTTTTGCATTTTTATGTAAAAATTCATTCCTTCACAGGTGCGTCAATTTCTTTCAGGCTTTACTGTATATATACCAAATATATACTTCGAGATGGTTAGAAAATTTCACTGGATAAAAATGGATTTCACGTATTCTTAAAATTGAATTCTTGTGAAAGGAAAGAATACTTTTTGCCTCAATGTCTGTCAACGTATGCATGGTAATATTTAATTTTAAAAAATATGAAGACTAATTGCGAAATTAACGAAATTAAATTCCTGGGAAAAGTTTACTTTATATCAATTCGCGAAATTACATTTGCACGAAAACAGCTACTATGGATCAGACTATCGATCTGTAATGGTTCCAAAGAATGATTCATTATGATTCATTTTTGCAGGGCAAGATAATCGTTCCAGGAGTGAACTGCAACTAAGCCAAATATTCCTACGCCACTTCCTTTTGACCTCAAATTTGTGAATTTTTGCCCATTAACTTTCGGGGGATTATCAAAATATGGGATATTGCAGAATTTCTTTTTAAATTAATGAAATTTCTAAACTTGTGAGAATTAGTTAGAAATTCATCACTAGTGGATCTGAGATTTTATAACAGTTATATAATTTATTTTTTAGGTCCTTTGTTGGTGGCATCATCTATGGTATTATCTTGTATCTGCTGTCAGAACTCCTCCTCAAAACTTGACCTTATCAGAATTACCTGGACTTGTCCGAAGTCTTTGAACTTCTTATCGGCCTTATCTGAACTTGACCAGATTTTTTACTTTCAGATATTTCCAAAAAATGATTTCCATTGCTCAATTTTGCATAGCTATCTTTGTCACGTGAAAAGTATATATTCTTCAGTTGTCTTCATATATTCTTCAGTTTTTTACTTTGGTACATATTTTGTTACATTGTACTAAACATTTTTTTATAATAGATTGAGTTCATAATACATGAATAATTGTATTCAATACTCCAGTATAAGGACTTCAGGTTGAAAATCTACAGTTATAAAGGATATCAAATTCGGAATAGAATGTAGTTCTTGCCGCCGCAGGAGAAAGGTTGTGAAATTTAGTAAATACACGCGGAATGTTATGTGTTATAAGTGTTCTAGTTGTCGTTTGTAATGTGTACTACTTTTTTGGTATGCCCAACCGCGCTGACCTTCAGGCCCCAGTGCCTCTTGTTTATTTTTAAAAATGTGCATAAGCTTTTCAGATAATATCGATCATTAGTGCGGTAGAAAATAATGGTAAGCCAACTTAATGTGTGGAATCTATTCAGCAATTATACACTAAAATGTATATATTCTCTACCCGTCTATAGAAACTCCATCATTGGTGTTATCTGTTTTCTTGATGAAACCATTATGAGAGAATCAGAGAAAAATTCAAGTTTTACAGGATAACTTCTGTGTCATTTTGTTTCAATAGGTTGAAGATATAAGGTAGATGGATGCATGCCTAGATTTTCAGCAAATTCTACACAATAAAAGTTCTGTTAAAGAAAAAACTGTTATTTCCTAACAAAATTTTATCTAAAATAAAGATAGCGAACAGAAAAATTATTAAAGTGAAAAGGTCTGCAGAAGAAGGATGATAGATTATAAGATAGATATTTTCATAGCAAATTTTTGTTAAGGTTTCAATCTTCTTCTTTTTTTTCGACTTCTGTGTGTTTTTTTGGTTTTTTTTACTTCCCCCAATTTGAAAATCCTGTGGCACCATGAAGATTCCTTTATAAATTTGTATTTACCTCCCATAATTCCCATAATAGTCTAGTAGTCTAGAAACAAGTTCAAAATGATGTTGAGGTTGAACCACAGATGCAACCTGTTAATTATCACTGGTCTAACAGGTGACGAATCGAGACCTGATATACGTGCTCGAAGTGTCTGGCGTAATGGTCAAAACACATACTTTGACATTTGTATAACGAATACAAACGCTGACTCTCAGAGTCACCTTGCTCCATCAGAGATTTTGAAAAATCACAAAAAAGAAAAGAAACAGCAGTACAACACACAAATTATGAATATAGAACCCGGCACTTTCACTCCATTAGTTTTCTCCATCAGTGGGAGTCAAGGTGCTGAATGCTCTGTTTTTCATAAACATATTGCTCAAAAGCTCACAGTCAAAACTGGGGAGCATTACAAAAAGTGATGTCCATCATTCGATGTAGATTATCCTTTTTTATACTCCGCTCAGTTTTGATGTGCATCATAGGAAGTCGATCTTTTAAACAAAGTCATTTTATTCATGACTTTGACATTGCATTTGATTTGTCGAAATGCACTTGAATTTATTTCAACCTGAGTTTTAGTGGTGCAAGTGTGTGCTCAGTTTTTGAAGCCTCTTGGGGAATTTCTCTTGCAACGAGTATCTGTCTGTCCATTTGTTATGAAGTCACATCACGCACCCTTTTTTTAAGGAGTGCCTTTATATTTTTTTTTAATATATCTAGCTTGTCCGATAATATTTGAATATATTGTAATTTACTTGTTCATAATAGTCTAGATAGAGCCTTAAAAACAACAGAATCAGACATCTAGTATTATTTTAAAAACTTAAAATGACAGCCAATTACTTCTGAATCTGTTCTACAGTCAAGAATTTACAAGAGTTAGTCAACTGCCCCCAATAATTCAAACTATCCATAATTTAAATTTATTTTAGTTTGAGAGTTACAGAGAGTTTTCAAAATTTCTTCAGTTTCGAAGATAAATACCGTATTTTCTCCAATAAATGCCCTGGACGTTAATTAAAAATTATAGATTTTTAGATGGGCTTTTGGAGAGGGTTTATGAAATATTTTCTAAAACATGGTAGGTGTTTACTGGAGATGGATGTTTTAAAGAACCTGGGCGTTTATTGGAAAAACAATTATATGTTTTAATCGTGAAATAATTCTTGGGTAAATATGGAGTTTAAATCTACCATGCAAAATATTTTGCAGAAAATTTGAAATACCTCAAATCCACTTCTAGCATAAGTTTAAAATTGCTGTTAGCACAAATGAAAATAAAGGCTTTCTGCAAGTGAGCTTATTCTAACCAAGTTGCAATAAGGAAAAGAATTGCCCAATTGGCCAAAATGTGATAAACGATTCACAAATTTGAAACCAGCACCATTGAGTTGCTGTACATGGAAATTTTCATTAAATGATTAAAGCACTTTCGAAATTACATCCTAGTTTTGCCTAACTCCCCACTTACATGTCTGTCGTTTGCTTTCACGGCAATGAAATGTGGACGATTATTTCATGGTAGATACTATCTATCCCGTGACCAAAATTTTGTGAATGTCTGTTTTGCACTCAAAAGCCAATTTACCAAAACAATGTTGTTGGGGAACCCGAAGAAAGGTACCTTATCGGGGGGAAAAAAGTCAGGGAAAAATTTAGTCGGGGAAAATTTTAGTCGGGGAAAAAGTTAGTCATCTAAGGAACATTTAGTCATTTTTCCCCGACTAATTTGCAAAATTAGTCACTTTTCAAAGTCAAAACTTCACAAGTCAAAAATACAAGTCGGGGAAAAGGAAGACGGGGAAAATTTTGGCCGGGGAAAAATTTAGTCACCACCCCAAAATTTTAGTCATTTTTCCCCGACTTTTTTTTCCCCCGATAAGGTATGCTTTAAAGCAAAGAGAATGAGAACTAGAATGTTTGGACCTCCGCTCTACTGAGAGACCTACCCCTAAGTGCTTTAGTCCCCATCATCCCGCCAACTGTCGTATTTTAGATTGATATTTTAGGCCAATGTTTGTTGTAAATTTGTTCTCGCATGAGATTTCCCAAACTTTGTATTAACCTCGTCATCTAGTAATTTAACATCAGGATCTTGTCTTGCAACTTTAAAGGCCGTGGATTTAAACATATTTCCAAGTGTCATCTTTTAAGAAGGAGATAGTTCCCTGAAACTTGAACACGAACCAAATCTTTGAGAATTATATCCATTTTGGATAGTTTGGTCATATGGTAGAACGAGCTGATGTGTAGATACAATCTACCATTCTGTAATCATGCTAGGTTTCGACAGTAAAAAAAAAATATGCAGAACAAGAACATTGTTGTAATATCTTCCGTTGAAAGCCAATTATAACAATCACAATTGTTAGTTATTTTGCTTTGTCCTTTCAGAAACAACTGGAATTCTGCCCTGACTTTTTCAATAGAGTTGCACTTCCTGCCAAATATGAAGAAAGTCGAAGAATTGTGGCTAAAGCTATTGGCTGTAATCCTGAAAATCTTGTCTTCACAGATAACATAACCGAAGGGATGAATTGTACATTGAGAAGTCTTTTACCATATCTTAAGGATAATGAAGCTGCTCTTTGTGTGAATCTTGCTTATTCAGCAGTCACAAAAGCTATAACCATTCATACCTCCATAAATAAAGTCAAATTGTTCTCCTTGGAACTGAATTTTCCAATAAAGTCTGAGATGGCGTTTGTGATGCATTTGAAGAAATGTTTAAAAAGCATGGTAACATCAAATTAGCTGTGTTTGACCATATCACTAGTGCATCTGCAACAGTATTACCTGTGCAAAAGATTTCCCGGATATGTCGCAAATATGACGTGATTTCTGTGGTTGATGGTGCACACGCTCCAGGGCAAGTTTTTCTGAATGTGGAGAACATTGGTGCTGATATTTATATTGGTAAGTGACAATTGCTTCTTGTATGTAGGCCACGAAATTTGGTGAGGGCAACAATCAGTCCATTTTTTAGTATTTTTCTCTTATCCCAGTCTAACTTCTGTGATAGGAGGACTTAGACCACGATCTATGTACTTTGCTTGTGTCATTTCGTTACCTCCCCCTGATCTGAACAAAAATTTCAGAAAAAGTGATTAAGAGCATACATTTACAAAATTGATAAAGTTCCCAAGATTTCCGCCTGCAGTTTCTGAGGAATATATGTTTAATATTTCCGAAAAATATGATTCGCACGAAGCTCGATTTCTATCGAGTTTCATCATAACTTATAACAAAATAAAACAGAACTCTTCAGAGCACTCTGTTTACAAAAATGCATTCGATAAAATTTCCTCTTCGTAAAAAACAAAGACAAAATTAAGAGTAATCGCTTCCGGTGTGGATGCAGATGATTCTTGTTTAATACATTTCCTTAATTCTGAGGTGAATTAAAACCTTTTACCTATACGACTTACAAAGAAATTATTTTTTCACGCGACGAGTGGCTTAAGATTACAGTTGAAGAGTCGGAAGCAACGAGGTTTCCTGAAATCTTTTATGGACTTTACGGATTTTACTAACGTTGAAACAGCCAAAAAAAGGAAAGAAAGGAAGAGGAAGATTGAGACTGTTAGAGTGCTAAAAGCCAAAATAAAGTCTTTTAGATTGTCATCAGCAACAGAAGCCGTACCTGCTTCCTCTTCAGCTGTGTTATATCAAAATGTTGCATTGTTTTTATACAGATTACTGTGATAATAAAAGAAAATAACAAGAACTTAGTTTGTGCCAGAATCTTGATTGTGGACTGCTAGGACAAGCAGCAGAGTATAAGAACAATTAAAGTATTTTGTTTCAAATAAGAGATAAAGATTTTGTTGCCATTTAAGTGTGAGATATCATAAAATATGTTATAATGAGTATACGTGAAACGTTTCAAGGCTGTTTCATCATCATCATCATCATCATCCTTGGACAATTTTGGTCACTAGAAGAATTTGGCAATCATTGTCAAACCGCGCAATTCACCGCTAATTATTTCACATATGACTCACAATTTACGTTCCTGACTATTATTTCAAATATTTCAATTATGATCGCAATGATGATTTTTTGTTAAATATAGCTTTTCTCATGGGCAATTCAGTACAATAGTTTATGAGTTGCGGAAACGTCCATGAAGTTGCAGCAAATGAATTTTTAGTTTCGAATTGCCGAAATTGGCAATTATTGCTGAATATGGCAATGTCTTAATTTTTATGTAGTGACCCGAGCAGTCCGCAATTAAACGAGTATCAGCCTCTTTATGGTCACTTCCAAAATTTAAAGAGTGTAAGATGGAATATCATTCTCGATATTGTCAATAGTGAAGTCTGATGATAATGGTAGCCATCCATGTTAAATACTACTAGATTGTCAAGGGCTCCTTTAATTTGCATGCAAACTTGGTGGAAAACAGAGTGGCTTACAATGAAATCTCTATTTGTTTTCTACACCATTGTAAGTTTCTTGAGACGACTGTGACTCATTTAATAGTGTACTGCTCCCTTGCAACTTCGTCATATGAAAATGTTACTATAAGGAGTCCAGATACCGATATATATTTGTCATTGCCTTGAATGCGGTCCCATAGCTGTGAAACTGCTGATGTGTTTTTGCAACTGGTATTCAAAACAACAAGCGCATAATACATGTTAACAAAGTGACTGGTCATTTGGGAAAATCTTTCGTTGATGCTACAGTTGGATTCCATTCTTTAACAGGTATTTATGAAGGTTTGTACACATTAGGGGTTCTGATTTTATGAAACCGATTTACTTACATGAAGAAGCTCTCAATAATATTCTTCTAAGTGTTTTGAAATAAACATGGAAAATGTTTTTATCAAATGAGTGTATCAATTGATTTCAGCCTGCGACACTATTAGTTCATTTTTCAGAAATCGAAATCGACGGTGTTGAAGGTTGTACGAAAGAAAGATATCTTGGCGGGGCTCTGTGATAGCCTCTTCATCACACCTGATCTGTATGTTAAGATCATGGAATTTGTCTGTCATCTTTATGGTAATGAAACAATTTCTTCGGTCATGGGTGGTAAGTAAGCTGAAGAGCAGCTGCCTCCAACAATAGATGCATTAAAGCAATATCTTCTGCTATGCAACTATCAAGCTTACATCTGGAAACATGCCACTGCACCGCTGTTAAACATGTCAATTTTCTTACAACCTGGTGGGATTGTGGAAGATGGGAAATTGATAATCAAGTACTTAATCAGCTGTAGCTGTCCGAGTGAATGTGAAACTTGTCGTTGTTTATGTCGAAAATCTGAACTGGTGTGCTCTGATTTATCTCAATGCTCCAGTTTGTGCAACAGCATATCGGATCACGACGAAGAAAGTGAAAACGATGATCCAATAGGATGATTCTGGCTCTGATAATGATCAATATGATGAAGGCGTATAGGTTATATGCCTAAATGTAGTTACCTTTTCTGTCGAAAATATGTTTAACGTATAATTACATCTTTCTTTGCTGTTTCTCGGACCAATTATGTTTGTTTTTCCACAAAAGTCGATAGTTATATAAAAATATTAAGTAGGTTGCAATTAGGCTCAAGGTACGTGTAAAGCATATTATTATATCTTTAACAGCTGTTTGGGTTTCATTTTGGGCTTATTTATTTCCTCTTGTCAAAAATCGAAACCACACGATTAAAATCGATTGTTTTCAGATACTGTCGTAATTGTTGCTCAATCTTCTTATACTAATACTAAATCTTGCTTTTTTCTTACCTAACTTTTAAAGAAAGAACGTTAGGTAAAATTTCTCGGGAAGTTCGTCAATGGATGTATGTTTTTCCGTATTAGTATAGGGAGAATCTCCCATTAGGGGAACCTCTAGCTCCATCTTATGGGGTTTTATTACTACATGGAGTGTTGTGCCTAAAGGAAGACATCATAAAGCCACCCGGAGGAGAACGCAGTGCAATGTTTATTTGCGTTCGAAAGTTCATCAAATTTTCTCAACGTTCATTTCTTAATGAGAATGAAGACGCTGTGTGTATAATTTTTTGTTTTTGTTTTAATTTTTTTATTCAACGCTTTAAGTTCAGTAATAAAGAATAACCACATTGATAAGTATCAGTAACTATTCTATCCGACGAGATAGTCGATGTAGACCTGTTAGGTGTTATCAGTTTATCATTTTCTACCGATGTCTATTTTTTTGATGTGTTTGAACGTAGCTTTTTCGTATCAGTTAGTTTTGACTACTATACCGAAAGGTGTAGCTAGCAGTTTATTTGGTATTTCATTGTAGTATGTGGATTGTTATTATTAAGGTAAACGAAGGTAGCAAGATCATTATCATATTGTTTTGATAGTATTTGAATGATACCTTTTTTAGATCATAAAATTGAATAGTATAAATGATTGCAATGCAAGAAGAGAGTGAAAATCATGATTACATACATATTCACATGGTTTTTGTATCATGATGCACAAGTGGAGTTTTAGGTTTTGACATTTCCACAATTCATAGCAGAATAAAGAATTGAAAGATAAAAGATATTGTTTTTGTTAGCATTAGTTAATAGGGAAATTTGAAGGTATTTTCTTATATATCAGACGTTTTATCGTGGTTAGGTAGGAGTATCCATTGGTTAGGTAGGACTACTATGTATTGTCTCTTTTCTAAATCTTTTAGTTCATCTGTACAACTTTAGAAATCTCTAAATAGCCCAAATAATAGCACTAAAAAATAGGGACAATAGCATTCTTTGAATGATCGATCCAAAATATTTGTGATAAATATGATATAATTCCTATATGGAGAAACACAACAATTTTTGTATATACACAGACTTATCATGGCAGTATTGCGTGTAAAAATCAATTTATGGAAAACTGTAAAATGTTTTTACACGCTGCACTAGTCTTCTTATACTAATACTAAATCTTGCTTATTTCTTACCTAACTTTGAAAGAAAGAACTTTAGAAAAAATATCTCCGGAAGTTCGTCAATGGATGTTTATTTTTTCCGTATTAGTATAGGGAGAATCTCCCATTAGGAGAATCTCTAGCTCCATCTTACGGTTTTGTTACTTGGTGGAGTTTTTGTACTTTAAGGAAGACATCATAAAGCCGCACGGAGGAGAAGGCAATGCGATGGTTTTTGCGTTCGAAAGTTCATCAAATTTTTTAAACGTTCATTTCTTTAAACGAAATATGGAGACGATGTGTGTAAAAGTATTTGTTTTTATTTTTTTATCCAACGCTTTAAGTTTAGTAATAATGAATAACAACATTGATCGGTGTCAGTAACTATTCTATCCGAGAGATAATCGATGTAGACCTGTTATGTGTTCGTATTATCAGTTCATCATTTTCTACCGATGTGTATTTTTTAATGTGTTTGAATGTAGCTTTTTCGTATCAGTTAGTTTTGACTACTATGCCGAAATGTGTAGCTAGCAGTTTATTTGGTATTATTAAGGTTCGCCTTTAGGGAAACGAAGGTATCAAGATCATTATTATATTGTTTTGATAGTGTTTGATTGATATCTTTTTGTTTTAGATTAGAAAATTGAATAGTATAAATGAATGTTATACAAGAAGGAATGTGTAAATCATGGTTATATACATATTTACATGGTTTTTGTATCATGATGCACAAGTGGAGTTTTGGGTTTTGACTTTCCACAATTTATAGCCGAATAAAGATTTGAAAGATTAAAACGTCTCAGAAGGTATTGTTTTTATTAGATAATAGGGAAATTTGAAAGTATTTTCTTATATGTCAGAAGTTTAACCGTGGTAAGGTAGGAGTATACATTGGTTAGGTAGGAGTATTGTCGTATTGTCTCTTTTCTAAATCTCTGAACATTGGAATTTTAGCTTTTAGATTAACTGTACAACTTTAGAAATCTCTAAATAGGCCAAATAGCACTAGAAAATAGGGATACTAGCATTCTTTGAATGATCGATCCAAAATATTTGTGTTAAATATGATATAATTCCAATATGGAGAAACACAACAATTTTTGTATATACACAGATTTATCATGGCAGTATTGCGTGTAAAAACAATTTATGGAGAAAAACTGTAAAATGTTTTTACACGCTACACTTGTCATTATCCTAACAGTAAAGAAAGAGTAGGACGCCAGCATAAGTGTTTAATTTTGAGGTAAACACTGGTGGTGTTCATTCGAAATCCTGGAACTAATACCAATAATCTTTTCACGATTAACTTTCAAGTATTGTAAATCATGTTCTGAAACCACAGAGATTTCAAATTGGAAAATAAAGAAACCACTTACCATTTCCCTTGATATTTGATTTTGTCCAGTCAATATATAAACGTCATAAATAAACGTCATATAAAAACTTCAGGTGGGGCATTTATTCGAGTGAATACGATACTATGACTTGTATTCTAGTCTTTCCTTTTCTTTTGTAGGAAATCTTCACAAGTGGTATTATACACCAAAGAGTTGTGCAATTATGTACGTAAACCCAAAGTTTCACGATAAAATGTCTCCTTCCCTTGTTTCGCATGGTTGTTATGGTAATTTTCAAGAAAGATTTAGGCGGCAAGGTACCAAAAATTACAGTGCACATGTTTCGGCTGGATATGCTGTTGGAGATTTCATGGAGAGTTTAGGTGGGATTGTAAGTACGATAATTTGATTAAATTAGATCCTTTGGACAAAGTACGGTATCGTTGAATATCCTATAATTTGATGATAATTCATTGCCGAGTCATTATTTCATTCAAAACTATTTCTTCATACATAGAGGGCGAAATAGTTATGGTATCAGTGACGTCGTGATTTCTCTGATTTAAAGCGGAAGAAAAAATAATTATTTTGAGCGTATAGCACTAAAAATAAAAGGAAATATTCACGCAACCCTACCCATTACATTTAGTGGAAAGAAAAAACATCATTTTTTGCGTAAGGAAGAAACCCAAAGTGTACATGATTTAATGTCTGAAAGTTTCGTGGGAAGAAATCGAGTGATTAATTTTTTAATTAATTTTCGCGAATTGACCGACATGAAAGATGTCGCGAGAATTTATTTTCTCGAATGATGAAGAATGAAACATTTTTTGAGCATTTCTTTGGGAAAATTGCCACAATAATTTGTTTATTTGTTGGAATTGATCGGTATAAGACGAAAGATGGTTAATGTTCTACATTACTTTATAATTTGAACCTTTTTGGTTACCTTGGAAAGCCATTTACAACTGGATACTTTCCTAGGTAACTGGTTCTGTTCAACTTCTCATCTTCCACGTTAAACTCAATGGACGAATCGGTGCTAATGTAGAAAACACGTGACTGGGTTTACAACATGGCTGACTGGCCGAGTGAAATACTCGAACGAAATAACTTGAAAAAGAAAATTTTCCAGAATGCAATTTCACGAAATATCGCTCTAAGATACTTTAGTACCTTGGTGCTGCTCCTAGATTCTGACCTAAAGTTTCAGTCAAACCCAAAAGAGCTAATGGAACTTAAAATAGAAAATAGAACTACAGAAGCACTAATGAAATCAAATTGGTATTTGTTGACAAAACACAAGTTATCACCAGAAATGCGAGAATGGTCTATTCATCTGATCAAAAAAAAATGAAAAAAATTTGGAAAATGACTCAATAATTTTTGGAATGGAAGGTTTCGGAGAATATTAGCAAATAATTTATAATAATATAATTTAATAATTTATAAGAAGATTATGAGACTCCAAATAGAATACACACACGTGATATGAAAAGATGATTTCGGAATAAGGCCAGCATTTTTTGTTTAAAGATAATGAACTGTTATAAATAGAACTAAGGGTTGCAGTGTGCTGATGTCAGCAAGGGGAATCCCTCATTTGAACAGTAAGAAATGGGTCTTGAAGGTGCAGCTGACTTGTATCAAAATGGCAAACAAACGAGATAAACAAATGATTGGCTCTCGTGGAGATTCCCTTGTAGAAAACTGCTGACTCAGTTTTCTCACGACCTTTATAACAGTTCATTACCTTTAAAGTTTAAATTCATGTTTTCTCTTAGAGGGCAGATTGAACTTTGACCACTTTATTTCAAAGGCAAATAAGTTATTGCGTTGTCATCATACTCAGAGTAACCTCACTTGGTTATAAAGCACTTTCACCTAAATGTTGTTATCACCAATAAGTTGTATTAGAATCGGTCGGACAAAATATTTTCTCTACAATTTACAAACATTTAGAGAAACTTTCATGAATTCATCATTTTTTTCCATTTTTCAATTTGCTGATTTGAAAAACTTTATTCAGTCGATAATTTTAAAGAAATTTATACATTTTAAAACAAATTTTGAATAATGAATATTTGTGATTCTCGAAAATTTATCTTGCGAGGAACTTTAATATCAGAAATTTTCGTGGGCAGAACTTTTAACGAATCAAGTGATTCAAGAATTAATTTTTGCGAATGAGCAGAAATCAAAATATCTTTCACGAATTTAATTTCTTGAATGATGAAAAATGAAACATTTCTTGAGCATTGATTTTGGAAAATTGCTACAATTTGTTTATTTTTTGGAATTGACCGGTATATTGACTGCGAAATCAGATGTCCATTAGCGAAATTCGCGAAAATTCGACATTAAGGTTGAATTTTCCATTTAACGGAACAGTTAATAAAAATTCAAATATATAAAAATAAAAATCACAAAAGTTTCTCCGATTAAAGTTAACGGAGGCCTAACCCCCAAATCGCCTTTGTATGACGGAAAATTAACAATCTCTAAAAGAGCATATACAATCCAAGTGTAAAAGATCAACATCGTTTCTACATCATGTTGCTTCCCTTGAAATATTATTCAGTCCGTGTCCTTTCCTCGATAACGATGCAATGTTCTATCATAACAATCAAGTCAATTTTCTACCAACATGTGCATTCATTAACCAGTTATACTACAAAAGATTTCTTTCAATATACTGGTATAACTCCAAACAGTGGGTCAGCTTCCAATATTTCAGAAATCCCTGTCTCGTGTTTTTGACACTCTAAAACACACAGCAAAACGTTTGTGCTATCGTTCTTGTTATTTGTGACACACACAGATCTTTCATTTTTCCCAACCACGTCTTTTTTACTTTCATTTTCCCCCAATACATCAATCAATCTGATGTGGGAACATCATCATTTTGAGTCATCGTCATTTCGAGTGTTGATTTCAAAAAGATCAGTATTTCGGCTCTTCGAGGACAAGTTTTTATGATTACATTAACATTACAAGACTACGTAGTATAATATAACAGGACAAAAGTTTTTAGTAGAAATAAAAACTTTTCAACTGAATTCTTCTGCTAAAAAAGCAAATGCGAAAAAAATCGGTCAGCAATATTTTTTTCACATGATGAATGGTTTTTATTTTGCTAACTTAATTTTTAAAGATTCTCAAGTATTTAGTTAAAAACATTAAAAATCTTCAAGCAAAAATGAAAACAACTTGATCTTTTAATGAAATAAAATGAGCTGTTGTAAATATAGTCTAATGGAGAACCTAAATATTTAAGTCTGCTGTTTATCTATACAAGTAAACATACGACCTAGAGTCCGAAAACTTGTATTCGATTGATATCTTAAAACGACGAAAAACTGTTAGATAGATAGATAGATAGATAGATAGATAGATAGATAGATAGATAGATAGATAGATAGATAGATAGATAGATAGATAGATAGATAGATAGATAGATAGATAGATAGATAGATAGATAGATAGATAGATAGATAGATAGATAGATAGATAGATAGATAGATAGATAGATAGATAGATAGATAGATAGATAGATAGATAGATAGATTCCATCACTATCAGGAGAATAATATACATCATCTTTTTTTCGCGAGAATTTATTTTTCGCGGGAATTTAATTTGGCGAACGGTATGTCCATTCCCAAAATTTGCTAAACTTTGTTGCGAATGGTTTAACTTCCAATAGATCTTTCCGTAAATTATGGCAGCAGGTTTCGTCTCATTTCTAATCTCAAGAATCATTGCGTACTTAAGCATGATAAAAGAAATTCGTAAGATAATTTTTCCCTGTGGTGTGGTTTTCTTTTGTAAACGAAGCAATCATGATTATTACTCAACTTGAAATACTATTTCACATAGTGTTTCAATTGGTTAGTTTTCAGTCTTTTATTTACAGGAACATCTGCATCAATATATCACACCTCTGGTCCAATGGGCTGTGGAGCTGTATAAACGAGAATGGGGTACAGAAGAACTGGACATTCCTCAAAGCATGAAAGCACCATACATGCGCATTGTATATTTACCAGAAGTGTTTACAAGGTATTACGGCAACTCGGGAAATGATGCGGACCGTGCAATCGTAGATATGTTGGATGATTATCAGCTTGCTATCTTCATCAACCCTGTACAGGGGAAACTTATCACCCGTGTTTCTGCACAGATCTTTAGTAGCAAAGCTGAATATTACTATGCTGCAAGATGTATCAAACAGAAAGCTAAAGAACTTGCAACAAAACTCAACTGAACTATACCAATTTTGCGAATTTTCATTAAGTAATAACGACCTAATACCTGTCCAATATGTACCTTTACAAAATTATTAAGAATGAATTAATTTACCAATCGAAACATTTTCACTGTGTTTGATCTTGCACTACAATTTCCCATTCAACCTGTGATCCACGCGCGCGCAAACCACCAACATTTAAGCCATTCACTTGTTATATTGCATATTATATTAACAAACATTTATGAATAAATGTTGTTGTTGTTTTTTTCAAGTAATCCCTCTAGTGTATGAGTACACCCCCTCATAAAAGGATCAGTTCTAAATTGCCGGAGATGACCGCCCGAAACGTGCACTAAATGACTTTGAACCAACCTTGGGCCGTTTGTGTTTTTTTGTTGACTTTCTCGTGAGCTGAAAGAGCGTTCCGTTTACTATGCGAGAGTTTCTTGGGGTGCATGCCCGCCCCTCGCAGAGAAATTAGAATCGGTAAAATGTTTTTACAAGAGAAACAAATTTGCTTGCAAATTGTGACTACGCTTCGCAAATCCTTTTAAAGCCAGTTTTCTACTAGACGGAATATTCAGCGTCCTCGGCAACCTCAAACCCAGGGTCTCTTCACTTTTCGATATAAGAGACCCTGAGTTGGAGGTTGCGTCCGCGGCTATTGCTTTCTCCGCGTGATCGCTAATTGTACCATTTGATTGGCTTGCGATTGAACTTGATCCGACTTTTCCGCGGACGCTTTTGGCGGAATTTATTAAAAAAACAAGCCCCTACACTGCAAGCGGCATATTCCACTTAATGAAACCGGCTTAATGAACATTAAAGTCATACCCAACTACCCGGGGTCTATTGTAATTTAATGGGTCCCACGAAATTTAAAATTTTAAGCGATAGAATAAACAAACAGAAAGTACTAACCTGTTTTTAAACATAAATTTAGTATTTAACTGTAAATTTTCTTCTAAAACAGCACAAACATTATTATACTATCCAATAAAGGCTGTTTTGTCTAACCATTTACTAGAAAAATATGATTTTCAAGAGAAAATTCTGGTAATGGTTTACCAAAGTATCTGTGAGGATTACTCAAAAAAAGATATTCCCAAGAAATTTTTTGAAAAATTGTAAACATGTACATGTTCTTTCAAATAAAAAACGACTAGAATTATTTTTGGCATAATTTACAAATATTCTGATGTCAATAGAAGATTATGTTGAAACAGTACACTCATGGTAAATGGGAATTTCAATAACCCAAGAATCGCAATAAAAATAATTTTTTTCTTCCTTTTTTTATTTTCTCAAATCTGATAAAGTTCCGAGATTAATGGGAGACGTACAAAACCATACATGGACGGCAGAACTCGTGAACCTGCCGTAATTTGTTAGTTCAAAAAAATTTTCGATATGGCGTCTGAATTTTATCCACGTGAACAAAATGATGTAACATGGCTATCGTTTTCTCAATGATTTTCAAACTTTGTCATGTCGAGTGGATTTCAAAGCTGTTCAGGTTTGATCATTGATATATACTGGATAGTACAGCTGTATTCTTTTTTAAAATTGCGCTTGATTGAGAACATAGTAAGCACCTTTCCATGCTAGTAGTTCATGATGATTTCCCATCTCTACAATTTTGCCACCTTGAACAACTGCTATGGTATCAGCATTTTGGATTGTTGAGAGCCTATGTGCGATGACGATGGCGGTTCTTCCATCCATTGCAACGTCAAGAGCGTCTTGTACAATCTAAAGATAGAAAATCGACCTTTACGGCTATTTATTACCTGGAAGCCATTATAAAAAGTGACAGTACAGCCAAACGAGAGCTTTTGATTGACTTGGACGCGTTTCTCCAGGGCATCGGTACAGAGCTGCACTGACTGGTTTGCGTCATAGGTTACAAAATGGTAGCTTAAAGAGTAAACAAATAAACGAAAAGTGAAAAGTGTCGCGTTAAAAAACTTCTAGGTGTTGTGCTTGGACAAATAATAAGTGAGTAGCCGCCCATATGCAACCTGCGTCCTCAGCCACACTAAGAATTCATGGAAAATAGAATCAAAGAACCAATTTGCTGCGACGAAGCAAAGTAATTTCGAAGTATCAAACTCAAACGGTCTTTACTCGGTCTGAAGCACAGGTCTCGCCAGCTCGACCTGTACTTTCGGACCTCGGGCTTTGTATTTCTCTGTGCAGATGCGCAAACAGTCAGTATCCCGTTATTATTACCCGCCAAGCAGGGCTGTATTCGAAACAAAAAATTCGCGCAATCCTATTGGTCAATTACGCTTAAATGTGATCTCACACTGGTCTATACTCACCGGTACAGCCCACTGAAGTGTCATGGCAACAATATTATTTTATAAAATAAGAGGCATGAATGTAAACAAGATAGATAGATAGATAGATAGATAGATAGATAGATAGATAGATAGATAGATAGATAGATAGATAGATAGATAGATAGATAGATAGATAGATAGATAGATAGATAGATAGATAGATAGATAGATAGATAGATAGATAGATAGATAGATAGAAAAAACATTATAGGGACAAAAAAATAAGTGAAACAGTTAAAGAACTCATTGCATTTTTTTGTGTACGAAGCGAAGTATAATTTTGAAGAAACGCGGGTAATAACCCATATACTAACTGTTTATTTCGGGCATTACCTTCGAATATTGACTTCCGTCACTTACTGCCCTCGCAGGCTCGGGCTTTACTATGACGTCAGTCAATATTCTCCGGTAATGCCCTCATAACCAGTTAGTATAGAGTTAATACATCCAATGTGGGCAGTAATACTAAAATACCCACCCATATTCAAGGCTTTGGCATGCAAGGCTTTTACAACAAGTTTACTTGCTAAAATCATCCGAGTACTACCTGTATATACAACTACCTTAATTTTCACGGAACAAATTTTCGCGGTTGGAAGGTTAAAAAACAGTGAATTTCGCGGTATTTATTTTCACGACTGATATATTTTGAAAAGTGAACATGTGATTAATACAGAAATAATTCACGTAAAAAGTATATATTTCGGCGAGAATCTGCAAATTAGCAATTAATCTTCAAATAATTCGAAAGCATTTCGAAGATTACTGGTTAATTATCAGTTTTTTGATGTTAATCTTCTAAGACAAGGATGTGTTTTTTTCATCCTTAAAAACTATTAAAAAGTTACAATATGAAAATCCTGAGAACGTTATATTCTCCTACCTGAACATTAACTCTTTGAGGAATAAATTTAATGTCTTACGAGACATTTGTGTTGATGTTTTGGCTGCGGGGGAAACAAAATTAAATGAGTCCTTTCCAGTAGCCCAATTTGCTATGCAGAATTACCAAAAAGCGTTCACATTAGATTGTTCAAGTAGAAGAGGAGGACTAATAATATTTATGAGGTTAGATATTCCCACAATAAAATAAGATAAATGCCCCTTCTCAAATAAGATTCAGGCAATAGTTTTAGAATTAAATTTAAGAAAAGAAAAGTGGCTCAATATAGTTATTTATCGACCACCAAAAGAAAATGTTGATTCTTTCTTGAGGAGTCTTTAGGCGATTGTTGGTTTTTATGTTCGAACATATAGAGATCGTGTGATTTCAATTTAGAACCAAGCAATAAAAAAATGAAAGACTTTCTTGAAACCCATGAATATTATAATCTTATTAAGACTAATACCCTTTTAAAGGAAATGGTACATGCATATAGATCTTTAATCAACAAATCAAAAATATTGTTTTAAAAATACTGCTGCTATAGACATAGACCATAATACTACAAAAAAAACTTCGAAAATTTTTTTGCCCGACCAAAACTCTTCATGAATTCAAAATTTCCAGGGTAAAGGGACGATTTTTTTGTCGAGAACAGAGAGGTACCCAGGGATTATTCAGATATCTCAGAAGGAGAGCAAAATTTTCATTCTTGTTAAAGTATCTGACAAACACCTGTTTCTCTAACAACCTCTCCCTGTGTGTGTCAACAGAAAAACAGCCCTATTATAATTATCAACACTGTAAGCAGACAAAAAAAAAAAAAAACGAAAAATAAAACCTAAATAGGGGATATTTAATGCTTTCTTTACTCATGGGTGATTTCATTTTATAACCAAGCAATGAAAAAATAAGATTATTACAATCTTATTAAGACTAACACCTGTTTTAAAAGAAATGGTTCATTTTTTATACTTCTTTTGAAAACAAAAAAGGAATAGGGGGTTAAATGTTTCGTTGTGGAAAAGGGACGAAACTTTGGCTAGGTGACAACCATTGGGAAAGATTTTCTCCGACGTTTTCTAAAACAGAATCAAAAAAGACTTATTCTAGAGATTATACAGATTTTTTCGACTATGGAAAGTTTATGACGGAATTGCAAGAAACATGTTCAAATTTATACAACTTCTCTGAGTATGAAAAATTGATTGTTGAAATATTTGATAAACAAGCCCAGAAAAAATGTAAATTAATTCGTGGCAATCACAAACCTCACGACCAAACGTCTTCGCAAAGAAATATGACGATGATCTGCTTGTCTACAGAAGACAAAGAAACTCGGTAACAAGTTAAACGAGCAATCCAAAGTTGAATACTTTCAAAATCTTTCAAAGAACTGTCAAAGTAAGGCTTTTTGGAATGAATTCCAGGCATATTTTACAGAGAAAGATCACATTTATAATAGTAACATTTTATTAGCAGACAAAGAGAATATGGTAACTGACGAACAAGAGGTGGGAAAAATATTCAATAACCACTTTCCTTCTCAAGTAAAATCTTTAAATCTATTCGAACGGCCAATGAAAAAGTTGTCTGCGCAATACTACAGGGTTACATCAGATTCAGAGACACATATAAATGATATAATCAAGAGATTTAGAAGTGTCTGTAAAATTAAAAGGAAACATAAGATTCAGGAACATTCTTTCCTTCAAACCAGTCACTCCAAAGGAAGTAAAAAAAGTAATTCTGAAATTACATAATAAGAGAGTAACTGGTGGAGAAATATCTTTAAAAACTCAAAAACGGCTTCCTTGCTAAATCTCTTTGTAAATTCATAATTGAATTTTTAGTTACTGGTGTTTTCCCCGATTCTTAAAATAATTTTTAAGAGTGGACCATTAAACTAGTTTATAACATTTAGTTTATATCTTATTTGCGGTTTTTATTCTAGTTGGATTTTATTTGTTATTCTTGTAACTATGTTCCTGTTTCCAACACTTAATAAAGTTTTACTTTATTACTTAATTACTTACTTCTACAATATGAAAAATAGTGATGTCTTTCTTTTTTACCCCTGCTTTAGCTAAAAACAAACAAAGATAGAAATAAAATTCGAACTACATATATCAATAAATAGTAAAAATGAAAAATTAGTAGGTGTAGATAAGATTTTGTTATTTATATTTATTTAAATTGATAACGTTTTGATGGCTACGTGACTAAAATACGCAAAAAAGCTACTTCGAAACTCAATGCGTTGTCTAGGATGTCCTCTTTGATGAAAAGAATTTTTTAATAAATTCTTTCATATTGTCCTTTAGCCTGGATGTTTTACAAATTATTAAACATTAAAATTCATCTAATTCAAGAACGGTCTCTCAATGATACCAGTCTCTCAGGCTTTTATGCAATGATACCAGGACTACGTTTGAAGAACTTCTTCAAAAAAGAAATGAATCAACTTTACATCAGCGAACTTTACAGATCCTGGCTACAGAAATTTATTAAGCTTAACATAACCTTACCCCCGAGTAACTAAACACAGTCCACCAAACCACAGATCCTGTCCATGAATTTCGAAATTCATCAAGTCTTAGAGAAAGGAAAACCAGATGACCGTACAGGCAGAAGGATTTCTGCAAAACAGTTGCAAAGTTTATCAGTATAAATTAGAATAATGTAAGAAAAGAAACATGAAAAAATATAAAACAAAACTGGAATAGGGTTCGTCAAATATAATTATTAAATGTAAAAATCCTAACTTAATAGAGACCGACCAACGACAGAGTAAATATTTGATTTTGTGGAGGTCTAAATATTAAAGCGAAGAAGTATCAAAGATAACAAAAGATAAAATTTAAATGGAAATGGGTTCAAAAGGAGTATATAATCCAAAAATAACCGAAGATTGCTCAAAGTATGAAATTCTGAGTATTGAAGAAACAATTGTCTTTTCGTTGAACCTAGTATTCAAGTATATATGTATACGTTTACCTGAAAACATGTAAACCTTGGAAACATTATTAAAACATTTGGAAAGAGTCAGAAAAGCCAACGATACAATGTTGCACAGATCGAAAGACTATATTCCTAGCTTCAAATGATGACAATCTACTACAAGAAATATTTTACCAAAAGTTGAGAAGAAAGAACAAATCCAAACTCTATGAAATTCAAATTGAAAAACATAGAATAACATAAAATTACCAGCCCAGGTTTAGAGTGGAAGCTGTGCTATGCATATCCAGAAAGCTGTATATATAAATCATGTAATACCAAGCACTACCAAGTGCTATTATAATTCACTATAAAGCTACTTAGTAAATGAAAATAATTAGCTACCTTTTCAAAAGCTTTTTCTTTCAAGTTTCAGTATCAAAAACAACACTTACTTCTTTCACAAGTAAAGATTTCTCGACTTCGTTCTGCATAAAACGTTTTTTTAACATTATCAAGCAGTTAGTAATTAAATGTAAGGAAGTTTACAAGTTTACAAGACATACAATCATCTATATTTTAACGTTCAGTAAGATGTAAGAACAATTTCATATCAAAAGCCGTTTCAACCACTGATCTAAAGAATAACACTGGTTCGAATATCATATTATTTAAAAATGGAAACATAATGACCAAGCTATTTGAACACCCGAGTAGAAGATAAAATGGCTGCTGCCGATTTTTTTGTTGTTGAGATTTTAGTGTCAGAAAAAGTGTTTTAAAACGAAATGTGACGTAAATTAAATCGTCCAATAAAGGTTTAGAGGTTTTATAGCAAGAATTTCAAAATCCCAACACACTTTATTGTTCTTGTGCTTGTTCCTGGGAGTGGAGGTTTAAGTACATTTCTGTAGTACAGTAACTACTATAGTAAGTATATAACCAAATCATAGCATCTAGCTCTGCCAACCTATGATTTAACCTCACGTGCTGCTTTTCAAGGTTTCCTAAACACAATAAAGCATACTAGTCTTCAAAGTCAGCAATAAATACGGAAAAGATATAAGAGACTTGATGGACTAACTTCTTCTCCCACCACTACAATTCAAGTAGCCATTCACTCTTGTCTATATTCTTGCAAAACTGTTATACATTTACTTCAATTATATACAATTGGAATTACAATTAGGAGCTGTATCAACTTTATTATATACAGTAGACTCTCTCTGTTTCGAACTCGTAAGTTTGGTTCGAGATAGAGAGAGAGTTCAAGAGGGTGTGAGAGGAATAAAGAGTGCGAGGAGGGTGTGAGAAAGACTGTACTGCAATTTTAACATTTTAGTAACATATCATTTATATAATATTAATTTTAATTTCTTTAATCTTTCTTCAATCTTTTACCTGAAACCAAACTTTTCCAAGATTATTCTCAATCGCCTACTTCTTCTTTTGGCTACTTCGTGGATTTCTTATCCTTTATATTAGCTTATTGGGGATACAGTTTTAAGATGTTTTTTTAGATTTTAGATTAGAAATATATATTTTATATTTATTTTTAGTAGGTCCACATCAGTGTATAACACTGAAAATTTGTATTGACCATCTTTACCAAATAAATTCATCTATTAATCAATCAATATTCAGACAAGGAAATCGTATTTCATTACAAAAATAAAGGAAAAACATTGCTAGAAATATTTGGTTTGTTTTAACTTTTAATCCATTGAAATCAAGCAGATCTGTAAAAGTTCTGATCTTCCATTTCACAAGATCAAAAACGTTTCCAAATGGAAAACATCTACAAATATCACTGGCCTGAATAGAGCAGTGAACAAATATTGCTGTAGCATTTCTTTAATGAAAAATAATCCCAAAACAGTGTCAGATGGCAAATGATGTTTTTTTGATGTGCAATTAATAGTTACGTCGCGTTTGGAATTATTATTGGTAGCTACATATATGCTCCCTTCATAACTCACTTCATAAAGGATTTTCAAGTCAGGCACAATTTATGTTCACAAAAAGGGCACTTTCTTTTGAAAGAGGGTAAACACAACACTCACCCGACTGACACTGAACCTCTCCACCGTATGCTCTTCCCCTCCCCCTGCCTGCAACGGTTATCAGATATTTTACCCAAAAAAGATAATTTACCCCAAAAAGATATTTTACCCAAAAAGTTTACATAAAGCTAGCTTGTTCAGAAGATCAGCATGATCTACATGACAATATCTGATAAACAACAAAGAAAAAGCAGTATCTTCTGTAGTTAGCACGTTAAAACCACAAATAAAATAAAATGTCTTCGTTTTATGAGTGATGGAGGAATAAGGGGAAACCAGCTGCAAACCTGAAGTAAAATTACAGATAAGCTTGCTCTTTTCGTAGTTAATTCTACTGTCTACGTTATGGATCTTCTCCTAAAACCTTGTTTATTTTTGTAATTTTCGCTTCACGTGTAGGTAGTGGGAACTTAGCGTCGATTTTAAAAAATTGAGCTCCGAAACAATAGGATGTTCGATTATTTTTAGATCAGTGTTTCAAACGGCATGCAAGTTTGAGCGTAACTTGTGCTCCATTTTTAAAGACACTTTTAATTATCAGCCAATCAGTTTTTCAAAATGCGATACAGTTACGTAACTTTAAAGCTGCGCTATTTCCTAGCTACAAAAACTCGCGTAGGTTTGGACAGTAAGAAGATGAAAGAAAACGAAGATGAACACGGATGATCGTAAAGGATTACTTGCTTACGCAGTGAGTTATGGGATAAACTCTATTGCTCACTTAGGTCCAAGAATATGGAAACTTAAACCTGACAATATTAGAGACTTAGAATCGGTAAACAGCTTTAAATCTAAAATTATAACATGGAAAACTGCTTAATGTCCCTGCAGACGTGATTGTCTCCTTTATTGTTTTTGTCCCATTGCTTTGTTATGTTAGTTCCATGTGTTCCTTGTTGACTTTAATTAGAATTTTCATGCAAATTTTCTATTGTAAACGTCAACATTAACTAAATTGAATATAAAAAGGAAATGCAAAGCAAGCAAGCTTCATCTGCCAGAAAATGGAAAGAAGAAGACTTGAGCCGGCCCAGTATACGAAAACATAGGTCATAAGAACTGTGACATGTTCCATAAAGACCTAGTGAATGCTAAATGCCATACCCTTTCGCTTTCCGAATCTAGAGCTGAAGTAGCTTCATCTAGCAACAAGATCTTCGGATTTCTTATCAAAGCACGTGCGATAGCAATTCTTTGTTTTTGTCCACCAGATATCAAGCCACCCTTCTCACCGACATTGGTATTGTAACCCTAACATAAAGAAATGTGATTATATCATAATCCTTATTAGGATTTTAATACATTTTGCTTTTATGAAAGTTTCAATTCTAATCTGATATAAACAATAAGCTGAACAGCATGAAACGGGAGAGCGAACAGCGCTATTAATAAAAATGCATATAGGAAGCTGAGGAGGTTTAAGGATATTTAATAATTTCAGCTAAAAAACAGAATTATCCATTGATGTTTCTCGCCAAAATGTTTGCAATGGACGGTTCCTGGAGGAGGAACACAAGCTGGTTTTAATACGGGATGCTCTAGCTCTCCCGTAAAAATATGGTAGATGTTTCAACGGATTCCATCAAGCACCAAATAGTCAAACTGAATGAAGCATGCATGGCTGTTGTGAGACCGAAAACGTATCATTTTAAAGTTTGTTGCTATGATTTATGGAGTTAAATGACGAACAAATTCAATGACGAAAACTAATCAAAGTCAGCACTCAATGAAACAATTTGCCATTTAAATGGAAATGTTGGGCATTTCACATGTCAAATTGATTTGTCCTACTCCATAATGATTATTCTTTAATTCTACGATTTCTATTTTTAACTTTAACAACTGCTGAGAGATTATACACACCTTGGCAAGTGATATAATAAAACTATGAATATTCGCATTTTTGCAAGCTACTTCAATTTCTTGTTGTGTTATTTTTGATTTTTGCTCATCATCAACCCCATACAAAATATTATCACGAATACTGCAATCAAATAACAGCGGTTCCTGCTGGACAATCCCAATTTGTGATCGAAGATGGCGAATATTATATTCCTTGATTGATTTCCCGTCAATTTTCTTCCGAAAAGAAAAGATTTAAAAAAAGCTGAAAAAATGCTGATTCATGCAAAAAGTTATAAGAAGAGAATCCTAAAAATCATAAATGAGAAAAGTTTGAAGAGTTTGAACTGTTTTAACCAAACTTTATGGACAGATATTTTTTATCATTACGTATAATTATGTGATGAAAAAATTGTAAAATGTGTGAAAAATTTACTATGTCTCCTCCTGTGACGTCATAGAATCTTTCCAACAATGATACTGAAGTAGATTTTCCACATCCACTGGCGCCAACTAACGCCATGGTTTGCCCTTTGTGTATTTTGACACTTAGACCTTGTAATACTGGTACATCAGGTCGATTAGGATAACTAAACTTCACATTCGAAAACTGAACGTTTCCCTCAATTTCCGTCTAAAAATTAACGAAATATTATCAATTCTAAAAATGAGTTCTGTAGATGATATTAATTTTTGATTGTAAAATATCAGAATGTTTGCAGGGACTAGACAGTTCAACTGGAATAGACGCCATTACTTTAAGTCCTTCATTGCTGTATCCATCAATTGCTGGGACTCGATCAAACAAATTTAATATACGTCCGGCTGCAACTTTAGCTTTCACATAATCTGGTGCAAATGAAGCTAATTGACCTGCGGTCATTGAACCAAACTGTAAAGACATAATTACTCTAAAAAAGAACAGTAAAATAAATTTGATTTCCATACGTTGATTGGATTTGCCAGTGATGAATATTCTAGAAGTGGTTGCCTTCTTACTTCATCATATCAGCTAAACTTAGACCATGTTCTGCTGCTAAGTAACCACCCATTCGAAATGATGCTGCATTCGAGAAGAATATTATTCCCATGGAGAAACCAAATGACAATCCAAAAAAATGTGCACCTCTTTGTGATTTTTTATTCGGACCCAACAATAACTGATAATACTTGTTGTAAAAATGTTCTTCTTTCCCAAGAGAGGCAACAGTACGTATCTGCATTATTGCTTCAGTCGCCACCTACCAATTGAATTAATATTTTAAGCAACGGACTCTCCCACTGAAAATGTTTAAATGTTATGTTACAACTTTAAGAAGTGGTTGTTGATGTGTGGGAGTAGAGGATATAGAATCAACAAATATCTTCTCCCATCCTCATATATTGACTGTTGCCATAATTCAGTTATTTCTAATCAAATGTTTATAATTACTTGCTTTTCATGTTTGACGATGTACGTAAACGACAGTGATACTATGGAGACCGTTATGGCAATTTTGGTCTAGCCGACATGTCTGCTCTTCAAAGCAATATATCGGGTAGGCGATGTAACTCGTCTGTCATATAAATCAATGAAATAAAGACCGGTATTTCGTCTAACCGAGTTATCCGATACATCGGTCGTCATATAAAGAGCCCCTTTAACAAGCAAAACTCTTTTCTTTTTCAATTGGGACATTTTCAATGTTTTTGATAGCGTTATGATAGGATGGTGTATTACAGAGATGACAATTACAGGAACAGTCAATTTAGTTTGTTCAGTTTATTCAGTTTTCAGAAATTTCAACAAGTATTGCGTTCACAACCCACTTCCATGTAATATTTAATTTGTTGGGAATGTTGCAAATTTATGTTACAAACAATTCTATATTTTAAACTGTTCTTAATTTTTTTCTTGCTTAAGGGTTTTCATGGCGAGAAAAAAGAAACAAATGCATTCTGTCTCAACCAAGATGATTTCTTTTTGAACTAAGGTTTTTGTGATTGATCCATGTTAATAACATTTTGTGTACTGCACAAAAAACGTCTCAGAAAGTAGCCATGGACGTTATTTTCATTCAAGAATCGAGCTTACTGTTTTTCCATATTTGCACCCTTCCACGCAGCTCTAATGTGATCGTTTTTGCTTAATGGCGTTCTTGTTATGCAAAAAAATTATTTGGTAGGTGGTGGGCTTCAAACCTGTTTAACTATAGTAATAAGGAAAGAGTCCGAGTAATTATATAATCTAGAATAACCGTTTTCTAATTTTACGATGTAATGTCGAATTTTTGATTCAGGATTGGGCTAACGAATGTAAAGTTATGAATAAGGGAACTTACTGAGCCAGCATCTTCAAGGTATTTCTGGTTATCAACGGCGAAACTTTTATTCAATTTTGTTTGTACTGCACCGGCAAAAGCAATGAACGGAACAAAAGCAAGCACTACCAAACTTAATTGCCATGAAAATACAAAAGAAATGATTAATGCAGATCCTCCCATCACGATGACTTGTATGAGTGTATTCAGTCTGGTGCTGGTAGCCTGAATTGGAACATGTTGTAATATTATATCATTAAAGTAAATTAACATAGAAGATTAAGATTCTGGTTAACATATAAGAATATCGTGGATAGCAGTTGCAACAACTGCACGATAACATGATAACAAACGGTTGCCTCCGATCCAAGGCTGTTAAGTTCTCAATCAGCAAAAAGTGTCTGTTAGATCATCGCTTGGAGATAATAAAAGGTTTGACTGTGAAACACCCATGACGAAACTTATTTGATCGTTTTGTATATATTCATTATCAATTTGATCTCTGATACCGAAATGCACGGTTTGAGAGCAACCAAAATTCTAGGCTGACTCAACATTAATTATATTACTATGGTATGACTGACAACTTGTTACCCCTTGTACAGCAGATGCATCAGCAGCCAGCCTAGACGTCAATGCACCAGTACTATGAGCTGGTTCGTCAAAATAACCAATTTCTTGGCGTAATAATGCGTTGAATGCCATCTCCCGCAAACGTGTCGTCAATTTTTCACCAGAAACTGCAAACATGTATTGCTAAACATGAAGAAGCCGTTTGTGTTCACTAATAATTGTAAATGCATTCTTTAAAAATTCTGAATGAAACATTTAAAGGTTTCTCGAATATGTCAATGTACATATCAAATGCAATGGAACGTGAATACTGATAATTATACTTACTGCAATAAAATATGATACTCCTATAGAACAGCCCAAAACCATGAACATGATGGACCAAAATCCTGAGTCTTGCCTGATCTTATCTGGCTGTCCTTTTTCAGTAAACGACTAAAATAAAGCATGTAAAGAAAGGGATTGTGAGAGAATAAAAATTTGTTCAACTTTGTTCCTGTAGCTTTCACATACTTTATTCTGAAAGATTTCGTGAATGACTCGCAGCATTAAATCTTTTAATATTCCCCTTGACCTAAATCTATTCTTGTAAATTATTCATTACATATAATATGCAAAAAAAGCCAACTAAAATAGTGGCAACGTTGACACCGGAACGTTGAATTCTAAGCATATTTATGTTTTGGAAATAAATCCTAGCAAAATCTAAATTTCGTGAATAGAGCGACTCGCAAAACTTTCTCCTTTATCTCATAATAAAGTACCGTATTATCATATTGTTGAAACTAAAAAATGAACATACTTCCAAGACTTCAGCGAGAATTATTGAAAACACAACAGGAAACAAACCAGCTAATGCAGCAAAGATAGATCCTATGGTCATGTACGGCCATTCGCTTGCATTGAGAGCTATGATTCTTGTGAATGAAGGGATGTTGACAGGTTCTTCCACAATTTCTTCATCCTTTGTCGAAGAAAACAAAAAAGATGAATTAGAAACTAGAACCATAATGTGAAGTTTTGATTGAGGTAATTGAGCAAAACATATTTGGTATAATCATGGAATAGCAGTAAGAGTAGTTTTTTATATACCATTTTAGAGTTTTGCCTTTTGAAAAGTTCTTCCTTTTTCCTGTTTTTCATTGATATTCTTCTTGATATTTGAGTTGCAAGATTTTTTCTGATGTTTTCATCCTCCTCGCTGTTGCTAGACATATTTGATATGGAACGTAGCATTTTCCGCACAATAATTTCCTCTAAAGCATTAAAGCAAATATATAACGCTCGTTCTGAACAAATACTGCACAACTCATTTTAATTCATGTAATTACCTTTTTCAGCATTACTCAGCAATGAAATAATTTCGTTGTTTCCATCTCCTACTTTTTCCTCTGCTTCCTCAAATGTTTGCAACATCACCAATTTAAAATATTCACCTCTCTTTGTCATTAAGTCGTCATGGTTTCCAATTTCAACTATCCTACCTTGAGCGACAACTGCAATCGTGTCTGCTTTACGAACTGTTGATAAACGATGCGCTATGATAATTGTTGTTCTACCTTCACTTGCCTGAAGACATATGATCAAAGTATAGAAGCGGAATCAGTAATAACGCATATTCAAGTGAAAGTTATCAAAAGATAACCCGAGTCGTAAGTTAACTGTCACAAACCTACCAGCTCTTTCATGAAACACAACAATAAAAAATCTCCGAAATAAGAACATAATATGACTCGAATTCAGTTTCATAAATTGAAAAAGCCTTCATCATGCTTGGGCAAAAGATAAAAACATTTTCAATCGTTTTGTACCGACGTTTAGTTCCTCTAATTAAATCGGGTTAATGTCAGCACTTTCAAGTTCTGACGATGCATTAAAGATACTACTTAGCACAGCACGCAAAAATACCTACTTTTTCAAGAGCTGATTGTACCACAGCTTCACTTTCGGTATCCAATGCAGAAGTTGCTTCATCCAATAATAGGATTTTAGGATCACGAACAAGAGCTCGAGCAATAGCAATTCGTTGCTTTTGGCCACCACTCAATTGTGCACCACTTTCCCCAACATACGTATCAAAACCCTAAATGGAAAGGAAGAATAAATATCTAAGCATGTTCTAACATCTCTCATACTTTCAACTGTTTCTGTTTCAATATTACCTTTGGTAGATTTGTGATGAAATCATATGCATTTGCATTTTTCGCAGCAGTTTCAATCATTTCTTGAGTGGCATTATCATTTCCCATTTTGATATTTTCGGCGATAGTAGTGTCAAATAAGACCGGTTCTTGCGAAACGATACCGATATGTTTTCGGAAATAGCGCACATTGATATTTTTAATGTCATTGCCATCAATTAAAACCTGAAATGGAAAATAAAAGTCAATAATGATGAAAATACTAATAAAAAAACCTTGAAATTAGTATACTAAAGCAATTCAATTATTTCACCATACCTTTCCTTCTTTAACATCATAGAATCTTTGAATCAATTTTATCGTTGTTGATTTTCCACAACCACTTTCACCAACTAAGGCACAAGTCATGCCTTTAGGAATTTCTAAATTTAATCCTTGCAAAATCTGAAAAAAATGATTACAGAACGTCCAGATAGAAGTGATCCTTTTTATGACGATAGTGCATATCCCATTTACATAACCAAAAGAACTGAATGGAATTCCATTATTCTCATTTCACTAATTCACATCTGAAACTCATCAAATTTCTCAAAAAGTTATCACTGTTGCTCGGAAACTTTGTTATAATCAACAAAATTGAAAATGAATTTTCTCCAAGTGCGATTTGACAACGGACATGGAATTGTTATACATTCATAGATTAGCAACGTTACCTGAACATCAGGACGGCTTGGATAAGAGAATTGACAGTCAACAAATTTTACGTCCCCATCAACTTTAGGTGTTGTACCTGCATCACTAAATGAGTTGATCAGAGGTTCCCTTTCAATTAAACTGTAAATATAAAACGCTGCACCTCGGGCGATCATAATAGCTTCAATGTTCGGTCCGGTTTGACCAAATTGTGCTGCTCCAATTAAAATTGAAAAAAACACAATAAGAAGGTCACCACCATTTAGTTCCCCATCGGCTACAAGTAAACCTCCAAACCTAAAGATAAGTATATTAAAGTTAATGTTGTGAAAAGTAGAGCTGACTTTATGAAAACTTTAGTGATACATAAAGTGGTGTGACTTGTGTAGTAAATAAAACACTTAAAATGAAAATAATCCTAGATAAAAGTTAACAAAAGCCACGGAGTATGAATCCAAATAAATCGTTTAAAAATAATAACAAATGTACAGTCTGTTATGGTGATAATAATGAAGTTGTCTTTAGCTTTGAAGATATAAGAAGCTTCTATCAGTTTGTGGTTAAAAGCATGATCCTGAAATAACATTGAGCTCTGACCAAGAAAAAATGTCCTATCTCCACTCAAAAGGTTCAACAGTAGACGAGCATATCTCCTGGACTCAAAAGCAAAGAATATTTCAAAAGTAAGTCTTAGTTTTTTTTGCTGCTCATATGAAAGGATACTTTATAGTAGCCTCTGTATTATAAATGAATAGGTACATGAAATCAAAAGTTGAAGAAGTAGCAGTATGACAAAAATGTTTGCTTAATGTCCGGGAAAATCAATACTGCATCGTTGAATGCTTATATACGAATATGTAAAATTGTTCACATTAGCATCGTTTGCCCCGCCCCTAAAGAAAAAAAACTGGTTGTCGTTCTCAGCGACTGAATAGTTGCTTACCAAAAGGCAAGACCACAACTACTAAATATAACAGCATTAAATATACCAAAACCAAATCCACTGGATATTCCTTTTAATATTCCTGCTTTTTCTGCATCTTGTAATAGAGATTTGTACCTATGGTATCGAAAAAGTATACATTCATTAGAATAGATATATAATTATAATTGTACCATTTAATGCAAATAAAATGAACATTAATTTTATCAGACCTCTTCACTTCTTTCTGTTCACCACTAAAGGCAATTACTGTTCTGATAGCACTCAATGCCTCTTCAGCCACAGCACCAGCTTTAGCGTAGGCAGTTAGTTCACGACTAGTAATCATGCCAATCACCTAAAATGCATACCAGATTACAAAGATCAACTGCAATGTTTATGTAGCATCATAATGCTCAATTACCCTAGTTAAGTCGTTTTAAATCGTCCCATTTAAGAGGAACCAAATTATCTACGCAATATTCAACATAGGAGAGTTGAAAGAGGTAAATTACTTTGCCAGAAATGAACGCTGCAATCACAAGAACAGGTGTCATTGCCACGATGACAAGTGTAAGTTCCCAACTGTATGCAAAACCAATAACAATTCCCGCTACCAACATGGAAAGAGACTGAGTTAATGCACCAACTTTGTCACCAATTCCATTCTGAATCTTTGTTATATCACTAGATTTGAATTAAGAATTCAATTAATAAGAATTAAGACAAACAGTCGGAATCTACTGTTCCGCTATAAACTCTGTCTTAGTTCGTAGTGACAGTCCTAATTTGTGATTATGCCTTGTCCCAATTTGTATTAATGCTTTGAGGGAAATCTCCATGAGTGTTCCCAATTTTTCCCACCTTACCCACCTGTTATTATCAAAATTGTACAAAGTTATTCTATAAAGGTTAGAAAAATTGAACAATCTCCTTAACTAAAAATTTACTGCAAAGAACAACATCAATTCCACCGGTAACTAACAAAGAAGGGCAACAAAATTCCCGAGGCTTGAAGAGTAATGATTTTTGATAGAGCGATAATGGGAAACAATTCAGTATAGTTTTTTTCACAAAGTTTAATTTGTTAATGTTTTGAAGTAGTAACGTATTAAGATGGGTAGTTACGTATTAAGATGGGTAAGTAATTATTAAGATGGGTAGATATGTATTAAAATCCGAATGAATTAGAAACACTTACTCTGATAAGCGAGTGCTAAGCTCCCCGCTGTCAGTTGTATCAAACCAGCCGATATCCTGCCTCATGATGGCATGAAAACATTTTGTACGAATAACGAAGGATTGACGAAGGCTTGCATACAACCACAACGTATTGGCAATATAACCACATACTATAGTAACACCTGCTGCTACAACGTAATATAGAGCAAAATCAGCCATCTCATCTTCGATATTCACATCTTTCCCGGCTTGAAAGTCAATAAACTTGTTAATGATCTCGCCCAACAGTATGAAGGAGACAGGCTGAACAACACCATTTATTATTGAGGCTATTGTAGCAATGAACATGAATATCCAGTCCAACGTTGTTGCAAACTGAAACTAAAGGTAATATCATTGAAGGTTTCATTTTATCAGCTTTTGTGCAGTTCAATAGCCTCAAGGTTGCTTGCTATTTTGTTCACTCGCAGTCTAGTGTTGCTTTAAGTGTTGCACGTTGTTTAAGTTATGTAATGAATATTTTTAGTGCGAAATCTGCAGAAATGATTGGAATAAGGATAATACAATAATAATGGTTTCAATACATCTTCTTCTACCTGTTCACATTTTATTTGGATGACATTAAATTGAGAGATTACGAAATTTATTTATCTTCTTAAGCACTCTTCTTAATGCATATTTTTCTTTTGTACTCTGAAAAACCTTACTCTCCTCCATAAAGTTTGCCTAAGCTCTAGATCCTAACCAATTCGGAAGCATGACGAATAGGAAATTATTATTTATAATCATTTCTGTTGTTCCTAAGACGTCATCCTTCGAAGCCAATCAAAGCCCAAGGACATTAATCGACCGCATAAATTACGGATACGCGCATTCCACATTCCACAAAACTGTTTAGATTGCAAATAAACAAATGTGAACGTGGAGTAGCATAGTGGAAAGAGTTAGTTATTCTAAGCAGAACTGATTACTAGCAAATAAATCTTCACATTATCTTGTATAGTTTTCTCATACCAAATCATTAAGTGTGACAGTGGCCACAACTTCCTCTTCCTTCTCATCTTGTGCGTCTGCAGGTGAAGCATTGCTAAGAGTAACCCTGAAAAGAAGAAATTGATGAAGAAATTCAATCAAGATAAGGAGAGAAACAAAATTGAAAGCAACTTTTTAATCAGAAGTTTATCTGTTATCTATAAGCGAATGTTGCAGCATAGGCAGAGAAAGTACGTGAATGCAATATACAGAATTGCTATAACTCTTGAAATAGTGTTGAAATGATTTTATTGATACATTAATTTCTTCCACATACCTTAGATTGTCCCCATTTTTATGTCTGGCATCACCATCAACTGTTTCATTCTTTCTGAAGCCCTTGTTTTCCAATCCCACATTGGGTAAGTTGATGTCGTGATGGACGCTCCCTTCACTCACATCATAACTTTCACGCTTCGTCATTCGAACTTTTACTTTTACAAGTTTTTTGGATATCTGTAAAAAATTAAGTTCGATAAATATTTTAGCATGTTATTTCTTTCAGCTCGATAGATATTTTGGCACGTTATCTCTTTCAGTCGATTCGTGATAACCACACAGTAACGTTCATAATAGTATTTTTTCATGCTCGTCATTTTAAAAAGATCTTACCTTTAGCTTTCGTTTATTTGATTCTTTTAAACGTTGCTGTAATGACTATTATTTATATGACCGCTCATAAAAGATTATTTGTTAATCTCATCATTTCTTAAGTATGATGCAACAGCAATAAAGTCGGACAATTCAGCAGAAATTTTCAAGCATTTAAAATAAGAACTCAAAAAAGTAAAGCCCTGTATAGCTTTGAAAATCTTAAAATGTAATCGTTGGTTTTCGTTGTCCCTGTGACTTTCTAACAAAATAAAATATAAACTTGAATTAAGAATAACAGAAATATATACGTCATTTTCATGTAACTGATGGATCACCTAATTACCAAGAAGAATGAATAGAATGTTTATTGAATGGACATTATTCTTTAAACGACAATGTAGTAATTTATATGAAGCATGGTTAGAAAACTTTTCTGATCAGTTAAGTGTGACCTGGGCAACGTTTAGGTGCATTTTTGAATGCTCCCATAATAAGGTATAATAATAGAATGGTTTAAACATGACGGTCAGTTTGCTTAACCTAATGCGCTAAAACATGGAGTGAAAGGATTTTTGTTTTCTGTAATGGACACAGCTAAGCCCGTTGTTAGGGCGCATTAAATTAGAAAGAGAATCATCATGACTGCCAACAGATCGTGTCTTAATACTTTTTAATACCTACTCTGAGGGCGCTATTATTAAACGTTATGGTAACGACAGCAAAAAGACATTCAATGAGAGATGATAGAAGGGACCGTTAAAGGCTTCATTCTCAACACTTGCGTTAAGACACGTTAATAGCAGTAGAGTTAAGGTTGGAGTTAAGGTTGGACCCATTACAAAGGTTGCAAAGCGTTTAACAACATTGCGTTAGCGTCTAATGGGAACCAGACTTTAAGCGAACCTTGTCAAGAACAAAAATTTACTAAAATGAATAGCATCATTAATTCACAATTAACCAATAATTGGCTGTAATAACAAGTGCTTTAAAGTTACATATGCACAGTCATCAATATTTTTGTAATCAACAGGATTTGTTTCGTCATAGTCATTAGTTACAATGAAATAAATCAATAAAGTTCAGGTTTGTGCGTTCGTAAGTGTCACAACATCATCAAAAGTTTTCAAATCATGAAAATATTTAAATTATTGTGGCGAATTCGACTAAAAATGTTGATACATTTTAGTGGCACGTGTTATACTGTTCACTTGAAAACTATTTTCTATACATTCAATCAACATGTTATCTCTGGAAAGATGATCATGTGATCACACATAAACTTTTTAGAATTTACATCCATTAACGTAGAAGTTATTTATTAATGTAGAATTTACATCCATTAACTCATGTTCCCGGTATCTGAAACTCGATTTTTTGTTTTTGTTTTCTTCAAAAATTAACGTCTTACTCATCCTCTTGTTAATTTTTCTGGAGGATTTGCGACCTGCATTCTGAGATCGTTTAAGAATTATTCTGCTACTTGTTTCGAGTGTTTCATCGGCGTAGAATCCTTTAACCCAGGTTACATTTTGTACTGCTCTGACAACGTACGATCTGTTTTCACTCTCTCAGTTCTCACAATATCATCACATCTCGGAAACAACTTCTAATGGCTTCAATATCACCTTCTTTAAATTTAGCGTTGACCTCTATCTCACTCTTCAAGTACTTGTCCCCCTTCCACTTACAAATTTTCTCTTTGCAAATTGGAATTACTTTGTCATATTTACAACGTGTGAATTATCTTCCAGTGGATTCAATATGGGTAGCCCATAAATCAATGTTAATAACTAATATACGCAGCGAAGTAATTTCGAAGAATCAAAATGAAAATGATATCAAAATGATATCAAAATGATATATCAGCCATTTTTAATGTAAATAAAAAATTATCTAAGTTGCGAGGTATTAACGATAAATTATGCAAAATAATTCAAAACAAACAGGACAGATTTTTTGTCAGTCATATTTGTTTACAAATGTGCAGTTTAAATTTATGCTTATAAAGCATAATTTTGTTAAATAATTATTTTCGTAATGGTTACCACTTCGTGGTGTTTGTAGGATGCAACCGACTGGGGTTTTTTTCAAACAAGGGGCAGATATGGTACTTGAGGTACGCAAATCTGAATACTAAGGTATGAAAAAAATGCACCCTTATTATTTGTCCCTTCAATGTTTTTTCTATCTCTCTATCTATGTTTTTTCTGTGTATTTTTTACATTCATGCCTCGTTTTTTATAAAAATATTGTTGCCATGACACTTCAGCGGGCTGTACTGGTGAGTATAGATCGGAGTGACGTCACATTGAAGCATAGGATAATAGGATCACGCGAAGTTTTTGAATGGAATACATCCCTGCTACGTAGGTAATAAAGCTTGGTATTCTCTTCGGGAGAGCTCAAGTGGTGGTTATTAATCAGGTCTTAGATGTCTAGTAATACGTCTTCAAACTCAGTCCATCAAAGGATTGCTCTCTGATGACTTTGTACAAGCACTGTCTTACAAGACCAATTATCCCCTTGAAATGACCTCTCCACCAAGTGGCTCTGGTAAGTAACTCTCCACCAAGTGGCTCTGGTAAGTAACTGTCATTAGGTAGTTTATCTTCTTTTACGCTTATATAAGAACAGCAAAATTAAGACATAAATTGGATAAGTTTTTCACATGATGAACTACAACATCATGCTTTAATTGACAGTTCCCATAATTCTCTTATCTCTGTTACGTATTATACAATTACCATACTGCAATGCAGTTATCACCCCAGTTTGTTTGAAGATGTTCTTTAACGGCAGTATAACAGTATTAGTTTTGTTATAGTGAAAGACTTGAAAATAAATTTTTGAATATACTTTTCGCTATGCATTGTGGTAGTTGTTTAATGTATTACAGAGATTTACTGAATTATGGGAACTGTCAATTAAAGCATGATGTTGTCAATTGATATTCTTATAACATCTTGTAAATTTAAAACTCTTTTGCAAAATTTATCTCATCCACCTTAAATCCTGACAGACGTTGCCTTTGGTCTACCCCGATTTGTAATACCTGCCCCGATTTGTAATAAAATTGCCCCAATTTGTAATACACCAATTCAACAGCCCGCGTTAAGTTTGCTGAAAAGAGTCTGGTACTAGTTTAGTGTAGTCAGATCGCAGGTGTAAACACGAAGAGCAATCAGAAAAGAAGAGAAAAATATTGTTTTAAACCGTGCTTTAGCATTAGAAAATGGATTATGATACCATAAGTAAGATGCAAGTTCCAGTATTAAAGTCGTATTTAGCTCGTAGAGGCTTAAAAGTAACTGGTAGGAAATGTGAGCTGGTTTCACGTGTTTTTGCTGCTGCAGAGAACGATGTCCCAGTCATTATGGATGCCAAAGAGATTGAAGGACAGCTGGTAAGGGAATATCAAGACAAATTAAAATATAATGGCAAAACATTACCTGATCCATTTAAACTTACGACAGGATAGAAAGATGAAGATGAAGGTATTTGTTTTTGGCCCCTTGTACCAACACTGTACATTATAAACTTTCTGATGAGAAACAGTCAAGTAGAGGACTTAAATGACTACAAAGCTTCCAAAGCTTATAGCTATTTTCAGCAAGGTTGGCTTGGATTGATTTCATACCACTCGTTGGGAAATAGCCCTTACTGCTTCATGAAAACCGACTGCAGACCTTCCCAAAGATTATCTGATACGAAACATAAACTTTGGCTGCTTATATCAAAGTCTGAAGGAAATGTCTTGCAAACACATTGTACATGTATGGCAGGAATGGGGTCAACCTGTAACCATATTGCTGCTGCTCTTTTTCGGATTGAAGCAGCTATGCGTTTGGGCCTCATAAATCCTGCATGCACATCAAAATCATGTGAATGGTTGCCGAACAGGAAAGAAATCGCACCTTGTAAAGTGAGGGACATGAATTTAAAGTTAATAATAAAGTTAATAGAGACAATTTTTCAAAATGTGGGGAAAAACCCAAAAAGTTGATGAGTACACCAAAGAAAAACTATAATCCTTTAATGAGAAGTAGTTTAAAACCTTTGAGTTTCATAAAAATGGTTGAAACACTTGACGATGTTTTGAAAGGCACTACTTTGGAAACAGTTATTCCAAAGCCTGAAATTGATTTTGCTAGGGAGGTTATTGATATACCAGAAGCATAGACAAAGACCATTTCAAGTGTTGATGATATAGTCTTAATGTCTTCCTCTGTTGAACAATTTCTGCAAAACTAATTCATGAATTTTTCAGACGAAAATTTGAAAATGATTGAGAAAATAACACGTGGTCAAAGCACAAATGAGCGTTGGTTTAAATACCGGAAAGGGGTTATTACTGCCTCCAAAGTTCATGAAGTATTAACAAAAATGAGGAAAATTGTGAATGGGATTGGTGGTGGTTGTGTTAATATGTGGAGCTTGATACAAAAAATATCTGGTCTCACATTTTACTTTCCTTGTTCGTGTCTATTTCCTGTAATATTGTTTACCTGGTTTCTACAGAAGAGAGGTGCAGAAAGACTGAAAAAAGCGATTACAATTACAATAATATAAGACATGTTATTCCCTGTTATCTCCTCCACTCTTTTCAATCCACAGAAATTAACAATGGCGATCAATCAACGATTCGAGTTTGTAGATACATTCGCCTGGTCGGAAAGTCGTGTGACTTGGCTTTTAGCCAACGAAATGGTGTATTGTTGGAGGAAACAAACAGCATGATCCAAAACATTTTTCTATGTAAGCCATCGAAAATAATGATTCAGATGAGTGTTCTGTTTTCCCCCAAATGTGATGTCATCCCGTCTTGAAGAATCGAATCTTTCACTTATTTTTAAACCACTTGCATGAAAACAACCCTTCAGTTTTAGTTTGGTGCGAATAAGCGGCTTTTATTCATTTCTAGTGTAAGGAACTGAAACCTAATTGAAAAATGCAGCTGCTCAGCAAATGTTCTCAGTTATGGGAGAAGGTTTGTAATCAAACTCGTCCCCAGGGCTTCTTCACCTTTTTGGTAAGCGAAACGACGGCGAGAAAGCCCTGGCACAGGCCGAAAAAATCATCCAAAATATAATTTATGCAGTATCTACGTCATTTATTTCTTATTCTCAATTTTTTTTTTAAATCTTTAAACCGGCAAGCAAGGCACGGTGAACAAAAATATTGATTAAGGCCCCGTTTACCCTTGGAGATTCTCTTTTTTGAACTCTTACTGCGTATTACTCCATTTCTATTAATGGTGACGCAGAACTCATTAGAAGTATATTCAGAGTTTACATTGATTGTAGAACAACAATAAAAGACCAGTGATTTGATAATTAAAGGATAATATTCAATGAGTCGCTGCACTGCTTAGGTAATATTTTTCTAAATTACAGTGAAACCTCTCAAAGGCGATTATCCTATATAGCGGACACCTCTCTACAACGGGCATTTTTCTAAGGAACGGATGAAATGACGTTCAAACTCTCATAACAAAACCTCTATGTAGCGGACGCTTTATAGCGGATACCTCTCTGTAGCGGACATCATTTTAAGGTCCTGATTGACATTTCCCCCTATAAGTGACCTCCCTATAGCGGACACGTCCAAAAAATGAGTTACATAAAACAATTCTTGTAAGAGGTTTCTCTATATTTTATTTAAGACCTTTTCTTTATATTTCTCTTCTACTCTACTCTTAAGGAACGCAAAAAAACCTTCAAGGGGAATACGAATTTTTCCAAGGAAGTGGTAAAAAATTGAGAAACGGACAATACCACTTGATTAATGAAATTCTCATGTCCTGGTATAAAACGTGTGCCAGCGCAAATGTGTTTCTAGATGGCCCCATGGTGAAGGAAGAAGCGATGTTAATAAAAGAAATATTAAACAAAGACGATTTGGCTACGTTCACTGCATCAAACGGTCGGTTAGAAAAGTTTAAACAAAAATACGGACTACGTGAGACGAGGATTACTGGTGAAGCGGACGACATACCAACAATGACCATTCAATCATGGACTGAACGTCTCCCAGAACTAACAGCAGGTTACGAGTTAAGAGTTAAAGCCGATTTAATATTTCTTTTATTAACATCGTTTGGAAGAAATTTGGAAGAGTAAATCACGTTTTAAGAACATTCAGGACAAAACCAGACCAAGTATGGTGCATTACTTGTTAATTGAAAAGGCTTGGATGAGAACTGAAATAGTGGAAGGCGTATTAAGACATCTTGATCGTAAAGTCCAGCTAGAACTTAAAAAGATCGTTTTCTTTCTCGATAACGCACCTTGCCACCCTGAAAATTTCCAAAATGATTGAAAAAAATATTAAGCTGGCCTTTCTGCCAAAATGTACAACTTCTCATTTGCAGCCACTTGACTCTGGCATGATCAGAGCGTTTTAATGTAAGTACCGGATACTGCTACTGAAATGTGTGGTCTCACGAACTGACGAAGGTAAGAACGCCTCAGAAATAATACAAGATATCAACATTGCAAAAGCAATTCATTTTGTTGTTGCTTGGAAAGATGTATCTACAGAAACCATAATCCACTGCTTCCAAAAATGTGGGTTTGAAGAAGGATCTGACAACAGCATTACCGAGGAAAATAAAATGGATGAAGAATTCGAGAGTCTTCTTACTCAGCTTTGTGAAGACAACGAAATCACTGTAAAAGACTTTATTACCTTTGGTGATAATCTTACAACATCGACCAGTCAAATTAACACCGACTTGATAGACTGGCAACAACAAGCTCGAGAGGAAGCTATTCAAGAGGTTTTACCAGATGTTTCCGGTGGCAATCAAACTGGAAACGAACTTGTTTCAGACGACAATGAAGAGGAGGGAAAAAACCCTCGCCAACTCACTGCATCAGAAGCGATTCAACATCTGGATGATTTGCTTCAATTTTCCATACATGAAGTCGATGAAAATCTAACAGGGCTGATTTCAGAAGCAATGGACAAAGTCCAAAGTATAAAATTGTCTTCGTTAATACAAATCAACATCAAAAGGTTTTTTTTGAAGTCTTGAGTAATGAAAGATAAAATACTTATAACAATATATATTGTATTTAGACTGTTTCTTTCCTCCAAAAACCTCTTGGCACTATTTGAGGTCGAGTGTTCGAAGCAAAATAAGCCAATTTGGGACGAACCTCTATGTAGCGGACACCTCTCTATAGCGGACACTTTTTCGAGGTCACGATGGTGTCCGCTATAGAGAGGTTTCACTGTATGTCATTTTTAACATCCAAGTCTGAATTGACCAGCCTGGTGACATCACAGGGTCTTTACTGTTTCTGCTTAGCACATGCAGAATCAGTTGAATGAGAAACATGCTGTAGCTACAAGCCCCACCCCCACATAATTTTTTCCAAATATCATCCTAAAGGCTAAAATACACTATGTGATTAATCATATATGATTTTTCAGACTCACTTGATGTATTAAAAAAATCATAAGTGAAGATGAAAATACACTATGTGATTAATCATAAGAATTTAAATGAACAGAAAGTTGACAGCAAAAAATAAGAAAATAAAAAAATGGATTCTGATGATGAAATTGAAATTGCAGCTGCAGCAGTAATAATTACTGTATGTTGTGACGATGGTGATGAAAAAAGTTCAAGAAAACGAAGAGAAGAGTGGGTGAAACCTTGGCTACAACGTAGAATGAGTCATGGATTTTACACACAACTTCTCACTGAACTGCGTTTAGAAGAGAATGATATATACAAAAATTATCTGCGCATGGGGGCAGAGAATTTTGACGAAATTTTATCACTAATCAGAGGGGACATTTCAAAAGAATATACCCAGATGCGTGATCCGATTCCTCCCGAAGTTAAACTTGCTGTGACCATTCGATTTTTGGCTACCGGGGTTCTTATCAAGAACTTTCCGTGTGCTTTCGAGTACACAAATCTACAATAGGGAAATTCGTACCAGAAGTTTGTGAAGCAATATACGAAATATTAAAAGGTATATATTTGCAGGTATGTGTATATGTGTATGTGTAGTCTTTTCCTTGTAAATAAGCTTAAAAATTCCTTGGAATGGTCTCTGAACCTGTCAATTCGCTTGGCATTGACCTGGCCTGTGCCCCTATAGGAGCAGCAAAACTTTCCATATGCTGCATATTGTTCAAACCAGAGAACTTTACTTTGAAAATGACCTCTTGTATTTTAAAATGAGCATATTCCCGTTCCCTTTCTGTCATTGAGCGCAACTGACAAGCAATGTGTCTGCCAAATGCGTCGTGTTCATCTTCCAACCTCTTGCTTTCGTTTCCCTTTTTCTCCAGAACAGAAATTCCCTTCTGAAGCAGCGCTTCTTTCGAGTCGTTAAATTTTTGGC
This sequence comes from Turritopsis rubra, assembly GCA_039566895.2. Lineage (NCBI taxonomy): Eukaryota > Metazoa > Cnidaria > Hydrozoa > Anthoathecata > Oceaniidae > Turritopsis > Turritopsis rubra. The sequence continues at coordinate 7,250,735 of CM077630.1, read as the reverse complement.
GCTTTTCAAGCGGTCTCTTTGTAGATGTAGGTTGTGCATATTCAATTTCTTCACTCTGTTCGTTTTGATTTTCTTGAGCGCCGTTAAAATCTTCATTTGCATTTTCATCTAAGTCTGGAGAAAAATCATCCAGTGTATCATCCTTTAAAAAATAAAATATTGACATTTTAGGTACCAAAGATTTAAAATGCGGCCATTTTGATTGGAAAACTTGACTGGCTCCTGCTCCACTTTTTTTGCTAGCCTTTTCTTTTGCTAGCCTTTTCTTTTGCTAGCCTTTTCCTTTGCAAGTTCGCGTGAATAATAGGCACGAAGGTAAGCAATTTTTGACTTGATTTCAGCCTTTAAAAAGATATATGAACTAGAAGTGACTAAGTTGTTTACATCAAAACAGTACGCTAAACTTTGAAAACATTTTTACCTGGAAGAATAAACTTCTCAGTCAATCTTTTTAATGCAGCTTGTTTTAAGTTTCTATCCTTGTATTCTGCCTCACAAACGTTCCACAAGCATTCTTCATTTCCATAATCAGAGATAAACTCTTCTGTTTTTTCAACTTTCAAAGACTTTGACATTTTTCTCTCTTTTTTTCCAAATGAATGTTGAAAGATATCAAAATACAGTTTTTTTCTACTTGCGCACTTGCTGCAATCGCGATGAAGGAATCTGATTGGTTAAAACGTTATGATTAATCATAGAAAGTAGATCACCGTCCGATTTTTTTACCCTCCTATAGAGGGTAAAAATCATATGATTTTTTAAAATACACTGTCTGATTTGTCACATATGACAAATCATATATGATTAATCACATAGTGTATTCTAGCCTTATAATTGCATAAAATATCTTATGAACACAAATAAAAACACTAACTCCTAAACTCAAGATCTATCAAGATCTATCTCAAAAACTTGATTACCGACAATAGAATGAACCATTTGTTAACATCAGATATTTTCAAAGAGGAGCTAGAGATGCTATGGATCCCAAAACTGTACCTAACGAACGAATTTATAAAAACACGAGAAAACCGTGCAGCAACATTTGGGTTATTCAAGTAGTATTTGTTTTAATTTTCTTGTCTTGTAAAAATATAGTTAACAAAGATCCTGTCCGTTTGTCTTTTATATACTTTTTCTTAAAAAAGCAATGCCTTTTCCGGCTGTAGAGTCTTTGAAAATCACAAAATTTTCCTCAACTAAGAGACAATCTCAGGGGCCGCAGCGATGGGGAGGAGTGGGTGTGTATTTTGGGCTAAGTAAACGTTTTTTATTCATAGTTACCATTTTTATATGGCTAAAATTTAAAAAAGATTTTGTCTTTGTCTTTGAGTTTGTCTGAAAAATGTCAATCCCTTTCATATCGATTAAATGTGAAATAAGTAGCTGTTGTAGAGCGATTAAGGAGGTTTAAAATTGAAAATTTTCTTCATCCCCTAACCATTGTGGGGACATTTTTTACACTACATTTGGTCCATCAAAATTATATTCCCAGTCGTGACCCCTGAACAATGGTGGCACAGAGGGTTACTCTGATTATAATGATACTTGAAGGACATATGGAAACTTGGTCGTTCTGGAATTATTGGATATAATGCCATATCCCACACGCTTGATTATAGAGTACACTTTTGAGTATGGGATACCTTACAACTATTAATTGCTGGTAAACCCTTGAGAATGTACAAAATATTATTCCTTTTCACGCTAAAGAAGATTCCTTTATCTCATATGGCATCAAAAAGTACGGAGCCGGGAAATGGACAGCTATTTTGCGAGATCCAAAATATAGCTTTCATTCGTCAAGAAAACCGAGTACGCTGATGATTAGAGCAACGAATATAAACTTGATATAATTAATATTATTATGCTAAGGAAATGTAAGATTCTGATATATACTAAGAAATATACTAAGAAATTCAAGAATCTGAAAGATTTCATGGTGCAACCGTGGTTGGAGAAACACAAACAAAGTCATCGTTGGGAAGCATAGTATATTGCTTGGGAACAAACTAAATAGGCAGTTTTTCGTGAATGAGTATATTTCTCATATGTTTCTCACCGTTATATACACATCCAGTGCGCAGCACTGCGTTTATAGAATTGTATATCACAAAATCTTCCAAGATTTCCAAATGCAACCGTGGTCCGTCCGTGGCCCTTCTTCCTCTGTTCAAAGCCAAGTTCAACAATACTTTTTTGTCAGAAATAGGTCTGTGGTAAAAATGTTACCAGGTAGATTCCCTGTTGCAATTGCCGCAGTTCAAAATTTCGCTAATTGAAGCGCCTTCAGCAAATGCTTTTGAAGAAGAGGCTGATCTTACAGAATGCCCAGTATATACAGACGTGTCGACTCCTACAGTCTCTAACACCGTTTTCAGCCAACGCCCCATAATGCCAGTGGTGACTGCTTTATGTGGTTTATTGAAGCTCGGAAAAAATTATGTTTCTGAATTCTCTTCCCTAAACGCCTTTATGGTCGCCACTGGACATAGCTCTTCCCCGGAGGCATAGAATTCTATTGGGTCTGGTCTCCTGCCATGTTTTTGAAAGTGTTTAGGTTTTCATACTAGTTGAAATCACACTCTAGCATCCCCTTCTGCCATGTATCTGATATCGAGCAGGTGTAAGTCAGAGCTACGTTTCATAGCAGTAAGGGCTAATATCTTTCACAGGACAATCAGTGGGATCCCCTTCCGTTGCTGACACCACAAAACCCATTTGTTCCAAGGTGACCAGTAAGCCTGTGTTGTACTACCTTTTCTTGCGTTAAGCATAATTTGGCATAATTCAAATGATATTGTGGGTAACCAAGAAAATATCGAAGTATAATTCAAAAACAATATTTAATACATAGAGTCCTCCTATGTCACTAAATATAGCCCCTTCACTTCTTGATTTTGAGTGGAGAACTGTTTCGTTAGGAATTTAAATAATCATGAAAAATGTGAGCATTTTGTTTAACTTGGTACGTTCTCCTCCATATTACTTACACTTGTCATAGCTCTGTCCGATCTCCAAAACAAAAGCAAACGGTATAAGGTTTTATTTGTAATAAATGATGGACGGTTTAGTTTCATTTCTACAAAAATCACGGTTTCCAAACAAAGAGAAAATGTGAAAATAGTTTACAGAAAAATTAAGTATTTCATGAAACAATATATCGAAAAGGTTGCTCAAATCTAAAATAAAAAAAATACTATCCGCATCCGGATGTAATGGCTTCTCCGGCTTTTCCTGTGGGGTAATAAGGGGGTTCAAATGAATGGATGATTCAATAAAACATTTATTTTCACATTGTAGTCTTGAGGTTCAGTGCAATATGCTTCGGGCTACATGTAAATCGGTAGGTGAAACGAGCTGTAAGAAATCTTACAAAATATAGATACTGTCAAAAACAGGTTTTGGCAGTACACCAGGTAGTTATGCTTTAGATGGATGTTACATACCGTTGCTTCAATAACAAACAATAGCAAACAATAACGGTTTTGTGAGAAATTTTATTCCAACGCAACCCTCATCCATTCATGCAACTTATTGAATATCTTGAAGAAGTTGATCCACCAATTTACATTGTGATGCTTCAGCTTACTCCACCAGAATGAGTTCATTTCCAGCTGAGAATCTTTGCTCTGTCTGTTACATTATACATTTATTTTTTTCTTTACCTGATTAGACGTTTATTTTTCAAACTTTCATCTCCAGCAAACTCGTCCAAGTCATCTCCTCGAAATAGTATCTGTATCGCTGCTACATGTGAATTTTCAGTACCTAAATCTACTCTGATTCCCATGGCTGTTCCTAAAAACGCATTTACAAAGATCATTAAGAAATGGAATACACTTTTTTGCATAAAAACCAGTATATTTCAATTCAGAGTCTGGTTGTTTTTATTTTTTAGTTCTTATCATGGTTCCTTTTTTCGATTTAAATGTTCCTGAAGATCAAAATTCAAACTTATTGTTCATATTGGCTTTCGTGTTTGATGTTTCAATGACGTTGCCGCATAGATGTATGGTGGCCGAGAAGTGCCAATGAGATTATTCAATTCAGAAAGTGAAAATTAATAGCGAAATGAAAATGAAAATTCAAAGCCAATAATAGTTCTACAGTTATTCTAAAACAACTTAAGTTTAATGTATTTTTGTGGCCCAAATAACATTCAGTTAAAAATTAAAAAATTGAAAAAAATGTTGACAGATACGTACCGCCTAAATTTGTGACACAATCGCAATAATACGTTGCAACAATGGCTGGAACATTGTTTGTGCTGCTTACCTTCAACCACAATAACTTACGAGAATATCCAAGAGATTTTTGTATTTCATTTAATTCACACACATGCAGCCAAAAACTGACTGGTTTTTGTACAATAATTCAAACAAAAACAAAAAACTTCAATGGTTCAAAAACCATCGATGCATCCATGTACTGCAAAACCATAAGCTTTGATCTTGTCAAAACCGTCAATATGCCACAGCCAAATTGCCCCACAGAAATACATAGGTTAACCACACAAGTATTTTACAAGGAAAATGCCTTGGGATAACAAATAGGCTAGATTCAATTATTTTACCTTGTTATGGTATCTTCTGCGGCGAAACCTGCAAAGTGTTTGTGATTCCACACCCTCTGGATCCATCTTCTTCAATAACTGTCGAACAATAAATTGAGATTTACACTCAAAATGACAATATCCAACGAACTATGCTGGAAATAAAAAACATAACAAAAACAAAAACGAAAGCTGTTGCACCTGCTAACAGATATTCCATGCAAAGTACGTAGTTTCTGTTGCATATTTCGGTAGCCCAATGAACTTCCACTTCCTGATAATTCTGCCTACAATTTTATTACAGTATAAAGTAAGTTTTTTAGGACAACATTTACTAAAATTATAATAATATCGATACCTGAACAGCGTTAATGATATGCAAAGCTGGAATATTTGTTTATCGACGTCTGAGATTTATCACTGTAACCTAGGAGGATAGATGTAACCTACATTTACTTATTGTAACTTATTCTAAAAAAAACAAGAGACCATGGGGCCTGAAGGTCAGCGCGGTTGGTTATACCAGAAAAGTGGTACACATTACGAAGAACCCTATACCTAGAACAGTTCAGATAACATTACGCATGTATTTACTAAATTTCACAGCCTTTCTCCTGCGGCGGCAAGAAGTACATTTTAGAAAGAAAATTTGGGTATCCTTTATAACTGTCGTTTCCATTTCAAAATCCGCGGTTTCCAGTTTGTGGTTAACGATCTATGCTTTAATGATTTGCACATGCGAACAGCAATCACTGTCGGAAAAAAAGTTGAAACACCGGCGATCTTGTCGACCGGTAGCCATTTTTGTGAAGACATCAATAAAAAAACAGCTGTTCTGAATCTGAACGTCAACAACAGTGTTGTTTCAAATGTCACGGTACATACAACCTCGGCTTCAGTCATATGTCTCATTGTACTCGGTATCTTATTCATCAACAGACTGTTCGAAAAATAGGTCACATTCAGAATTTGTATAGTTCCCACGCTTTTTGTTCATTTTCGCTTGTTACGACTTTCTGTCTGTTAGACACACTCTTCAGAAAAATACTTGTGCTGAACTCGATCTATTGTAAAAGTGTTAATAATAGTACAATGTCACAAAACTGTGTCAAAGTAAAAACTGAAGAATATATATGATACTTCTCACTTGACAAAGATAGCTATGCAAAATTGAGGAATGGAAATATTTTTTTGGAAATATCTGAATAAAAATCTGGTCCAGTTCACGTAAGGTGGTCAATCCAAAAATTCGGAGAAGTCCAGATAAGTCTGACAAAGTCTGAGGTTTAGATGTCTGATGAAACAGGCGAGTTCTGGCAGCAGATATGGCGTAATACCAGAGAGGACCTAATAAAAAAAAGGAGATTACATAACTGTTATAAAATCTCAGGTCCACTAGTGATGAATTTTTAAAATTTAGTGGGAAGAATTAATGAGATTTTTTTTTTTCAATTTAAACTGAAAAAAAGTCAAAGAAATTTATTTATAAAAAAAAATTCTGCAATATATATTCTTTAATCTCCCAATAGTTAATGGGCAAAAGCTCACAAATTTTAGGTCAAAATGAAGCATCGTAGAAATATTCAGATTAGTTGTAGTTCACTCCAGGAATAATTGCCCTGCAAAAATAAGTCATAATGAATCATTCTTTGGAACCATAACAGGTTTATTATCCTTCTTTTAATGTAATTGAAGAAGATGAAGATGATACATCGAGTTAGACATTATGTAATAATGTAAAATGTCATTAAAAATGATTTTTCATGAAAAAGACCAAACTGTAAAAATTGAATAAATGCCTCCCATTTTTAAATGCCCCTCGCGAATAGGTGCCCCCTCTGAAAATCGAAAAATTTAATAAACGCCCTGGGTGTTTATTCAAAGCAATACGGTATACGTGAAATCCATTTTTTTCCGGTGAAATTTTCTTACCACCTTAGGTATATTTGGTATATACAGTATATATCTGATCCCTTACGAACTCCTACAGCCTCAGCCTTGAAACTTTCGGATTTGAGTATTCATATTATTATCATTCATAGCGTATTCAGGACGAGTTTGATTTCTGATCGTTCTCATATTTGTAGCATCTTTTAAAATCATTATTTTTGACGAGTGAAAAAAACATATCAATCACATTACCTGGTTAATCAAATACTGAGTACAATAGTCCCTCTTCTGACCAAAGTTCTTGCACTAAATCATTTTAAAAACCTCTCGAGTCCATCTCTCGTCTTTTGAATTTTTTTGTTACTATTTTATTGATGTTACTGCTGCAATTGCTAATATCTATTCCTCTTCCTCCACCTTACATCAAAAGACAGAAAACAAAAACAACAATCGTATACAACAAATCGTACCGTGGGCGCGGGGGTGCAGTAAACAACGGACCCCTCTCGTCATTCTACTACGATTCTCTAATAAAATCTTTTTTCCTAATAATTTCGACAGAAAAAGGTTTTGGACAACGCAAAATTTCGGGTGGATTTGTATTTGCAGTCTGAATGTTTGAAAATGTTTGGGTTTTACAGATAATTTTTGACGCGGCGAGAGTAAAAACTAGGGCGGCACATGGGCGCTATTGCGACTTTACAAATGGTACACGATCTCCATCATGATGGCGGGATAATTTCCCAAACAAAATGAAATGACGAAGGAAGCATAGCAAAACTTAACTAAAAATTTCACAAAAGCTGAGAAGAATTGTAAGTTGCGATCATCGGGTTTTTATCTACTGCATAGGTCTAAGCTACCTCCTGTTTTTACTCAAAAGTAAGTGAAGCTGTCTTTCCTTTTTTGTTTTTTTCTGTCTCATTTTTGTAAAAGAATTCTTTCTCTCTAGCGCTAGTTGCCTATAAGTATATATACTAGTGTAGCGTGTAAAAACATTTTACAGTTTTGCTCCATAAAATGATTTTACACGCTATGTACTGCCATGATAAGTCTGTTTATATACAAAAATGTTAAAATAAAAATCATATTCAACACAAAATGGTTCTATAAATATTTTGGATCAATCATATTTAAAAGGGCTATGAATCACGTTAATTGTTGTGTTTGTTTACTTTTTTTCCGGTCAGCCATAATATTATCACATCTCCAGCCTCATCATGTGACTCATGTCTTCTTAGCCCCCTTAAAGAAAGCTATTATCTCTATTTTTCAGTGCTACTTCTTCGCCTATTTAGAGATTCCAGAAGCTGTACAGTTAAACAAAATGCAAGACAGAACAGTTTTTACCACCTGGCTACTAAAAGGGATTTAGAAAAGAGATCATGGACAATATATTCTCTTACCTAACCACAATTAAACTTCTGAAGTATAAGATAGTACCTTCAAATTTCCCTATTTAACACTAAAGCAAACAAAAACAATCATACCTTCTGACATTTCTATCTTTCAAATTGATGATTTTATTCTGTTATGAATTGTGGAAATGTTCAGAACCCAAAACTCCATTTGTACATCATGATATAAAAACCATGTAAATATTTATATAACCCTGATTTTCACTCTCTTCTTGCATTACATTCATCTATACTATTCAATTTTCTAATCTTGCTACCTTCGTTTCTTAAAGGCAAACCTTAATAATAACAATCCACATACTACAATAAAATAAACTGCTAGCTACCTATATGGTAATCTGCTTTCAAAACGGGATTTAAAAGTTCCAGTAGTAAACAAAATATGGCATTATGAGCACACCTGAGTATCAACAACTTCATTTCAGTCGTGTTTTTTGTTTTTGGCTTTGTTTAATGTGGTTAGAGACTCATTTTGAATCTACCCCCAATTATTAAGTGATATTTCAAATCTAAATTATTGGGTCAACATTACTTATTGTAAGCTTCCATTTTAAATGTTTTTCAATTTTTTTCATTGATAAATCATTTCAATTTTAACGTAGTGACAAGAATAGATCCTGCCAAGAATATATGCCTACCTATGCACACCAAGTATAGAACAGTCTTGTGATTATCCTTGTCAGTTAGGAAGTGGTTCTATTTTAAACATTTTACTTCAATTCATGTTGTTTTTCGGGAATAGTGTATAGATATTCAATTCTACGTAACCAAAAGCTTTTTCTAGTGACTTTAGGTTATTAATGATTATGAAATAACCTCTGACAATTTCTGTGCATATTGGGCACATTTTCATGTACCGAATTCGGTTTAACATTTGGTTAACAATTGTTGGTGATAAGTCGTTTGGCAGTTTTAACACTGAGCTCAGCCCTTCCGTTGGATTGGGGATATTCCACTGATGACAGTCTGCTCTGGACTCCCCAAGTCAATGAAAAAGTTTTTAAACGATGTTGATGTGAATTGCGGTCTACCATCTGATGAAAACTCAGGAACACCGTAAGCAATAAAGGTTTTGCAACTAACGTCAATTAACATTGAACTGGTAGTCTGACGAGGCTTAAAGTGGTATTAGTGGTATCCTTCTTTTACTTAGTCAACAAGTGATTTTTTTGACACCTTAAAAAGATGTTCGAGTGTTGGATTCCATGCAAACTTGATTTACAAGGCCAAACCAGGAACGTGCTCTGGTGATGTCCCTTGAAATCAGCAATGGCAGATGCTTTGCGATGGTGATACTCCTGAGTTTATGTACAGACTGGTGTAGTCCAGTTCATCTCTACAGAATTTGGGTACGTGGGCACACTATTTAGGAGACTCAATATACAGTCAAACATCAGTAATATAAAAACATGCGTGAATATCAGCAACATTTCATTCATGTTTTTTGTTTTTGGATTTCTTTAAAGGGGTTTGTGATTCCTCTTAAATCTACCCCAAAATCTTATTATAGTAAGTGATATTTCAAATTTAAACTATTGCAGCCCTTGTAATTCACGTTGGCAGTCGGCAATTGCCGACATGTTTTGAAATATTCCCGTTATATTTCTTTGGCACAGTAAAGGAAGAAATATGTGAAGCATTAACTACTAGGCTAAGTAGGGTCAATATACACCAGAAGTAGTTATTTACAACTAGTCAGTCTTCTTCACTCACGTTTGACTGCAAGCGTGAAACAAACCAGCAAAGATGTAGATGTGCATGAGCTTTTTTTCCTGAGTTGATTCCTCATTTTTTCTTAGTGACTTTTATAAAAAAAAGGTATTTAAAAGTTACTTTAAATATGCCACCCGTTTTTGATATGAAGGGTGAGACAGGAAAAATATTTGTTATACATAAAATGAGCGACATCAATTGAGAGATAAATGATAAATGTGAATAATATTAACAAAAGATCATTTACATCATTTTTTTATGAACAAGAAATAAAATAATAAAAAGAAAGAATCTAATAATATGAAATAGGCAACTTATGTTATAGTTAAATATAGAGGTGAGGAATACTTTATGGTAAAGGGTTTTTAGCCAATACTAATATCAAAGAGATCTTAAAGAAAAAAAATTCAAAAAATACATTAAAGTTGATTTCTACAAAACCGGAATTGCCGACATAATCCATGTTTTTGCAGACGTTTTTTTTCATTAATTGATTGTTTTATTTTTAACCTAGTGACGAGAATATTATGCTCCTACCTTATACTTTACGTTTTGTATCTCATGAGAGTTCATAATGGATAAGAATAAGATTTTATATATCTTTATTTTTTATATTATATATTTTATATATCTGTATTTTCATGAATTTTCTTTGATTTGGAACATTAGGTATAATATTGATAAGTTAATCATCGAGACATGTTGAAATAGCGGAGATCATATTGGAATTTATCTATTGAACTGAACAGTTCTGAAGACACTGACTCTTTGCGAAAGCTATTGGTTTTATGCGGACATGTAAAGTTTCTTTCAGGCTATTCTGTATAATATAATAGTTTATACTATAACTGTGTGTTCAAGAAGTTAATTATGATGTTCAGTATCATGAAAAACCTGGAATGTATGTTTCCTTTCCCATGCAGATTGTTATCTTTAGGGACCTTTGACAAAAAACTTTCTAGCCACATTAGGTGCACGCAGCAATGTGCACACAGCACCAATTTCATTCAAAGTGCTTACATCACCACTATACAAGGGGTGGGGGGATAGGGGTAGTCCTGAGGTAATTGCTTCTGCTCCTGAATTAAAAACCTTGTTGTCATAAAGAGCCAAACAACCGTGGAGCAAAAGCAGTACAGTAAGGACATAGCAATGAGCCAAGTGAAAGAATGTTCTTAGAAACAGCAACATCCAGAAGAAACAGTGTGAATAATATGCCATATGTCTCAGCACCAAACATAGATAATGATACCAATTAATACAAGGGCAAGAGGGAGGGAAACTGATATTGAACATCGTATAACAGAAGTGAGGGCAAGACAAGGTGAACAAGTGAATATAAAGGTTCAGGTAAACATACATTAGTAATTAGTACACTTAGTACAAGGGTGGGAGGGAGGCTAAAGTATAAATGACACTAAACAAGGTATAATAGAAGTGAGGAAGAGACAAGCTAATAAAAAGGTTAATAAGACATTAAAACAAGGGCAATGATATACCGTTTGATATTACTGAGGCGAATTATTATTTAGAATTGCATATAGTCAAAGGACATAATTTGAAAGTGAATGTAAACATTTAATATGATACATGGTTGATAAAGGTAACATAGACCTTGCTATCCCTGAGAACACAATTAATAAGGTTAGTTCCAAATAAAGACAGTGAATTTAAGAGTTGAAGTTATCGATAATTTGCTTCTTTAGCAGCCTTCAAAATATTTCACAAATCCCCTGGTGATAAAAACACAAATTTTTGACTTTGCGAAATAGTAGACTGTAAATGTTAGAGCCAATGTTACTTAAATAATGCTAAATTCACTCGTAGTAAAGCCGCTCGTAGTAAGATCTGTTGGGGTCTCACTTCCATAATGCTGCACACAAAACATCAATTTAATGTTTAACCCACCGATCCGAAATATTAATCTTGTTATACCTACATATGCACAGAATGCAAATAATAAAATGTATTCCACATCCTATAATCCTGTAGATTAAACCTTCATTCACAACCATCATTCACCATCACACTCACTATAGAACCCTAGCAAATGGCCCAGGGTCTTGAGATTGTTTAATTCATTATACCACAAAAAGGAAACGATGTTTTATTTCAGCCATCCCAGGATCAGACCTGTCTGCAAAATGTTTTTTGTTGTGGTGCTTATTTTTTGATTGTATAATCTACTTTTGCAGCAATTAATTTCTTACTAGATACTTCTTCTACTACTTGGGTCTCTAATCAAAGGATATGGTGATAAAAATTATATTCTTAATTTATATACTTGCTGTGTTTTCAGGGATAGTGCTTTTAGATGAAAATTCATTTCCACAATGAAGAATAAATCTGAAGCCGATGCTCATCAGGAAGGAAAAGATGTCAAAAAGCAAACAAAAACTGGTGAACGATCTCATCGTTACAGTGCTGAACGGAAAACAAAGATGACTGGAACAAAAAGTCAGTCTAATGGGTGAGTTGAAAATAATTATAAGTGAACATGTTATTATGTTTATTATAATGACTTTATTGATTTTGAAATTTGAATCAAAAATCTTCAAACTGTGTATATATGTTTGTAGGGAAAGTAAGCAAATTTGTGAAACTAACGAGACAACACCTATAGTGCAAGAAACGAAGAATCTAGGAGAAGAGAAACCTACAAGTGATAAAGTAAGAATGAAGCTGCATGTTAAAATAGAACTTCAAATAGATTCACAGAGAAGGAGTCCAGTGAGGGTAAAAGGATGAAAAGGGTAAACAGAAAAGGATGGGTGTTGTATTTTATAGCCTATACTTATTGAGCTTATAGAATAAAGGTTTTTAAAATTTGCATTGAGCATTTGCCGCCATGAAATCAGATTTTAGTCCAAATTGTTTTGCTAAATTAAAGTTTTTATCCCAAATCATCTTTCTGGTTTTTATTTTGTATTCTGTAAGGTGCAGCAAGAACGTGAGGACCAGCAAGAAAAACAAGAGCAGTTAGATGAAGAGAAAAGTCGACTTGAAGAAGAACGGATGAAGCAAGAAGAAGAGAAATTGAAATTAGAAGAAGAACAAGTGAATAAGCTTGATATTATTTTGAGTGTTGGGTTTAAAAAGAAAGTGTTGCGATATCTGTTATTTCTCAAATTTTTTTAGAAACAAGCGGTCGAGGCCAAGGCTTTAGTCGAAGAGAGAATTGCCAATCGACTTGAACTCAGGGAAAAAAATTTAAATGCTCACCGTTCGTGCTTTTTTTACTTAGTCTTTTCTTTTGTTGGGTTTGCTCTGATATAGTTTAAGGTTTGTTACCATAGAAACTCGTCCATATGAAGATTTTTTCAAGCAACTGGACTCTTCAATGAAGAAAAACACAGCTTTTGTAAAGAAGCTGGTTGGTTTTATCAATTTTGAACATTTTGAGATGCATTTTATAGTATTTATGCATCTACAGATTCTTAAGAAATTGTTTTCTTACATAGTAATTTTTGTTTTGCTTTGTTTTCATAGAAATCTATTAATGAGCAGCAGAAAGATTCATTAGTTGCAGAATTCAATGGATTGAATTTAAATAAATTCATTCAGGAAGCAGTGACTTCTATTGTGGAGGCCAAACTGAAGGTTGTCAGTTGTTAGTATATAATTTGTAAATCCCACAAACCTGCTATTTTCTCATGCATGAAATATGTTATCTGCAGGTCTCAAAATCATACTTTTTATATTTATACGATATTTTAACTTCCTATCCGTATGTTTTTTATTTCAGTAAGATTGACATATCTCGGTAACCAATGGGAATAACTTACTTTTTACCCAGAATGCTTATATGTAATATTCCTTTTGCTCTCTTTCATTCAGGTTTCTGATGTAAGCGCTGCAGCCTATATCTGCTCGTTGTTTCATCAACGCTATTCTGAATTTACGCAGTTATTTCAGAAGTCATTCCTTAAGATTTTTGATGTAATAAATTGCAAGGATGACGAGAAATCTGGATATGTGTCTCGTTTGCGAACAAGCTTAAGATTACTTGGTGAACTAATTCTTGATGGCGTCTTTGCACCACTTGCCAATGGAGTTCAAATGTTATCCAACATTCTCCAAACAATCATCAGCTCTGATAAGGTAACATCCAGGAAGTCTTCCACAAACTGTTTGAATCTCATCTTTATTTTAAAATTTCATTGAGACATTCTTTCCAGAGTTCTGCACATTTATTTTGTTGGTCCAAAAATCACATCATCAGATTTGATTTGATTTGGTTTATTTGCATTTCAGAGTTCATATGTGTATGCTCCAGTTGTTTTAACCATTGTTCGGCACTGTGGTGAAGATCTTGCAGGCCTAATCACCAGAAAGTACAGGTACTACTATTAAAAAGATTAAAAAGGTTTGCTAAAAAAAGTTATATTTCGGAACAAGATTACTGTCAACACGGATGAAAACAATGGCAACTCAAGTTATTTTCTTGACATTTGATGATCTTAATTATTAAGTTATTCGTTGACTCAGTGTGTGACCCTATCCCAAGGTACACCATGGACTAACAGCTGATATAATGAGCAAAAGTAACAGTAACAGAACAATCTGAGCATAACCTCAGATACTTTTAAAACCATATACTTTTAAGACAATATTTCATTCATTTCAGACATTGGAAAGAATTGATCAATATAGACTTTCCAGTTCTTCAGGTATGAATTACTTGTAGCGTATGATGGTGATAGTTTGCAAAACTTTGAGTTAATTATCAATAAACTGGTCTGATTGTAGGTTTTAACAAAAGATCAACAGTCCATGTTTATGTGTCTGTTCAAAGAATACTACGAGAATATGTGTAAACATTTAGTTGTGTTACACAAAGACATACAAAATAGAGAAAAGCAGAACAGACAGACAATGGGGGTAAGTCATATCTCTTAACTTTGAATTGACAGTTAAGATGAAGTGAAATAGCAAGTCTTCTTCAATGCATTTTTTGTGATAGTATTGATTGTAATATTACACTGCTTTTTCTCCATCCGTTCGTTTTTGTAAGATAAATAATTTGGTTTAAGAGGGTAAACTTAATGTTAAAACTTACATGATTATGTAGATAAACTTTTTTTGGAAAAATTTGAATTCATTCACTTCACTGAGGATGGTTATATGCTATTTTTATTGTCCCTGCCTTGGATCTTTCTTCTTTTCAAAGTTCTTATATTTGTACTTCACTTCCTCGAGAAATTTTATCGAATCTCTCACTTCCACTTTATGCTCTTTTCTATTCATGTTTGATGTTGCAAATATTTAAAACTTAGTTTGATCATAAATTTTATCACTGTGATTTCCGTGTTATGTATTTTACATAATAATGAAGTCCCCATACTTAAATAGCTTTTCATATTTAGATGGTTCTTTATGGAAAGATAATCTCCTTTTTCTGTATAAACCTTTATTGAAACAAAGGGTTATGATACCTTTTTTATATTGGGAATATCTGCTTGAAGAGAGTAGAATATTACAAAAAGAGTTTATCTCTTCGATAACTTGTGTAGCTTTTCACATCGATCTAGAAATATTCATAATTTATAAAGTTATAACCCAGTAATTTACAAAAAGTTCTAGTAACAAAATCTATCAAATAACCAAAACAAAAAATAAGTTCTATGCGCTCTCTCTCTCTCTATCTCTCTACCTTAACTGCTGTGTGAATTTTTGTTATTTAAACGAAACATGTAATGTTTAGTTGAAAGGTGAGCTGTCAGCAGAAAGGAAAGAAGCTTGTGAAAAACTTCAAAAGGTGTATGAGAAGCTGTTAGCTTCAACTTCATCCTTAGCGGTAAATGTGTTCTCTATTTTGCAGTGTTTGATTCTACTTGAGCAAGTCTCACAATCAAACTGTTGTTGCAATTTCTGTGTTTGAAATGCATGTTGAGAATGGATGCAATGATGACACTGTGTAGCTCATCAAGTGCTGAAGTAGCATTCATTTTGATTGATTGTTGAATTGTCCTTTGATTTTAACAAGATTTTAACAGGTAATAACATTGATACAACTGAATATTTTCAGTTTGGTAGAAACTCCAAATATTGTTCTTCATACAGTTTTTTTGTTTTCACAGGAACTTCTTGATGAAGACATGCCTGATCTCCCAGTTGATGGTAACAGCATCATCCATTTGTTGGCTGTTTTATTTGGATTTCGTTGTCATTGGGAGCTGATATTTTATTTGTTGATATAAATGTATTTCTAGAGTGTGAAGAACGTGAGGAGCTTGGTACAATCAATATATTTACTCCTGTGCGAGGTGTAGAGGTCAGAAAAGTAGTTTTTGTATATTTCAACACTTGTTTTTTCATAATATTATTGAATATATTATAGATTGTAAAACTTACTTGTTGGTTGTCTTTGCAGTATGATTCTGAAAATGGACTATGGGAAGATGAAGACACACGTAAATTTTATGAGGACATCAAGGATTTACAAGTTCTCGTGCCACAGGTGACATCTCACATTTTTCTTATCATAATCAGCAAAGATTAAGGTTTCCATTGATATAAAAAAGATTGTCTTAACTTTCATATTAGTTAAGCTTTTTCATTTTAAATTTTTAGCTTAAGTTCTTTTTTTAAAGTTAATTTTTCATTGCATGTTATAGTGCGTATACCTATCTATACCACTATACCTTTCCATCGATACCAAAATTATTTAAATCGAACGAAAATTGGCTAAATACCAAGCAATCATTAAAAGTGTGCATATAATTTTGAAACATACTTAAAGTATTATAACTTTTAAATCTCTGCAAAGGTAAAAGACATGTTAAATATATGTCAGATATAATTATAACTTACAGTTCTAGAAATGTATATCTTGTTTCAGATTCTGTTTAAAGAGACTCCAACATCAAATTTGAAAAAGACTACTGGAAAAAATGAAAAGAAGAAAAAAGAAAGAAAATTGAGGGTTGATCGTGAGTCAATGTGTATTTTGATCTGATCTTTTTTGACAAGTTTCTGGTTTCTGGTTTATAATAGCTGTATAACAGGCCTGAATATAAGCGTTAGAAATTGTTTGTCGTTTTGTTATTTTGTTGATTTTACTTACATTGAAAATTAGATCAAAAAGTTATAAGCTCAATGTTATTGTTTATGAAGTGTTTTGTCTGGAAAGCCAGAAAACTGGTGTGATATTGTAAAAAGGTTGTAAGGGCCAGTTTACGTTTCTGTTTTGTGAAACATGATGGCAACAAATTAAATGCAAGAATGTTTTGTTTCAGTGAATCTTGATGATGGGTTGTATTTAAATGATTATGATGAACCTGATGACAATTATGAACAAGATATTCTTGGAGATGGTAAGCACATGTCTTCACATATTTTTCAAAAATACTCTCTGCTCTGTTATCACCACTTGATGTTTTTCTTGTAGATGGTGATGAAGAAGAACCGGCTGTGATGGGGATGGCAGCTGTAGCTGAGGCGTACTTCCAGAAATTACCAACATGTGTTAATCGAGATTTTATTGACCAGGTCTTTTGTCGCTATCTTGAAATTAATCTAGATTTTTTTACTGAAATGTCATGGGGAAGTTACGGGAGTTTTCAGTTGCAGTTGACTGTCTCAAAATGCTAGGTTTCGCTTTGTAATCACTAACCAATATGCGGGATTTTCATCTTTTTTCTTAAGATACTAAAGGATTTCATGCATGACAGATGGTCATGGAAATTCTGAATAAGGTTGTTAAAATGCTTTTGCCAATAAGTGAATGGTGAAAACTCTAAAACCTTCAAAATTTGCGTTGATTTGTTACTCTTGAAAAGTTATTAAAAAATAATCAAACTAGTGATAAAAAGTAAATGCGATATGTATTTATTTAAAAAACATATGGACATATGAAATCTAATCTTACAAAAGAACATGGATTTGTAACATTTTTTAGAGAATTTAAGTCCCAATGTGAATCCATATTTCAGTGAAGAAAGGATCCTCCAAACATTTGCTCCTTTCCTCCCAACTTACTCAATCAAGTGTGACTTGGTCCATGTGTTGTTTTTGGTGATTCTAAATACATTGTTTTACCATTGTTCTACCATCAACATAAGGGAAGAAGGGTCCTGTAATCTCAACTTATATGGGAATCTTTCCTTTTAGAATCAATTTTATGATTTTTCTCATTATTGTAGCTAAAGTTTTATTTACAGTCAGTTTTCTTTAATTTAATGTTAAAGGCAGCTGAAGAATTCATCATGAAGTTAAACACAAAAGGCAATCGAAAGAAACTTGTTCGTGCTTTATTCACCGTCAACAGAGTGAGGTAGGTCTTGAAGGATTCGTGAACAAGTTGTGTATTGTTTTTCTTGTTTGTAACTTGTGTCTGTTTATTATAGACTTGATTTGCTGCCTTTCTATTCTCGTCTCGTTGCGACCTTATCACCCTGCCTTCCTGATATTGCCACTGATCTTGTTTGGTTGTTGAAAGGTAGTTTCAGAGCTCACGTATGTATTTCTTATGCAAAATTTCAACTTTCAATTAATTAATTTCTTTTTTTAAACTGAATAAGTAAAATGATAGATGGTAAAAAGGAAAATTGATGAAAATTGCTTTTGGAAAAATCTAGTGAATCTGTTGATATTTCAGTTGCGAAAAAAAGACCAAATTCACTGTGAATCCAAGATCAAAACGATACGATTTATAGGTATATTATTTTGATACCAAGTAAATTCTTCTTGTATTCAAAAAGTGCACAATTTGATATATCTCTTAAGATTTTTGTAGCAGCAGTATGTATTATTTGTTGAATTGATGTCATAATTTTCAAGGTTTAACATCAACATTGACTTTTAAGTAATACATGTTTTTTATATAAAAAAAATAAATAAGTGTGTCAAACTTCAACTTAGTAAGTTAGTAGATTTTTAAACAAATTTATTTGCTTTGACATGACTTGCACTATATTGCTATGTGTCTATTTAACAACAAAATTGGAAATCTCAGATCCAACAAACAATCGGACGTTCTAAAGTTACCCTTTTTTTTTACATCAAGCAAGTGTTTTTCTATTAGACTTTCTATATAAGTTTCTTAAGTTATCAAGGCTAAGCGGTTAGATAAATATATATATATTCTTTTATAATTTTCAAACATTTCTTAAGTTTTGATGTACTTGAATTTTTGTTTAGCATATAATTTTCATTAAACATTGAACTTTTATAAACTAGTTCTGTGTTTCTCAACACTTGTGCTACCGCTTCCTTTATAAAACATTTTGAGAGAGTTAGCCCATAAAGTCTACATAAGATCCTTTCAATCGCCAACACCAATATAGTGACAATAAATTAATAACAGAAGACGAAACAAATAAATATGTGCAGCATGGTGGAGTACAAAGCTGCACTGCACATTCCTCTAGACATGCTATTGTCATCATACCACACACCTAAGAATTTTAGTGCACAGAAATTTTTCTCACCCAAGTAAAGTTTTACATCGTAAAATTCAAAGCAAGGTTTTGATTACTTACTTTACCTGGTGGACTCGAAAACAACATGGAAACACAATAGCGAGGGCAGATCTTTTTCGCTTCACAGGGACTGGGACTCCAGGGTCGAGTGCCTTCAGGCAGTCCATAATATTTTTTTAGTAAAAGTTTATTTCTCTGTTGAAACATTGTCTATACTTCTAATTTCCATCTGATTTTTTACATTTTATGCCTCATGAATAAATTTATGTATCCCTATCTGGCTCCCAGCTGACTTGGTTGGGAACAACTTCATTATTGAAAAGTTTAACTCAGACTAGGAAAGATTTAAATGTTTTAATCAATTGCATTTTTCAAACAATAATGTACTTCAGCAATGAAATTGAATGGTCTTCGATTCACTTTTTCAGGTGAATTAGCGAAGTTCAAGGTTTGCCCAAAAGCTGAAACACTCCACTGTCTCAAGGTTTGTATAAAATGACAACTACTTGATCAATTCTTATCAGTTGTTATGAAGATAACATCATTGATCCTTTATTTTCTCATTCAGTTGCTTTTGGAGAATTTTACACATCACAATATAGACATGACATGCAACCTGTTGGAAACTTGTGGAAGGTTTCTGTATCGTTCACCTGAATCTAATCCAAGAATGTTGAGCTTGTTGGTAGGTTTTACTTCTCATCTCAATGTAGTGGAATTGAACTACTTCACTTTTCTTTCTGAACATCATCCTTTAGTCCTGTAGTAATTAAAGCTGTTGATGCATTTCAAGTTCTTTACAATCTTTTTTCAAAGATTTGATTGAAGTGTAGTGTTTGTAAAAGCAAACAAATCTTAAAAACGGTGCATGATAAAGTATGAGGAACTATGATGTTCTTTCAGGATCAAATGAAACGGAAAAAATCTGTTCAAGCGTTTGATAGCCGTCATCTTGCCATGATTGAAAATGCCTTATATTACTGTGACCCACCAGAAAGACAACAGGTAGGTCATCTAAACCCTCTCCATTCTTGTCACTAGGCAGATTTAGTTATCTTGTAGCAGCCTGATCACACCCAATACGATCTGTTCATTATATTATTTTCATAGATTCAAAAGAAGGTGCGGCCACCCCTTCATGAGTACATTCGTAAGTTATTGTATAAAGATTTGTCGAAAACAACGACGGAGAAAGTGTTACGGCAAATTCGAAAATTACCTTGGTCTGACGAAAAGGTTTGCATGGCATCAATTCACAATTTCCATTCAGTTTGGCACAATCATTTGTAACTTTTATATCTGTTTTTTTTTAATAGGTGAAATCTTACGTCATTAAGTGCCTGCTAAATGTTTGGAATGTAAAATTTAACAACATCCGTTGCCTAGCAAACTTGTTGTCTGGTTTAGCAGAATACCATGTATGTATAATGTTTAAATGCTCTCTTGAAAATTGCGAATAGTTTCAAATGGTTCTTACTTGTCTGAAAGATGTTACACTGACAATCATCTCTGCTCTAAAAATATTTTTTGTTCAGAAACCTTTCCTGGAGGGCAAGCTTTGGCCTGTTTTAAGGACCCACATCTCTTTGTTGTTAAACTATACATCCATCAGTTGTTATGGAAACATTTTGGAAAATGGG
Source organism: Turritopsis rubra (assembly GCA_039566895.2). NCBI lineage: Eukaryota > Metazoa > Cnidaria > Hydrozoa > Anthoathecata > Oceaniidae > Turritopsis > Turritopsis rubra. The sequence goes on along the minus strand of CM077630.1, from coordinate 7,230,097 downwards.
GCTAAAACCTACGAACTAAGATAACGTGTGTTACAAACCTAAACGTGTTTTTTTTTAAATGTTCATGTATTTCGTTTTATAGGATGATGTAGCTGTTGCTGTTATAGATGGTGTTCTCGAAAATATCAGACTTGGCATGGAGGTAAATTATTGTGTTAATTATGCTTTCTTCTTCTGTTGTCATGTACTCGCTATGAGTATGATGATCAGATATCTGGCATTCATTGAGTTTCAAAAATGTGTACCGTGCTGACTATTATATTAGAAATAGAAACTGGTGTGTACAAAAAGATAGATCATTTTCGAACTTGTTTTGCCAACTAAATGTTGCACACATTCCTCACGGTATTGTTGTTGTTTTTTCTATTTTTAACAATTCTTCAGACCAATTTATTTCGTGATAATCAACGTCGTTTGAGTTGTGGCAAATATGTTGGTGAGATGTATAATTACCAACTGGTTGATAGCGATATTATCTTCAAAACACTCTACTTACTCATCACATTTGGTGCTTGTCTTGATAGTAAGTCCATATCTCTTAGCGTGTTGTCAACCTATGAAATCGTTAATGTATCATTTCCAGATGCACTTATATCTCAAGTGAACCCTCATAATAGTGTTCAAGGCATATTCTGACACTTACCCTCACTCATCCAAACAAATTTTACACCACAAATTTAGTACGCCTGTCTGGAAATGGTACACTAACTGTGTTGTATAGTGGATAATAAATATATTCCACATTTAATGCTCGCAAAATTTAGTGGTAGTGGTTTCCTGAAGGATGATTCCCATTCATGCAACTCTAAATTGTGTCCACTAAAATGAAAATTATTTTCCTCTTCTATAGTGAGTGAATCAGAGCTCGATCCACCAGACCACCTGTTTCGTATACGTCTGGTATGTACAATTTTGGACAGTTGTGGCCAATATTTTGACCGAGGTTCTTCTAAAAAGAAATTGGATTACTTCTTGGTATATTTCCAGGTAGATTTTAAATATATAACAAGTTTAATTTTGTTAACATCAGTTGGTTAATGCAAGTACATATGAAGTACATATAAAGTGAAATTGTGTTCTAACGTACATGTTTAGAAAATACGGATTGGTCGCTAATGTATACTATTTATTTTCTGTTTGCCATCCTTGTTAATAATTCAAATTTTGCTTGATTGATATCATTTTCTGTTGAGTGTGTTTGAGTGATGACTAAAAATGAATGAATGAATGAATGAATACCATCTACTTATCGGATTTTAGCAAATGAGGTATCAAATTAAAGGTATTGTAGAGGACTTTAAAATGGTAAAATTTGAGAAACCATGAGATATCCATTTTTGCATGAGAGAAAGCCCAGCCCTAGCTCGACAAATAATAATAATAATAATAATAATAATAATAATAATAATAATAATAATAATAATAATAATAATAATAATAATAATAATAATAATAATAATAATATATTTCTAGCTCCATAATTTACATGGTTTTTCTAGGGATTTTATATTTTATATGCGTTTATATAAATTTAAATAATCTTATTATTTTTATTTTTTTTATACATATATATACATATAAATTTTTAGCAGTAGCTTTACCCGTAAATATTTAAATGTCTTTCGTTTGAAACTGTATAATGTTTCACTTTCTCGGACGGTCTTTGGTAGGTCGTTGAAGATTTGTTTGGCATCACTCTGAAAGGATTGGTGTTGTTGTTGCATTATAATGGTAGGGCCAATATTTTCATGATTATTTATAAAGGCTACGAGTATTTTTCTTGAGTTGAATTTGGATGTTTTCGGGTGCATCTATTTTTTGGATACCTTTGAAGACGAGGACGACAGTTGAGTATTCGAATCGCCCTTTTATTGGCAGCCGTGGTATGCTGAGTATCTTTGACGTCTGCACATTTCTTCAAAATCCATTTTGCACTTTCTGTAATTGTTTTTGGAGGTACTCTGGTAGGTTGTGGAGAATTGCGTTGCCATATTCTAATATTGAAAGACTGAGAGTTGTTGCCAGCTGTTTTCTTAGATTGAAGTTTACCAGTCTTTTTAGGTTCCGTAGGGACTCTGTTATATAGCAATTTTTTACCACATTGTTGATGTGTTAAATGTGTTGATCGAAAGTGACACCTAATAATTTTGTAGACTGTATTGGCTCTAGATTATCACTATTGCATGCTGAATGGATTTTGCTCTTATCAAGCTGTTGTGTACGGGAAAGTTGTTTGGTAGAGAAAGTTACTAACTTTGTCTTCTTGTTATAAAAGATGAGGTTTGATGACGAAAACCATTTTTGAAGTTCGTTTATGTCATCTTTAAGTTTCTTGGTTGAATGCGAGACTGCTTTTGGAATTGAATGGATGAATAACGTAGTATCGTCTGGGTATTGGATGAAATTTGAGTGTTTTACGTGGTTTTTCAGGTCTGCCACGTAGAGACTAAAGAGGACAGGTCCCAGTATGGATCTTTGTGGTACACCAAAGTCAGAGTGGAGGATATTAGAATTCTTATCGTCGATTTGAACATAATGCGATCGGTTTGAGAGGTAGTCAGTGATCCAGAAAAGGAAGGATTTGGAGATGTTCAATTTGTAGAGGTTATAAATTAGTGTTTTAAAGTCAATTGTATCAAAGGCTTTTGAATAATCTGCAAAAATAATGACCCTTGGTCATAGCTTGAAGTATATCATCACGTAGTTTTAGGAGACAGGAGATGGTAGAATACAACTTTCGAAAACCGAACTGTGTTGATTAGTAGAGTGATTAAGAGTCTATGAATTCACAAAGTTGTTGCAGTACCACTCTTTCATAAACTTTGTATAACCTGGAAAGGACTGAAATTGGACGATAATCAATTAGTTAAGAAGGATTTGTGACTTTTGGAATCGATGCTTGTTTCCACTCGTCAGGAAATTTGTTGGTTCGGATGAAGGTATTGATGATGTGAGTCAATGGTGATATGAAGTGTTCTTGTACAGGTTTTAGAAGATTAATTGGTAACTTGTCTGGACCTGTAGAACAATTGTTACATATTTTCTAAATGGCTTGTTTGATTTTATTATAGGTTGCCGGCCTTAGTTTGAAGGATTGCGTTATGAAGTTCTTTCATTGTTGCTAGCTTTTTGTTAGTTAGTTTTCGGCTACTTTGTTGAAATGGTCGTTAAGGAGTTCCTGTGGGTAACCGAGGAGGTCGTGCTGGTCGCAAAGGAGGCCATGCAGGTCGTAACGAGGCCATGCAGGTCGTAACGGAGGTTGTGCGATTTACTAAGTTTATGGAAATTAGATGAATTCCATTATGACGTATACTGTTTTGATATCAAATTTTCTTGTTGAAGTATTCTATTGCATGCAAAATATAACTTTTTTTGTAATAAAGAAACTGGAAAAGCAAAATTTTCTGATGTATGGTTTAAAAGCAAATGTAAACACGAGATTCTGTTTGCAAACAACAGATTGCCAACCTCACAAAAAAACAACATAACAAAATGGCAGCTGGGAGTTTTAGTGGCAATAAAAATCAAACATGTACAAGGAATATTACTACTAGACCCAGAATTAAACAGTGAAAACTTTTTAGTGAGGTAAAAATGTTTTACCACACTTTATAAAACTGTTTAAAAATTTCATCAGCACGATGAGATATCATATTTAGGTCATTCTACCTCTCCTACTTTAAGTCATCATACCTGGCATAATTTTGTTTTCATTGAAATTCCTAAACTGACTTAAAATCTCAAAATTAGCATATTTCAGTCAAACTGCAAAATATCTTATTTTGATTGAAGCACAATCAAAATGTTGCAAAATTGAAAAATTTACAAAAATACCCACAAATTTAAAGTTGAAGTACGATATAATTAATTTATACAAAAATCAAATACAAAAAACAAATTCCCCTCCACTAATTAACTATGGATTAATTTTCACGAAGATTTAATTTTGCAGAAGACGCATTTTTCAAAATTCTCGTTGGTTAACGTAGTTTTCATCCTACATTTTCATTTTGCAGAAATTTTCATCGTTTTTCAGCCATAACAAATTTTGCGGCAAATGTTTAATTGAGATTTCACTTGGATTAAATTTCGCAGAAAAATGCCGAAATTCGCGAACACTTTTCCTTGCAAAAATTAATCCACTTAGATGGTCCAGTATTATAATGCATCGTTATCATTATCTTTACACACAGCGGTTCACTTGAATATATTTTTATTTTGCTTTAAAGAATGCCAATATTTTTGAAAAGTACTCTGTCGTGCACAAACAATTACCAGGCATCTAGACATTGTTATTGTTTTTTACATATTTGCACGAAAAATTGAATCCATGGAAAAATTAATCCACATAATAAAGTATGCAAACTTTCTAAAAATGAAGAGTTCTGAAGAGCATTGGGAAGATGAATGGATAATGTGACCAATTATACTAGTACATGCATACATGACTGAATTGAATTATCATAACATAAAAAGGTGATCATGAAATGCATAAAAAACAAACCAAAAACTGGATTATGTCAGAAAATTGTTTAGCTACAGTTTTTCAAATCCACCTAACATGATATAATTGGAATGGAAATAAGTTTAAAAAATTACGATGAAATGAATATTATATATAGCAAACATTCTGAAAACATCAACACATCAAATCAAACATTTATATCCTGCTCTTCTGTGGTTGGTGGTGAAGCTGTGCTATATTCACTTTTAATTTGTATGTATCGAGAACCCATCATCATCACAAAGTATACACAAAAACTTGCTTTTATAATGCATTTAAAACTGTATGCAAACACTAAAAATACTTTAATAAATCAAAGCATTTATTACCTTGTTAAAAGTAAGTTTCTGTCTTCTTCACTTCAACGTTCGGAACTTTCCCGCCATAGTTGAAACCCGTTTTCTTGAGTGAACCAATTATAGATCGAATTGATGGGTGGGCGCCTCGCTGCGCTGACCAAAAACGAAGAATATATTGTTAACAGTAAGGTTTTTTTGAATTTTAGTTATTCAACTTTAGTAGCATGCAACAGTAGTTTCTAGTCGGTTGGGATTTCCTAAATATAAGAATTTTTGTCAGAAGAAACTCCCGTCTTTCATAAAACTTTCGTAAAACCTTGATACCTCATAAAATCCGAGAAGTAGATCAGAAATGGCCTTTGTTTATGTTATACGTGCAAATATTTTTGACATAGACTTTAACAAGTTATAAACGAAAAATTATGTTTTCTTTCAGTCTTATGTATGGAATAAAAGAGAAAGTGGTTACTTTGACGAGCAGTGTCCATTTCCTAAAGATGTTGAATACATGATAAATGATAGTTTGGAAAGTTTGAGACCGAAGCTTCATATATGTACTTGTTTAGAAGAAGCAAACGCAGCTGCGAATCAGTTGAGTAAAGAATATGAAGCGAAAATAAGTAATGCTCATTTTTGTGTGAATCGCATTTCTCTTCTATCACTTTTCCAATTTGTTTTTCTATATTCTTTATAAAAAAATAATCATGAAAGTGAAGCCATCGTCACTATTAAAGGATTGGGCAAGAAAACAATATGTGATTGATTGAAGAAGAGTACATTCATTTTAAGTTCCTTGAAAGACTTTCACATAATTTGCTTGCTTACCTTAAAACGTTTTCGAAGCTATACGCGATAAACCTGTAAAATTGGCTGTTTGTTTAGAAGCCTTGTCTTCTGCTACTACGGAGGAGGGTGCTGTTGAAACGGGAAGTTCTGTGCACTCCAACTCCAGTCAGCCTGCAAGTCCTTACGCGGAATCGCCAATTCAGTTTTCACCGGGCAATTTTTCACAATCTTCTCATGATGATGATGGGGAGGAAACCTCTTATAATGAATCTGCGAACGAAGATGAAGAAGGAGGGGACATGGCTATCGATACAGAAAATGAAGACATGTTTGTTATGGAAAACGAAGACGAGGTCGGTGATTATTTTTTCGTTTTATTTTTTATTCCTTCACCAGTTATTTTTGATATTTAATCTACAGACACTGCAAGCTTATCACTTGATATAACTTCTCTTTTTTTCTTATTATTTTCCTGATAAATACGTTTTCGGCAGTGGAGGAGAGCGAATGAAAGTAACTGTAAATTACCGATTAAGCGACATGGGCATTTACTTAAAAGTAAAACTCTTACCCTGGGTGTTTATTCGAGCATGAGGGTTTATAAAGGGCGTTTAATCGGTCATTTACGGTGTACATTTACAGTGTACCATATTTATTTGAATGTGAACTCCTTTTAGGTGAAGTTGAACGAAGCCCCAAAGTACGTTGAATGTGAAGAAGACGATTTTTTCCGCAAAGACTTCGACCGTATGATGGGCGACAGTATTACTGAACGTCTCCATAACAACATGAAAATACCAAACGTGGACATAGCAATTCCGATGAATCTGAAAGGTAGTCAATTAAATATAATAAGATAATAAGAGAGAAAAAAGAGCCAGATGGCGCAAAATGGTAGCAGCTAAATGGTAGCAGCAGACGTGCTTGACGTCACTTAAAATTGAAATATACTATCTGGACACCAGTCATTCTGTAAAAGCCAATTTCCATTCAACGCTGATGTCCGGGCGGATAAATGCGTTTGAATGGAAATCATTTGGTGGCTAATTCAGCAAATCATTTAAGATGGCAACCATTGATTGGTTAAATTTGAAAGCGAATTTCGACGCAGAAAAAAAAAGTTGAAAATTTTCAACTTTCTTTTGGCCGCTGAACGTTGATTTTTCCGCCGAGATTAATGCTAAAAAATACCCAATGTGCATGAATGTGAAGTCATTAGACGTAATTTTTCTACGTCCGCACGGAATTTTGGTTAAATGGAAATTGGCCTTACCACCACTGTTTTAGAAAATTTACCCAACATCAGCAAACACAACAAAAATTTGATCAAAGGCGGCAAAAAGTTTTAAAGCCAAATCAAACCATCATCTTCCAAAGCCTAAGTTACACTGCCAACACAATTGTATTTACAAAAGTTCTTAAGTGTGAATAAGGTTTAATCAAGAAACACCAGAAACTTATTTTTTTTAAATCGAAAAAAAACAATACACTGCAGATTTCTGCAGAACTTCTGAATATGCAGAATTGTGTTTAAAAGTGATGGTCAAAGTTCTTTCTGATGAAATAATGAAATGCAAACAAACACAGTCCACTTAAAGGGGCTACGACACGGATCACGTGATATTATGAATTATGTTGCCGCACCAAAATTCGATTTAAGGCGAGAAGAAATGAAACACCATCCTTCATTTTTTGTATAACTTCCGACTTTCATTTCGTCTTGCTTGCTAAAAACAAAATTAAATAAGGCCTGGGAGCTACGAAAACTTCGAAAACTTCGAAATTCATCTGCAGCACGAGCATCAAAACAAACCACTTCTTCTTCTTCACGATCATTGAGCAAGGGTAAAATTTGCAGACTAGTTCAAGAATTAGCAGACACGACATTTGGCCAGCTATAACTTGGATAATCATCGCTAATATGATTTGTTTTGCTTTATATTGCTTTCTTTGATAAAATAACCTTTACCAACTTACTTGTTCTTTTCGCTAGCTCAAAAGCACGTTAAATGAAAGTTATAACATAGCTGGTCTGCTTCGATGTGTTTGATGTATTTCGAAATGCGATAACACTACGGCCGCCGGGGAAAAAGTAAACAACAACACAGAAATCACGTGATCATGTCGTAGCCCCTTTAAGGTTTACATCAGAAATAATATGTCGCTAGATTGATTGCCGCTTAAAATGATAAAGATCACTTTTTTTCGGGTTGTTCAGTCGGTAAAGTCAAGAAATATCAAAAAATGTCAAAAAATAAAATTTGAATTGCTTTCGAAAAGCATTCAAGTATATGCATGCATTTACCCAAGTTAGACACATCAGAAATTTTTTAAGGCTTCACCACATAAGTTAGAATAACTGATCGTAGTCACGTTAAAAATTAAATTCCAAAAACATGAAAGTATCTAAAAAATAAAAGTTGAACGGCTTTCGTCAAATATATATCAATTAAATCGAAAAACCCTGACAAATTAGATACCGACCGACGACCTTTTATGACGGTCTAAAACAAAGAAATATCAAAGATAACAAAAGATAAAATTTGAATGGGTTCAAAAAGTGTATATCCAATGTCTATACGTTTAGCTATGTGGAAACATTTAAAAAAAGATAAAATGTTGCATAGACCGACCGAAAGACCAACTCTACAATGACGACTATATAATCTACAAGAAAAATTTATCTCAAAGTAAAGAATAAAAAACAAATTCAAACTATGAAATTCAAGTTGAAAAACAGTAACAAAAAATAACCAGCCCAGGTCTCTCTAGAGTGGAAGCTGTACTAATGCATATCCAGAAAGCTGCATAAATCATGTAATAGCAAGCACTACCCCGTAGTATTATAATTCAGTATAAAACTACTTAGAAAATGAAAAGAATTACCTTTCCAAAAACGTTTTCTATCAAGTTTCAGTATATCAAACAACATTGACTTCTTTCACAAGTGGAGGTTATTCAACTTCATTTTCCGTTTTTTAACATATAAAGCAGTTAGTAATTGAATGAAAAGAATTTTTTTTTATTTTCCAGGGCATAGAATCTTCTATCTTTAAAGTTATGTGTAAGAATAATTCACGGTTGCAACGCAGTGGAAATCCATGTTTAAAATAGGCGTTCTCCGACTACTCCTGCGCAAAACGGGAATTTCGCCCATCTACACTAGAGAGAGATGGTTATAATTATTATAATAGATACTTAAATATCATATATTGTACCACATCAATCAATTGGCAGTGATTTCATATTTTATTGATAAAAAAACCCAAAAAAACAAAGCAAACTGCCACATTTTCGGATGAAATAAATAACAATGATTATATTATGGTTTCTCTCTGTGAAGATCGGCCCTTAAAGTTAACTTTGTGCATGTCCATGTGGAGAACAATGTATAGATAAACAAAATTTTAATTTTTCTTTGTTTTTTCTTAATTTTCATTGGTTTGTTAGTTTCTTTTGTTTAGTGGCAATTTTTGGTATTTTTGGCAGAAAAACTTTAAGTGCACATAAATTATGCAATGGCCATAGACTGGCTATTGCAACCGTGTTCGCGCCTCTAGATATCAATTGCAGTTTTCAAACGCTATACAAAAGTATTACAAAATTTGAGCGTCACTTGTGCGCCATTTTTAAAGACGGTTTTGCATAGATGAGAAAACAATGTGAACTTCAGTCTGCGTTCATGATTAAGTAGGCTAACTAGACCTAACAGCCAATCAGTTATCAGAAATTAGCTGTATAAACCAATGATCTTTCAGAATGAAACTTAGGTTTGGACAGTAAGAAAAACAAGATGTCTTTACAGGCAGAAGGATTTCTGCAAAACAGCTGAATATGCTAAAAATTTTCGTTAAATGAAAGCCAAAGTTCTTTATGATGAAATAATGAAATGCGAACACAGTCCACGATTAAGGCTAGCATAAGAAATAATATGGTTTCATGTCACTAGACCGACTACCACTTAAAATTTAAAATTCCCCTTATAACATTAAAAATATTTTGTAAATGTGACTGGGAAATGACTAACATGAAATTTATAGGTAAAAATTATAGGTAATCCTATCCAGAGAACAAAGGAATTACCTATAAATAATACCTATAAGTTATCTATAATCTTTATTATAGATAAACTTATAGGTAGACAGAATAAAGTCATAGGTAACTGTTTACCTATACTGACCTATAGATTTTATCTATAATATGGATAATATCTATAATATCTATAATAGTATCTATAATGATGTAATATTTATTATCTATGAAGTCTATTATCTATGATATAGATAATGTTTAGGTAATCTATAATTATAGGTATATCTATAAATTTCATGTTAGTTTTTTTCCCTTGGACAGTCAAAATATGTCGAGAAATGTAAAACATGTCAAACAGTAAATTTAAATGGTTTTCGAAAAGTATATGAAGTATATGTATACGTTTACCTTGTACATGTACACCTTGGAAACACATCAGAAAATTTTAAAGGCTTCACCGTTTTGTTAGTATGAATTAGGATGTCAGAAAAACAACAGAAGAGACCAACCGATGACCGAATAACTTTTTGAAGCTTGAAATGTTGTGAAATAGTAATATTTTTTATGACGGTCTAAATATTAAAGTCATGAAGTATAAACCAAGAAGTATATTCCAAAGGTAACAGAAAATAAGATTGAAATTGAAATTGAAATAATCTACAAGTAGTATTTTGCCAAAAGTAAAGAATAAAGAAACAAATTCAAACTCTATTAAATTCAAGTTAAAAAACATAAAGAAAAACAAATAATAACCAGCTTTGTTGTTCTAGAGTGGAAGCTGTGATATGCATATCTAGAAAGCTACATATATAATATATATGTTTTACCAAGCACTACCACTGCGAAATATGAAAAAAAGATTGACAAATTTGTAACCAGCACTATTGAATTGTTCTACATGCAAATTTTCATGAAAGTTGAAGCAGTTTCAAGTTTTGCCTAACTCTCCACTTACATGTCCGCCATTTTTTTTCCCGGCAATGCGTAATCATGCTAGGTTTGGACACGATGAAAAAAACATAGCCCGTTGTAATGTCTTTCATGCATACGCAGAAAGGCAAAAAAACGAGAAAAAAACACGGGCGATCGTAAAGGATTTCTATGCTTACGCAGAAATCCAACAAGATGCCCTCCCTACAGGCAGAAGGATTTCTGCAAAACAGCTGAAAAGGTTCTTTCTGATGAAATAATGAAATTGGAACAAAGTTGACAATTAAGGCTAACCATGAGAGGTAATACGGTTTCGTATCGCTAGAACGACTACCGCTTGATCGACTACCGCTTAAAATTAAAAATTCCGTTTATTTTTTTTGTAGTTTTTGTTGTAAAAATGGAACGTCAAGAAATATAAAAAAATGGCAATATAAAATTGGAATGGTTTTCAAAAAGCATATGAAGTATACGTTTGCCTTTAAACAATTACTTCTTGGAAACACAGAATATTTTTGAGGCTTCACCGTTTTGTCAGTATAACTTAGAATAATGTCAGAAAAGCAACAGATCATAGTCGCATTAAAAGTTTAACTTCAAAAACATGAAAAAATAGAAAACAAAAGGTAATGAGATGGTTTAAAAGTTAAGTTGAGAACTGATGAAATATCTTACTAACTGTTGATGGTCTTCCAAGCACAAGGCAAAATCATGGCTTAATTTCAAATGTTCAAGTGATATTTTCAGTTAGAAGTTACTGAATTCCTCCTTTTTATATATTTCATTTGAGTGTTTTGATGTAGCTTAAGCCTTCCTAGGCTGCCTGAGTTTGTTCATTACAATTTATATAGTTTCGTGAAGGGAGTTTCGCAGACTCTAAAGCGCAGGCTAATTGCCATTTCGGTCGGAGGAGGAGGAGTCCAAGGGTGTTTTAATATGGTATTCGCTTTCGCTGCTACCGTAAAAAGAAAAAACCCGAAATGGAACGAGGTTAAGCTGACGCAAAGAAAATAATGTTTATTCAAACTGATATCTTATGATGCAAACATCTGAAATTATGAATTAAAATTTTACTGAAGTAGAAGGTTCCAAAATATGGCCTTCAGGATAACAATTTTTGTGGATTTTGTTAGACGTGGTTGAATACTAAGCTTCGTTCATTAAATTGAGGAATCAACAAGCCGTTTGATTGTGATATTAAGATTTGTAGATGTAGAGTAAACGAAATATATAATCCAAACTGCTCTGTTCTTTTGTTCAGGAAAGAAAAAACGAAACGGTGAACAGGAGAAGGAAGTAAGTGATGGAGTCAACTTCGTGATCATGCTCAAAAAAAATAACAAGCAAGTCTTAAAAGATCTGAATATCCCGTTAACATCCGATCTGGCAGCAAATATCCGAAACAAACAGGATGCTGAACGGTTGGAACATGAAGAAATGAAAAGATTGGTGCTGGATTATAACCAACGACAAGAAGAGGAGTCGTATCATGGTAGGTTATTATCATGGCATCCACATCACATCATTGATGTTTTTGTTCACATTTTTGCATATTTTATTTTATTTTATTTTATCAGTTTTCCTAACCAATTTCAACATTCATGCTATGTCCACATGCATAAAAGTTTGTAGCTAGAAGACTATTGAAACTGGATGATAATCGAAAATGACTTTTCTTTTTTCATTCGATTTTCCAGCTATTTATTTAAAAAGCTGTTTTGTAAATATTGATAGAACGAACAATATTATTTCTCGACACATGAGAACAAGAAGGAAATTGATTATGCCCTCTGGTGAAATCTTTCTTTGTATTGTAATGTAAACGTTCATTTTAGAGCTCATGTCACAATTCCGCCCACCAAAGCGTGGTGGCCATTCTAATTATCGACCATATCACCAAGGTGGAGGGAAAAACCATCGTGGTGGTAATTCACGGTTACGTTCACGTGACGCAGAACAGCATCTGTTCAGTCCCTCTAACAGGTATGTTGTTTCAAGTGACCTCTCTAGTAACAGTGTTTATAAGAACTTCATCAAGATTAAAAGGTTGTTCTAGGCTGTTTATATTTTAATGTAGTAAATACAATTATGGAAATACAATTGCAAAAGCACAACATGTCCAGTAAAACAGAATTGTTTTTCCCTTCAATTTCTATAGACTGCCACAGTGAACTCTCGATAAGCGATATAATATAACGATATTATTTCATTATAGGCGCTGAGGAATCAATGGCCTCGTATTGGCTGAATTCGCAAAATGATTGGATGAATTGACTTGGGCCAATCACGTTCACGTAAAATTGAAAGCGATTAGTTAAGAATCCACAGAAACTGTTTGACTTTTAAACTGCACTCTAGTTTAGACGAATTGTGCAGATGCTTTACAAGACGTTTTTTATCAGAAAAAGTTTCCATGTTCGAATAGAGTTGTTGATCGTTTGGATTTCATTCTATAATTTTTGTTTAGTGGCTTTGATAAAATTTGGTTTGTTTTTTAGTTTAAAATATTGTGTTGACTGAAAGACGACAGCATATTTTGATTTCGTTAATTTTTCTCAGTTTTTGTAAAAAGTGATTTTAAATTTTAACTCAAAATTGATGTCTTTCGCTTTCTGTAAAAAGGGCATACAACTAATTTTTGGGGAAGGTGTATTCTGCATAATATATCAGATTCCAGCAGGTATGATGAGAAAACACAATTCCTGCACTTTTAAAACATTCTCAAACTCCTTCGTTTGACTGCATGAGCACGAAGAAGTAAAACATCTGTGGAGTGAAATAAACTGAATAAGCAAGTCTTTTTTTATCCTTATTAACTTTGTATCTTTCAGCAATGTTTCTGCTTCGCACATGGATGAATTCTCACTTGAACAGTTTATCTCCTGAGCTTAAAATCCCTCCTAAATTATTCGCTTTTTTTATAAATTTTGAGGACACACTGCTGGCAGAAATAGAACAAATAAACCTTTTCCCATGTTATGTCCCCAGTTTCTGATTAAAACACCGTATAACGAAAGGCCAAATGATTGATTATCGAATATTTCATGTTGCCCTGTGTAAAATGACAACCTGTCATTTTAATTGTTTTTAATTCTCGGTTAATTCATTCTCAATACTTCGTTCCCAACAGATATAAAGTTTGCTTGATTGTGTCAAAGAAAAGTCCGATACAGAACCTGGAAATTATAGAGCAAATGTCCTGGAAAATAAGAAAAATAGTGCTGGAATTTTCAATTAGATTTCCCTGCGTGAAGCGTGAAGCAAAAAGTCGTGATTTTAAAGTCTGTCAATGTTTCGACGGCCGATTTTGAATTTTCTTCCTTTAAATTGAAGATCTACTACCAGCTGAAACAATGATGAGATTCCTGAGAAACAAAATGTAAGTCATCAAAACACTTTATAAAATATAAAATAATTTCTAGCAGACTTGTCTATTATGAGGACAAGTCATAAGTCGACCGCTTCATTGACTACATCGGAAAATGTATAGGCTTTTTCTCTGCGCTTTATGTAATGTATTTTTCCTCATACCCAGACCTCGGAGTCTCGTTTTATTTCGATATAATCGTTATTACTTTAACTTTTGATTTTCAATATTTCTTTATTATCATTCTTTTTCTTCACAATTTACGAAATTAAAATATAGGACTGCGCCTATTCGATGTCTGTTAGATTTTCATTGGTGGAAATGTTCTATTCGTCCGTTCTATTCATCTTATTTTGTACTTTTAGAACTGCCAATAACTAAGGAATTAATTCTTGGAGGCATGGATACAAAACCAGGCAAAAACAAAAACTTTATTCTTTGTCTTATACATATTTTGCAGGCCAGTAAAAATAAAGAATCTATGTTACTTAAATCTGATGGTCCATTAGTACAACTCACGAAAATTTTCCATCTTTTAAATAGACTTGATGTTTTACGTTTTAAAACTTCCCAGAGAGTAAAGTACTAATATTGCGTTTATTTTAGTAAAAGAATCAGGATTTATTTCTTCATCATTCTTGAGATATCAGCGATTTTTCAAAAGGTACATAAGATGAAGTGAATCAAAACATTCTCAGAAATTTTACAAATCCAATGAAACGCGTAACATAGTTGTTTCTTTAGAATTCATGAACAATAGGAATTTGAATAGAACACGAGAAATAGTGAAACACAATGTTGCAGAAATTCAGAATTTTTAGTTAAAAAGGTTGATTTTGTGAAAAAAAAAGTGTCCAATGTTGCACGCCTTATATTGCAAGATTTTATTGCCTAGAAATATACGTTAAAAGGGTCTGAGATTCTGAGTATCTGCTATTCGGATCGAGAATTTTAAGTGGCAAGAACAATGGTTTCAACAAAAGACCAAATCGCTGTGAACGATTTTCAAGAAAAAGGATGGAATGCTAACAAGATCTGAAGAGAACATCCAACTTTAAATTGTTCAAGGGCTTATTAAAATAATCATAGAGATGGGTCAGGTGAACGCCATATAGGAAGTGGTCGACCAGTCAGCGCTACAAAGGGAAAAATGCGTGAGATGTTGATTTTCTCACAAGAGGAAATTCCCGGAACACATTTCTGTTTATGCACTGTGTTTTGGCCTAGTTAGTACATCCAACCTCGTTTTCAAAGACTAACTTTCTTCTAATTGTCCCACGCAGAGTTTTAATATAAGAAGAAGAATTACTTAGTAATGAAGTCAAAGAATTAGCGAAACAATAAGTTACATAAAAACGAGGTTGGATGTACTGGCTAAGCCAAAACATGACGTTTATGTTTACCTTGAAAACATGTACATATCGGAAACGTATTTGAAAACATGTACATATCGGAAACGTATTTGAGTATTTTTAAGGCTTCTCCGTTTTGTCAATATAAATTAGAATAATGTCAGAAAAGCAACAGGTCATACTCGCATTAAAAATTAAACTTCATAAACATGAAAAACTAAAAAACACGAGTTTCGTCAAATATAACAATTAAATCTAACAATCCTGACAAGACCGACTAACCATCGACTAAATATTTGAAGCTCGGAATGTTGTGAAACAATAAAATATTTTATGACGGTCTAAATATTAAAGCGAAGAATTATCAAAGATAACAAAAGATAAAATTTGAATGATTTTCGAAAAGAGTGTTATACTCCCGGTAACTCGAACTCCCACGGGACCCAAGAAAATAGTTCGAGATAACGAATGTTCGAGTTAAGCGGAGCTCCCGTTAAGTCGAAATCAGACAAAAATCTTCTTATACTAATACGCAATCTTGCTTTTTTCTTACCTAACTTTGAAAGAAAGAACGTTAGGGAAATTTTCTCGGGAAGTTCGTCACTGGATATTTGTTTATGTTTTTTCCGTATTAGAATAAGGCACTCCGGCTTAGTGCTTATAATTGTTTTATGATATAAAATACGTTAGGGAAGACATGATATAGCATCTCAGGCGGAGACTTCGAATTACAATCGAACGTAGCATCTATTGACAATGAATGAAAAATAGTCGTTTGAAGAAAAAAGAAGCGTTTGTTTACATTTTTTAAACCGAAGTATTAATAAGAAACATGCATAGAAAAAGAATTTTTTTTTACGAAGAATAGTTTTACATATCTACGACTTCTATGTAATGTTGAAGGTTAAGACGTATCAAACGCCATTTTATCCAGTTTCGGTTTGTTTTCTTAGATTTCCAAATAAAAGAAAGAAAATTTAGTGTTGAGCATGGTATTTTTTAGCACAATGATAGAAAGAAGAAAGTCAAGAAGTAATAAAAGATTAGAGATTTGATTAATCTGTTGGTTTTGGCAGTGAGTAAAATTAATTACCGATGGCGTTTTTCTAATTGGCGATCTCTCTGTTCCTGGAAGTTATAGAGAAAGAAAACTCAACTTTGAAGAAAGAAACATTATTCAGGTATGATTCTTTTTAAGATTTAGTTAATACCTTATATCTTATATATGTAAATCTGTATATACTGCAAAAGTTAGTTTTGTGATGGGCAGTGTAGCGTGTGAGTGAGATATTTCACAATTTGTGAATATTTTTATCTGAGATTTAGTATTGATAATTATGAATCTATTCAATCTATTCTAAGTCTGAAAGTATTTTTGGTTGACTATAAAGTTAGAAAGTGGGAAGAATTAAGAATGGTTAGGATTTATTTTAGAAAAGATTATCAAATGCTTAGTATGGCGGGTAAAATATTTATGAATTGATGAAAGATTTTAAGCAGCGTTTTGGACTGCGTTTTTGTATTACATAGAGTTATTATAAAACGATTAGCATAGCGTGTAAAAACATTTTATTGAGAAAGATGTAAAAAATTTTTACACGGTATACTAGTAAGATAATAGTTCGAGTTATCGCGATTTTTCATCATATCAAACTACAGTATATATTGTAGCATATACATATTAAACACTACTGAAAGAAGTTTCGTATGTCAAATTGAATATATTTATATTGTTTGTCAGTCTAGTATTCATAATATATAATTAGAGTTTATCATGTCATAGACCGGTTGTTTTTGTTTGCGACGTTTCGACAGTTACTACTGTCATCATCGGGCGTTTGTAAATGAATGATGTAAAGTTTATATATGTTTTCAGTAGGATCGAAATTAGGATCGAAATTATTTCGGACCTGGAAGGAAGCAATGTCAATAATTTGTTTTGCGTAGAGCTGGAAACCATATCGCAGGAACATTATACGATGTACTATTAATACTGGAAATCCCAACTTTCGTATGTCAGTTTGTTTTAGTTTTTCTGTGAGATCACATTCTACGAGTGAGCTGATTTGATTGACATGAAATCTAAATAAATTTTTATAAATCGAGTCTTTTCTGTTTACTCTTTTTCTGAAAGTTCGAGTTATCCGAAGAAATTTGCCTCAGGGGGACAAAAAAAGGTTCGAGATAACGAATGTTCGACTTATCCGAGGTTCGAATTAACCGGATTTTTTTATGAGAAAGTATTAAGGAAATTCCAAGGGACCAGAGAAAATAGTTCGAGATAACGAAAGTTCGAGTTATCCGGTGTTCGAGTTACCGGGAGTAACTGTATATCCAAGTATAACTGAATAAAGCGTAAAGCATGAAACTCTAAGTATTGATGAAACAATCGTCTTTTCATTGAACCTAATATCCTAGTATATACGTATACGTTAACCTTGAAAACATATTAATACATTTGTCAGAAAAGCAAAAGATACAATGTTGCACAGACCAACCGAAAGACTCTATATTCCTACCTTCAAATGATGGCAAAGTACTACAAGAAATATTTTACCAAAAGTACAAAATAAAGAACAAATTCAAAATAAAGAATGAAATTCAAGTTGAAAACATAATATATAATATACAATGAATAACAAAAATAACCAGCCCAGGTCTAGAGTGGAAGCTGTGCTATGCATATCCAGAAAGCTGTATATATAAATCATGTAATACCAAGCACTACCAAGTACTATTATAATTCACTATTACACCACTTAGTAAACTATATAAATAAATAAATAATCATTTATTCGCCAGTAATATACAATGGTTCTTCGTGCTATAAACGACGGAACATATATGCTTCAATTAATTAAAGTAACCGAGCTAAAGCACAGTCAATATGAAATTCCTTGGTTTTACACCTAAAATATTTTTTATTATACGATTCACGAACTGTCCTTGGAATTTCATTGAAGAAAGATACTGTTCTTGATTTAAACGCGTTTATGTGTCAGTTTTTTAAGATTTTTGGCAGGTATCGTTGCATGACCGTAGATTTCTTTTTGACTCAGCAAATTTCAACTTGAGGTATGTTGGGAATTGTTGATAATACAAAGCTTTGAAGTAAAGATTAACTAGATTCATTTCAATCCGCTCTTTAAAAGGGAGCCACTTCAATTCAAGAACATCTTTGGTCGTGCAGTAGCGATTTTGAACGAACGCAGCAGCTGCATTTTGTACTTTTTGTAACCTAGCCATCTGATGACGTGTGAGTGGATCATATACGGTATTGCAATAATCAAGTTTTGATATTACCAGTGATTTGGCAAGTTGTTTTCTTATGTGCCATGAGGTAAGTCGTTTAATGTTTTGCAGGGTACTGAGTGCAGAATAGCAGCTTTTTGTAACTTCTGAGATATGAGGGTCCCAATTCGGTTGTTGTTGAAACTTCACTCCAAGAATCACTTCTTTCGAATGAGTGTGAAGCATCTGGTTTGAAAATGTATTTTATAGTACGTTGTTTTGATTGCTTTGTGGTGAAGATCATAGATTTAGTTTTTTCTGGGTTGATTATCAAATTCTTATGACCACCAATAGATTTCTTGCATGGTCGATTGGAGCTCGTTGATGTTGTTACTAACCTCAGAAGGCTTGCAGTGTTTATACAGGGTTGAACCATCTGCGTACTGAATACAGGTGCAATTTGTGGTAATTTCATTCATATCGCTAACGTATATGTTAAACAGAATTGGCCCCAATATGGAGCCCTGTGGTACGCCAAAATTGATGATTTCTCTGGAAGAAACTTTCTCGTATTGTATTGTATCGTATCTCATATTGTGTTCGCTCAGTGACATAACTTGTGAAGAGTTTCAGCGTTGATTTTGAGATGTGTAAAAAAAATGAAATGAAACTATATGAAATAAAATAAAGGAATAACCAAAAGCCTTTTCTCCTTCAAGTTTCAGTAATAATTCTTCTGTATTGGTGGTGAGGAGGAAGGGGAAGTAGCTTCTTCCGTTCGCCATATTTAAACCATTTTTAAACCTTTTATAACATATCAAGCAGTTATTAATTAAAAACACACTAGGTGGAAACACACGACTGTAAACGTATCTGTGAGTTTTTTTCAGCGGTAGAAAATTTGCTATATGTATCTCAGACTGTTATATGTCATGTAACGAGTGCACACGTCATTTTCTGCAAGTTTCATCATCCGCGGGTAAGCCAATATCTACTATCGCTCCGTGCCGCAGAGAATAACAGGAGTATCAACAGGGATCAAGTTTACGTGAAAAGTAAACTTCTGAAAGATCAGAATTGAATGACATCTTCCATTGATTAGCCCATCCAGCGAATTTAGTTTTTTCGATCTAGTACGTTGATCCTGAACCAAATATAGGAAAATGAAGCTGTAAGTGGATAAGGGTGCATCGTCAGCAAAAATCGTTAGATAGTTAATAAAAATTAGGAAGAGTAATTGAACCCTGGGAACACTCTGTTTCCACCCGGTCGTTTGTCCATTAAGTACAACTCTTTATGATTACGGTAGCAGCGAAAGCGAATACCGTATCAAAACACCCTTGGACTCCTACTACTCCTACTCCTCCGGCCGAAAAGGCATTTAGCCCACGCTTTAGACTCTGCGAAATTTCCTTTACGAAACTATATAAATTGTATGAACGAACGCAAGCTAGGAATTTTCAAAAGCTTATCAAAACATTCAATAAGTATTTTTTTTTTTTTTTTTTGGTATTTTACCAAAATGGATTTTATTCCCATGAAATTCCCAGGAGAATTTCGGTTACTTCTGAATGCGAAGTATATCACTTGAAATTAAGTATTATTTTGTTACCGAGGCATTCGTTCGGCTCACCTACAGTTCAAGGTGAAAAGCTTCATAAGAAGCAGTTCTTACTTTAACTCTATTAAACGACCTTCTTATAACTATTCTTGTTTGTTATTTGAACATTTTTGTTTACTTTGTTTGTCAAAGTTTAAAACCCAGCATTTGGATGGATTTTTCGTTTTTATTTATTATAATATTTTTTTCGATGAAGACGTTTTTATTTTTGTTTCGTTTTTGTTGTTTTTTTCCTTTTGGCTCTTATACATTTAAAAAAAAAAAAAGATATTTTAAAATAAGATAAGTATCCATGGTTACAGCTCACAAATGTATATTTCTTTTGTTTTAAGCAATGCTGTTTCTTTATTAAACCTTGTTTACACTTAACCCTTCGTTAGCGTGGTGAGTAGTTTTAAGAAAACTAGTTGGTGGGGTGTGAGATACCCATAATAAATAAACCAATTGGACATTTCTTTTTTCAGTGCAAATGAACATACAGTAATTTTGAATGATTTTCATAAAGTTTTAATTGTTATGAAGGTACTTAAAGTTTTAAGCAAAAAATCCCATCATACGGTTTTTTCAATGAATGCTTACAGGACGAGTGTAAGAAACCCCACCACTCTCTAACGAAGGGTTAACAAAGTTTAAAAGTAAAACTCGGATGAATGAGTTTGTATCTATTTTATTCGTATTGCCACTTTTTTGAAATGCTGCTACCGTTTTGCACCATATGGTTCTTGTTTATTTTAATGTTTACCTAGGAACGCCTCAGTTCTGATAGAACTGTTATCAATGAGGGTCCTGCGTAGGTCCTAGAGCATTTAACTAGAGCATTTGCCCCTCATTTGGGCTACGGAAGCTGCATATCTGTTTCAACCGCTCCCAAGCTGAGTGGATCGATTCACACTATAGTCGCTGGCATGACTCGGCCAGGATGCTCCTGCATAAAAGCAGAATTAAGATGCACAGATCTATGTGGTTGTAAAAATTGTAAGAACGAACAATGTTTAAAAGAAATTGTAGAGTATGACTACAAAGAATCAGCTGGTTGATGAATTTTTTAGCCTATGATTATTTTTTTATTTGAAATTTTTTTGTATGCTCCTATCGTTAGATACAAAACCTGTGCTACATTTCGTGTGATTTTGATCATTTTTAAAGAAGTTACGGCTGTTTCAAATTTTGCTGACTCGGCATTATATTAAATTTTACAACCTTATAACTTCCGTATTTACGTTACAGTATCGTATATCATTTTAGATAAAAAGATTTTAGTCATTAAAAAAATATACTTGTGTTTCTAGCCACAATTTGGACCCTCAACTGACGTTCTAGAGGGGCATCAAGCAAGGGGAAACTGCTGGGTGAAAAAAAAACTGTTGAAAATGTTTGCCTTCTCAGCTATATATACTGTCTTTGTCCTAATATGTCGTGGCAATTTTTACCTTTCTCTGTCGAATATTTGACACTACCGTGTGTAACTTTTGATCTTTCACGATAAGCCAACAACTTATGTCTTTGAGGGTGGAATCCAAACTTTTAGAACGATTTCGATGTAATGAATTACACTCCTTCTGTGTCCCTTTCTATTTCGTGTCATGCTTACACGGCATCACTTCCCAGCAGAGATTTTTATTGACTCAAAAAACAAGATGACTCGTTTTACTTTACAACCGCATTTCACAGAAACAAGATGACTCGTTTCACTTTACAACCGCATTTCATAAAAGCAAAGTATGAGGATAAATAACTACTACATTTTCAAAGCAAGTGATAAAAAAGCTTACTTCAAGCATTTTTGTGAAAATTCGACTACATCATAACAAATCGACACCATAATCATTACTTAAAAAAATCTATATTCAAACGAACCAACTTTAGGTTTCTGAAAAAGCATCCAGTGCTTTGTCTTGCATTACTGCTACTGAAACATATATACCATATACATCATGGTAGATTATGTAGAAGCAATAAATCGAGAAAATATTTTGATGGCAACGTCGCGCGTCACGATTTTGACAATCGACTTTTTTTTTCTATTTAAATTCCCATTTCTGCAGACTTACATTGTCGTATATATTCTCAGTAGAAACATATCCACGTGACATTATGACACTGTCAAATTATTACCCAAAATGGTTATTTTACATAATTAACTTAATTATGCCAGCTATCATTTCATCATTCAAATCTCAATCAAATTCCACTTCAGAAATTTCTGCGTCGTCGTCCACTTCAACGTCGTCGTCTTCATCGTCGCCATCGTCGTCGTCACCAAATTCATCATCGTCTTCATTATCCGAACTTAAATGATCGAAAATAGCTAAATCATCTTCACTATCTGAATGAAAAATAATCAGGAGATATACAATCTGGCGAAAAGGCTTTGCTGTTGTTGTTTTTTTCGCTTCTTATAAGAAAAGAAATTTAAAGTCTTTACATCAGCAGAAGTTAGGTTGTTAGAAAACCTTCCTTCATGCAAGCATATCTACAAGCACGTTACATTCTACAAACCATATGACAAACTCACCACCAAATATATTACTTAGTAAATCTTCAATCTCTTGACTTGTTTGATCATCAGATTTATCTTCCTGAACGATCGAATTGAATACAAGTTAGTTGAGAATCACCCCTCACAACAACACACAACATGTCAAAAACACAACACATAAATATTTGACCTGAGTCTCATCGTCACTGTCTTCTTCGCCTATTTTCTTTGTTCTTCCGACATCAAAGAACCTGCATGTAGTATCATGTAGATCCAATGTGCTCAAATTACCACTGGCCTAAGAAAACAAGATAATATACGCACGTCAGAAATGATGATGAAAAGCTCATGATGAAAACACGTTTATGAAAGTCGAATCGTCTCTTGATATAATTTTTTGAAATATGCGAATATTTTACTCAAGACTTTGAAGGACAACATTGCAAATTAAAAGAACTTTCCGGGTCATATTTATAAATTTAATTCTAAAAGACGGCTATTGTTTATTTTTATTTTATTTTGTAAAGGCACACAAGAATATTCCTCAAGAATATTATATTTTTATAATTTTCTAAAGGTAATAAATGAGCCATATGCAAAAATATGCAATTTTTAAAATTAATAAATGGTTTTTATATCCTTATTAGAATTTTCTTGTATTCTTGTTCTGTGTATACAGAACAATAATTTGTCAAAATTATAAAAAAAATCTATTGTTTGGATATTCTTTTCGAACTAAATAAAATCAAACGCAGTTGTATGATATGTTATGTATCTCAAAAACGAATACACAGAACGGGGTAACTTGTCTGAAAGTCCATCATTACTTATTTGTTTTTCGTACTTATGTTTTTCGTACGATACACCAAACGATACATCAAAAACTAAAAGCAGACGAAACAAGATTACCTCAAGTACAGCTAACACTTGATCATCTGTGTTAAGATGAAGATCAAAGATAGTCTTTTTAACATCGTACGTAGCTAAAAAAGATTTGTATGTAATTACAAGTGAAGAGGTGTAAAAGTACATGATTGGCTGATAAACTGATAAACCAACCAATAGGAGAGTAATCTTTTGCATCGAAAGTTCGAAATGAAGTCTCAAACGGTCCCAGCATGCCACTGTGTTCCATATTCGAACCTTCAGGCCAAAGGTGCTTCACTGAATGAAAAAAAAAAAAAAAAGATATTGCATAACGGAAAGCAGAAACAATCAAAATAACACGTGACAAGATCTGGGAGTTCGACAGCTCAAATTTTGGTTTGTTTGAAAATTGCCTGCTAGGGCAAACTTTGCTGCAGTTGCGAGAGGAAACATACTATGAGGGGCCTTTTCATTAGAAGAGGGGACAATGGTATAGTTGCAAGGAAATCAATTTTCACTGAATTTCAGCCAATAGACTTTTTAAGTGACATTGTTTAAAAATGTGTTTTCTTTTCTTGATAATTGTTGGATGCATGAACATGAAACAGGCACAGCCATCTTCGTTTGCATTATAAAATGTTCTTGCTACATTTCTTTATACAGTTTCCTTATAGTTCTCTAAGGTTCTCTTATGACGATAGGATAAAATTTATCAAGATTTATTTTCATTTAGCTTCTTGATTTAACTATAAATATCTGGTTTGCAACACATTTCAATGGTAGAGTCGTGTTGAAATTGTGTAGCATGTATACAATTGTTTAAGGCGTACAAACATTATTCATCCTAAATGGTCCTAAGGGGAATATTATTTTCATTTACCTAGGGGGTGGAGCACACAATGAATTTTATGATCACAAAGTTGTATGATGCTTACGCAAACACTCCATCTGAGAGATGGTTTACATATAGTTACCTCCGTAGATAATGTCACCTTCGTTACTGAAAATCATGCGGCATTGATCCAAAGCAGCACAAGTATCAAGTAAATGGAACGTTCGAATGTCCCACTAATACATCAAGTTAAAGAACATGTTGACAGTGAGAAAAAGGAACAGCTTGGTGAGACTTCATCAACAATGTGTTCGTTCTTAACAAGAACTTAGTGATTCAGTTTCTCAGAATAAGAGCCTGTTTATTTTATACACGTGAACAGCAGGCTTAGTGTGTATCAAACTAACAATTTGGAAGCACTTGACATTCACAGTCAAAACACTATCAATGAAGTTTGGAACACGAGCAAACAAAATTAAGAGATTTTTCCACCAAAAACAAGAGTGTTTCCAAATTGTTACATCCACGTATTGCTTACTACAAATCGAAAAAAGGATACCACTTCTGAATTGATAATAATTTCAAGACCAGATGGATGGAATACCCCGCTGACCCAATCATTAAATTTATCGAATTTATGAATCATTGATTTTGCTCGTACGTCCCACAAACAACCGTCATTCAACAACAAGTCGTCACCAGGACCGAAACAAGCAATGTTTTTAAAATAATGGTTTGCATTTCGCTGGTCGTAAAAAGTCCGGACCAGACTGCCAGACATCAGGTCGTAAACCTAACGAAAATCAATAAAAGAATAAAAACATGCAAGCGCAGTATATACGAAGGTGAAACGAAAACATTCATGCGCAGTAGGCGAAACAAACAAATCAGTAGCAGAGATTCAAAACATTAAGAAAATGTTGGTGTTTTCAAGAATTTTGGCCAATAACGCAGATACTTTTAAAAACCATCCTTTGCACTTTTACTTCGAGTAAAACTTAATAACATTTGAGTTGAAGTTTTTAGCATTTTTGCTTCACCCCGATACTTTCAGCTACAAACACCTCGTTTTGACCTGCTGTACTTACATGGGCAGTCGTCTCGTCCGTTCCCACCACTCTCTCTTCACTGTTGCTGAACTGAATGTAGTGATCTGTTTGTAGTTCTAACCTAAAAAATGAGCCAAAAAATGAGCCAAAAAATGAGCTACCGCTACTCAAAGAGAAATTACAGCAAAAGCAAAACACATTTCCCAACTTCTTCACACATACTTCAATTCAAGAGACATCTCTGCATCAGCATCGTTTTTCAAAGACCATACAGCACCTGACGGTGAACCAAACGTGGCCGATGTTGTCAGTAACTTGTAATTCTTGGCAACATTGCAAGAGGAGAGCGGAGCAGCGTGACAATCATGTTGCAGTTCTTCCTAGTATTGGAAGTCATACACCAGTCTCATACCAATAGCAAAACAAACAAACAAACAAAACAATCAAACAACAGCCAGTTACCAGCAAGTAAACACTCGTAAATACTCAACATCAATAAATGAGAAACAAAAAGAGAAATAGAACTGATGGAAATGACAATATGTCATCCAAACAAGGAATTCTTCCCTCTCGAAACAATCGATAAATTTCTACTGGAAACATCAGAGTATAAACGGAGAGAAATAAGGAGATATAAATATCATTCGAACAATTCATTTTAGTTTCTCTTAACGATCGAAAGCACAAAAAACTGACCTGTCCGTAGTAGTTATAAATTTTGATATCTCCAGCCTGAGTTCCCAAGCATATACTGTTATCTGGTAACCACGTACAACAAGTGAAGACCACAAACTCGTCTGTTTCTTTTATACATCCAGTGGGACGGAATTTACTATGAATATAACGTCGATTATGCTTACTTCCATGTATGCCTCCGTGATGACGTCCCAGTTGACGTGTGTATAACCGCTTTGCAATATTGGAAGCTGCATGGCAACGATAGCGAGGTTCGGGACAGTGGTGAGGTCTAAAGGATTAAAATATTAAACCACGATAAACATTAAAGAGATTGATTTACACGGGCGAAACGAGCGTTTCCATGTAAGAAATTGCCAGCAATACCTCAATAACGAAAATGGTGGACAAGTAGTGACAGGCTTGTTACATCGTGCATGTTGTTCTCGCAGATAACTTGTGACAATACTGTCAAGTGTCGGAGGTGTTATCGGCCTGACTGACTAAAAAGAAAAACTCCTTTAAGACCTGTATTTTAAACAAAATGTTTTTTATATTGTATTATTCAAATTAGAACTATTATTAAATATTTAGTAACTTTATCCTGATTAAACGGAATGAAAGACAAAACATAAACGAAACTGCTTTGTGAGAATTTGTTCGCAATACCATACAATACAAAAAGGTTAAAAAGAAAAACTATGTGTAAAAAAGAGATTCTCTACAGAAGCATATAACAGGTAATTGAAGTGTTAATACAACAATTAGATTTACCTTCGATTTCAGTAACATTCGATCCTTCACAAGGTTCGATAATTGCATTGAACTAACAGATTTCCGTGCCTTGTAATTAAACTGAAAGACAGTAAACAACTTTGTTAAGTTCAAAACTTTATCGATGGAAGGAACAAACATTTAGAGAATCAGCGGAAGCGAAAAGTTTTTCCTGGTGGCTTTCTTCCAACCAATCTATTTATTCAAGCAACAATAATATCATTGGAAGATTTTGTCTGTCGGACCAGTATTGTTCATAATAAGTGAAGAGATTTGTCATGTCATGGACCTGATGATTTATATTTGCCGTGAGTTCCAATTTACCTTCACTTACAAGAATATCTTTAAGTTACTAACCCGTTGCGAAGATTGTGGAGATGGGAAGAGCACTCAACCGTTTATCAGATTGTGAGATGTGAAGGGCACTCACCCGTTTCTCAGATTGTGGAGATGTGAAGGGTGATGAGAGACTGAGGACTGATGATTTTCGACTGCTGAACGGTGTAACAGGCTCACGAGTACATGACATGCTGCTCGAAAACTTGGACTGTAACGATGAACACGATGGAGAATCTCTCAAAGAAGAAAATGGAGTGCTAGGCAGATCTTTGGAGATTTTTTCCTCACTGGGTAATTGCGCTTCTTCTTTTAGTGTTTCAGCAGCTTTCAAGAATCCTGCAAGTATATGGATGAGAGGTTGGACATGTTTTCGTGTTGTTAAACCTTCGGAATCATTATGCAAGCAACAGCTTTGTGTGAAGATAAAAAGGAAGTGACGTCTTAAGGACTAACAATACTGTAGTGACACATGGGATTGATACCACGAAGTCTCGTATCCAAACAAATTCAAACAAAGGAACATCTGCAGATACAAACTGATCAATTCGGACAATCTGAAAGAAGTTGAAGGATAGTTCTACCTTGTGCTTTCAGGTGATTGTGTATAACCAATAGCAACTCCTTCTGTGGATATGAAATTTTTGTTTTGGCGATTATATCAGCCTAGAAGAAAAAATAAATTATAACTTTCACACTGTTTCACAACAAAAACTAAAATAACAACACTTTCTATGATTGACATCTTTTTCAATTTCGTCAGTGCAAATGTCTTTCAAGATTAACTGCTGGAAGGTTTACAGAACACAAATAATTTGAGGTAAACATTATCACTTTAACATGAATTAAAAAACTTTCAAAGACAGTGAGTATAGGGCACGCTCATCATGTCGAATAAAAATCACAGGACACATCTGATTCAACAATCTTGGTTGGAAACAATGTGATCATACTGAGTTTTAATCTTCGAATGCTGGCAGGGAAGAGAACAAAGTTTTACCTTGGTGATTTTTGACAGCATTGGTAACGATTCTCCATGATCGTTTCTCAGTGGTTTCCCTGTAACCTGTTCAATCAACGCTGCTGCGTACTTGCAAAACTTTAAATGTTCAGCAGTTTTATCAGACAGTACAGGCTCTCTCATCATCAGTTGCAATCGTTCATTATGAAAGATTGGCAACTTACCAAACACTTGTCGTATGCGATGATCGTCAGCTAAACCACATAAAGCCTAGTAACAAAACATTCTCAATTACAATGAATACAAAGAACTTTGACAAAAATAATTTTCAAAATATATAATAGATGTTACTAAGTCACTTTTTCATGTAAATTTCATATTGAAGGGAAACAAATCCAAGATTGAAATAAGGTTGCCCCTCTCTACACAGTTCTTTTCCACACCTCAAGTTCTCCTCTAAGATTCTAAAAATTATTCTTTAATCAAGTCATTCATTTTAAGTGTTGCCTTATAAGACTCTTCTTGTTTGTATTGCTAAATTCATAACAGCATTATTAGATTGTATATCTGTACTAATATGTTATTCTACTGAGAGATACATTTGGAAGATATCACATGCATTATCATGCATAAATAATCGTAACTGACGTTTCAAACCTATTATCAGTCATCTGATGATAGTATTATTCGATTCCTTGGGAATAGGATAGAACTAGTATTCCGGGTAAAACATTTTACAAGTACATTTTTCTCAAACGAGTTACTGTCTCGCCCGTGCTCTTCCTCTTTCAAAATATAGGGATGACAAAAAATAAAACCACACAATCCAAAAGAATAAGTATCATTAAGTTGTAGAGCTCGAAAAGCTGATCAAGAAAATATATGGGATCGTCTGTGTACGATTATACTCGCAACTCAGTTACGCACGATCTAAAATGTCACTCTATAATGCTTAAACGTTCGATTAAGACGTTCGATTTAGTTATAATTATTAAGACGTTCGATTTAATTATAATTATTAAGGGTTCGATTTAGTTTCAAAATAAAAAATGTGATTTCATTTCAAAATAAAAGTAGGCCACTCTCGTTTTGGGTTATTTGCCTTAAACCAGCTGACTCTAAGAATGTGCATGATAAAGCAGATATTCGACTTGTCGACGTCGAATATCAGATTTATTCCATCTCGGCTAATATTTCTTGTCTTAACGGAATAAATCTCGATATCAGATGCTGCCTTGTAGAATATCTGCTTAATATTTGACTTACTTTGCAAACTGAAGCTCTAATGAAATCAGCTTCTGTAATCGGTGTCTTGATATCAAGAAGGGACAGCAAAATCTTAATACCATTGTTTGAACGGACACTTGACCATATCTTTTGCATTGCTTGCATTTCTTTGGTTCTCTCTCTGGAAAACAGTACAGCTACACGATATTCAGCTTCCAAATTCTGTAAAACAGAACCATATTGAAGGAACTCGAAGCAGTTAGAACCCATTATGAATTGAAGGGATTGCACGAAACAGAAATTTGGAAACAACACAAGCATGTTTTATCTTCCACTTTAAAGAATGTTCGCCAACTTAAAAATCATTGCCCATTTTTCTTCTTGTAGACCTTAAGCCTTTCTCGGGTTTTTCATGATTTACTGTACTCGAATGAAAAGATTAGTAGCACTTACTGTAGTTGCATGTGTCGAAACACAATTGCAGATGACATTCAACGCAGCTTTTTGAACTTGTATATCATTCACAAAATCCCCATCAACAGCTCGCAACAATATCCTGTAACACGAACAAAAGACACGTGGTGTCAGAATTGTTCCTTAGTAGCTGCAAGCAGTTCTAATGACTAAAACTTTACCATGCCTGCTTTTACTGTTTCAATAAAATACACCAACAAAGTACTCACTGGATTCCTGATTGTGACTCATTGTGCGGAATCTCAATGATGTGCTGACAGTAAGACAATGCAATTTTTCGCGATGCTGACATAGCTGAAAGAGCCTCCAAAGTCGTAACCATAACATCACTTCTGCAGAGTATCAATGTCAAATGTAAACATAATGATAAAGTAGAAAGTTGGTGTAAAAGAACAACTAGATAATTTTATGGGCAAATGGATTTCTGCTTATACCAGCTGATCATATGGCTCTTAAATCAAGTAACTAATGATATAACACAAAATATTCATTCAAATAGTTTAGTGATGTGTGACAAACATAAAAATGAAAACATACAAAACAGCTTTGGGCAAAGAAATTTAGAAAATTTGTACATAAATGTCCTATTTTATAAGAACCAGTTCAGAAGTTTCACATGCTGAAGTTTGTTGTGGTCAAAATAAAACTTGAAAACATACGAAACTCAGTATCAGCATAGAAAAAATTAAAAGAAGATAAATTAAATAAAATCAAGCAGGAAAATTTAATTATGATAATCGTGCTTTTTTGAACAATTAAAACAGGCCTTTTTGTTAAGTGTAAAGGTATATTTGCGATGAAGATGGCATGAATAAGAACAAAATTCTCTTCAGTTCTCAATAAAATTGTTTCAGCTTTATTCAAAAAAATCTGTGAGCATATAACCATTATAATATATGTGTGTTATGAACATAAATAAAACAAGATGACCTTGCAGGCACAAGGATTTCTGTTTTATTTGCTGATAATTTTCAAAAAACATTTTCTATACCTTATTGGCTCTTCTTATGCTGATTTTTATTGACATTTTTTTCTAAAAGTTCGCCGTCAAACGCTCACAGACAAACCTGATATGTATAAGAGGCCTGTTGTAAAATTTAACATCACAATGAATAATCATCACCAGGCCGAGGTGCAGAAAGGCCTTATAAGACAATTTTAGAATATTAGAATTCTCTGTTTACATTCCCATTTTCTCAAAAATCAAAATGTTTTCAAATAATCAGAATAGTGTAAACTGGCTATTGTTAATTTATTCTTATTTTATTTTGCAAGGTGTCACTAATAAACATTCAATGAACCAATACACTATTCGTTTTTCCCGCACATATCTTTTTAAACAAAACGAAATGAAACAGTATATTTTTTATGACGGTCTAAATATTAAAGCGGAAAAGTATCAAAGATAACAAAAGATAAAATTTGAATGAGTTCGAAAAGTGTATATCCATGTGTATACGTTTACGTTTTCCTTGAAACCATGTAAACCTTGGAAACATATCCAAAAAATGTTAAGGCTTCAATAATTTCATTTGTTACCTTTCGAAAAAAAATCAGAGATGCAAAAGAAACAATGTTGCATAGACCGACCGAAAGACCAAAAATGCTGTAAATTGTTATTTTAGAGAAAGCCAAAGTTCTTTATGAAATAATGAAATGCGTCCACGATTAAGGCTAGCATAAGAAATAATACGGTTACCGCTTAAAATTAAAAATTTCCCTTAAAATTAAAAATGTTGAGAAATATAAAAAATGTCTAAAAGTAATACAAAACATCTCTGTTGAAAATGGCTTTCGAAAAGCATATGAAGTATACGTATACATATATGTTTACCTTAAAAACATGTACATATCGAAACGCATTAGAATATTTTTATGGCTTCACCGTTTTGTCAGTATAAATTAGAATAATGTCAGAAAAGCAACAGATTCTAAAAATCCTGACAATAGAGACCAAATAAACATTTGAAGCTTGAAATGTGGTGAAACAGGAATATTTTTGAAGACAGTTTAAACGTTAAGGTGAAGAAGAATATTACCTTGAAAACATGTAAACCTTGAAAACATATTAAAATTTTTTTAAGGCTCAATAGTTTCATTTGCAGCTTCCTCCATTCCCCATATAAAAACTTTTTATAACATATCAAGCAGTTAGTAATTAAATGTAAAGAAGTTTACAAGTTTCCAGGGCAGAGATTCTCCAATATTTAACGTTCTTGTAAGAATAATTCGTTATCTAAAAGCCATTTTCATACACTATCCAAGAATTACAAAATTTAAGCGTAACTTGTCCGCCATTTTTAAAAACGTTTTTGCATAGATGATAAAACACAGTTAATTTCAGTCTGCATTCACCACCTACGTTAAGTAGGCTAACTAGACAGCCAATCAGATATCAGAAATTAGCTGTATAACCAATGAACTTTCAAAAAAAAACTTTCGTAGGTTTGGAACAGATGAAAAAAACAAAACAAAAAAACAAAACGAAAAAAAAAAAACACGGACGGTTTACTCAGAAATCCAAAAAAGAAAAACACGGATGGTTTTAAAGGATTTCTTTGGTTACAGAGAAATCCAATTAATCTCTAGAAAACAATTACAAGGTGCACTCAGCTGGATCATTCAAATAATTTTTTAAATCAAAACAAACACTGTTATGTTTGTATACCCATGAATAACATAATTGTCAGAAATTCAAAATGAAACAAAACTTTCAGAGAAAGAAATTTTTACTTAAGGATAGAAACTATATTTATATGTAAAAGCAACCTAGCACCACAAGGTTGACACAAAATTCTTTCTTCAATAAGGCAGTTATACCGCTATAAAAACGTATCTTAACCTAAGTTTTTAAGCATTTACATTCTTTAATGATTCATTTTTTCTATGTTTTCGAAATGATTTCTTTATTCAAAACAGAAACAATCTTCCTCCATCTTTGAACAGAAGTAAACACAACGTGATTCATGTAAAGTAACACATGAAACCAAAACTGTTGAGGTTTGGACAGTAAGAAAAACTAGAGCCTGAGCTTATTGAAACCAAACTGTAATAATAAGGAAAAGCTTCCTCTTAATATTCTGCTCGTGTGTTCTAGATACATTGCACAACCCTTTAATTAAATTTTGCCTAACTTGCTTTTTTTGGCCAGAATATGAAAAATGATTCACAAACTTGAAACCAGCGCTATTGAATTGTTCTACATTTTCATGAAAATTAAAGCACTATGGATATATTTGGTCCAATTTGGACCGAATTGCCCTTTTTTGGCCAAAATATGGAAAATGAAAACCAACACTATTGAATTGTTCTAAATGCAAATTTTCATGAAAATTGAAGCACTTTAGAAAATACGTCCAAGTTTTGCTCCGCTATTTTCTTTCACAGCAATGAATGCTGATGTGATAGTAATCATTTCAGGTTTAAACAGTAAGAAAAATACGAAGAAAAAAAACAAGAAAACGGCCAGCTGTAATGTCTTATATGCTTACGTAGAAAATCAACGTTGAATTATTTGTTAAATTCTCTCTTCTCATCATCCAACGCAAATGAACAAGTGTTTGTCTTTTTGTCATTTTTACATCTCATTTTTATTGACTTTCTATTTTTAATCTTATTAATTAAACATCTCTTACCTGTTGTTATAATTTTTCCAATCGGCTGCAATAGCAACTAATTGCAGAAGTAGTTGCGCAACATTCAAATTTGTTAATCTCTGGAAAAAAAACATTTCAAAACAAAAGATGAGTTAGCATAACTTTGGCAAACAGAAAATAATCAATAATCAATGTTTTACTTTCGAGAATTGTTTCTCTAAAACAGAGGGTTTGATGTTGCTGTTATAGAAAGGTTTCTTCTCAAAACCGAACTTATGAATAATCTCAACGTTTTCCTGTACATCTTCTGCTGTTAAAACAATGGGCTAAAAAGAATAATTATTACATTCTGATGTAATATCTGATGTTCAAACTTGTATGCATGCTGACACTATCAAGAAGAAATCCTACAAAGTACACTTGACCAATTCTCAATCAACCTAAGTATCCTGGGTTGAAATTTTATAGACACACTGAAAAGTTGAGTCACATGTCTTCCTTTTTGAGAGTAAATTTAAATTAAAAAGTCATTCTGATAGACACAACAAATATTTTCAGATTCCTAATCTGTTAAAACAATAACATAAATCCTCTAATTAACATACTCGATATGACAAATGTGGCGTTGGGATATTTTGACCGGGTTGACGTACGGCTATTCGTTTGTATTCTTGTGCAATTAAAGCAACCTGTGTTTCCAGGTATTTCTTGATTGTTAGACAAGCATTTTTTGCCATTTCTCGATCAAAATACACTTCATCATCAGTAGATAAATCAGATTCTTCGATACGCAAAATTCTCAAAGTACTGATCTAAAAAAATAAACTATAGACAAGAAAATGAAGCAAGGAAAAATAAGCTCTTGATTCAAAATGTAAGATAATACCTAAGTATCTATAGAAGCTATGTCTTCATCATTTCTCTCTCTACTAGGGAATTACTTCATTGGAAAGATATTTTTGTTCTTTATGAATTGTTCAACTTACCATATTTATCAATTTTCGAAAACCATCATAAGAATCAAACAACTTGAGTATAGACTGAAAGGAGAACGTCATGGAAAAAAACAATGAAGAGTGACATCGACCTGAAATGTGGGAACATTCCAGTAACCATAACAAGTATTCAATCAGCTGTTGAAGTGTTGTTTGCGAGAGAAGACATATCTTAAATGAAAAATCAACATTAGAATGTCAAATTAAAACAAATCTCATACTAAATTTGCCTCAAGTTTATAATTCATTATTAAATTGTTTTTCTATGACTGGTAAAATGATGATGTATGAAGGATTGGTTAATTCAACTGAAATATAAATACCCTTTCAACTGCATCTTCACTGTGTGCCATGTAATACAAACAAAGGGATGACATCGTCGCAACAACTGAAGGCTGGGGGATGTCCAGTATTCTTTGAATACCCCCTTTATGTATAAATTCAACAATGAATTTCTTGTGACATAACAATGAAGATAACCACTAGAAGAGAAAACCTGTCATTTTAGTCAACTCTTTCATAGGTACACATGTTTCACAGATC
Organism: Turritopsis rubra; assembly: GCA_039566895.2. Lineage (NCBI taxonomy): Eukaryota > Metazoa > Cnidaria > Hydrozoa > Anthoathecata > Oceaniidae > Turritopsis > Turritopsis rubra. The sequence continues at coordinate 7,195,167 of CM077630.1, read as the reverse complement.
AGGATTTAATGGAACAATTCATACTAAGAGAGCTCCACAAGCTAGTGATGCATCTGTTTGAACTTGTATGTCTATATAGTGAAATACTAAATTGATCACGTCTTCCTCGAATGCAACAGCTAACAACTGAAATATATGAAAGGAGACTATGAAAGTGGTACGTTTTAATCAATTATAATTCTATGATAATCCAGATAGAATTTGCGTACAAATCATGTTTATGATGAAATATCTTTATTATTCGAAACACAATTAACTGGAACAACGGTGAGATTTATCATGAAGAATCCTCTCAGCCATGAATGAGGGCTGATCCTTACCTCTTGATATTCACCCATTGGATGCAAATATTTCAAAATCAACTTCTGTTGCATTCCAACCTTTAAAGGAAATAGGGACAGGTCTTGTTTGCCATATTCACTTTTAATTTTACCTATTTGGCTATGTCGTCTTTTCTTTGAAGCTGCTCCGGTACCTAAACCCAAATAAACAGAATGTTGGTGATAAATAGAATTCAAAAGCATCTTCTAATTGAATATCATATTTAGTTAACGTTTAAATTTCAGAATTATTGATTGCCATCAATATTTATTGAAAATCTTCTCTGTCCTGTTTATTCAAACCAGTTAATTAAAAAATAACACTAAATAAATCTTTTGGCATCTATTAAGAGTGTTATCACTTATAATGAACAGCCCAAACTCTTATTTACAATATGGGTATCATGTCATGCTTGTCTTGAATGACATTCATGGCAAAAAAATCATAATCAGCAAAGATTAAGGTTTCCATTGACATAAAAATGATTGTCTTAATATTCATATTGGTGAAGCTCCTTTTTTTCATCTTCAATTTTCAGCATCAGTTCTTCTTTTTTTAAAGTTAATTTCAATTGCATATTATAGTGCTTAATAATACCTTTCCATTGATAGCAAAATTATTAAAATCAGTCGAAAATTGGCTAAATGCCAAGCAATCATACAAAGTGTACCATTAATTTTGATACATAAATTAATTTTTGACCTTAGTTCCCCTCTAAAGATAATTGGACCGAAATTGCTCTTGGAATAATAACTGGCCTTGGTATGTTGACTACACACCTGCTAATGTTTTTTAACCAAGCCTCAATATGAAATTCAAAATTCAAAAGGTACAAGATTTTTGTCAATTAAACTTTCTGCAATGATCATTATAACCCTTGGTTAAAAACGAAAGAGAATAAAACCTTCAGTTTGTTGATATCCTTCAGATTTCTTCCCATCAACTACAGTCTTTTTCTTTTGTGACTTTGAATGTCTTGCAACACCTGGTTGTTCATAACCATCTATGTCTTGCAAAGAATCTTCATTTAAGTTGGGAATTTCTGACAAGATCTTGAGTCTTTTTACACAAATAGGATACTACAACAAAGAACTATCCCATAACATAAAGAAAGAAAGCCGAAAAATTTCTAAACTGCAGGAAAGAAAAGAAAAAGGGTTTTCTGAACAGTTAAAATTTTCATAATGCATTTCCTAAATAATCCAATTAAATATCAGGGTACGAACTACTGGCTCGCATTTCTCAAAAGGTGAAGTGTTTTAAGTTTCTTTGAGGCTTCATTCTAACAAAACAACAACAATGCGAAGTTACAATCAACAAAACAATTATAAATATTTTGAAATAAATAAGCAACATAATATCTATCAACATAATATTATTCACCTAGTGCAAATCTCCTTTTATTTTGTAAAATTTTGTTAAGCTATTTGTCTTTCCTAAATCATACCCTTGTGTAGTTTTCCTGAATATGTGGTTTTCCTGAATATGTTTTCCTGGAAGATTTGTAATCGTATGTCATGTCATGATCACCTAATCACAATTAAATCCATTCTTTCACATTTTCATTTCACATTCTTCAAAAAGCAAGGGATTACATAAGAAAATGGAAACAAGCTTTTTTACCAGTAATTACCATTCAAGTCTCAACAAACATTACTTCATAGAGTAAAAACGAAACAATCTAGATAGTTATATGTTGGCAGAAGCTCCTTTGTAAAGTTATTATGTTTATATTCTCAATACTGAAAAGGGAATTTCAAATTAACATTGAATTTATTGTCACTATTATAACATTATGTAAACATTTAATAGCAACTACTAACCAGGATTGCATTTTTGTCTTTAAATATAGCAGGACATTCTGGGATACACATTGCAATTGAAAGCAGCCCTTTGAGAAAAAAAAGAGTTGTACAGCACTTTTTGAAAATTTTTATAAGTTGGGTTTGATTCAGACTTGCTTAAGGAACATTTTACAATAAAGTAAAGTTATTTTGACGTTAATTCTCTTTTAAACAGCATTTTATTTGCTATCAGATGATATATTTGTTTTTTTAAAAAAAAAATGAAAGTAGTGGCATTAAATACATGTTTTAAAAAGTTATGTTCAAAGACATCACACTCGCCTTAAAAAAGGGAAAAAAGGAGCAAAGCAATGTTTTTTAATATTTCTGCAAACACAACAACAACTGGTAAATAATAATTATGATAAAACACATTGTTTTCCTGATTTTTAACAGACTTACCAAGTGAATAAGACCTCAATGGTTCTTTCCCATACTGGGCCCATGTCATTAATTTTCCTACTTGCATTTCCTGAAAAACAACATAATATATAATTTGGTAGAACAAATCCTTTACCAGATAAATCTTACATAATAGAAGATTTAAAAGTAAAATTGTTGATAACAAACACAACTTACAACATCTTGAAAGATGTCTGCAGCATTCATAGCAGGTGTCATGTTTATAATGATACGGATGGCTGCACAGTTCAAATCAAAATCATTTTCAGTATTAAACATGTATGATGTCAACAGCTAGAAGAGCAATGTCAAACATAAAGATTTATCAACACATTGTCATGAGTGGCCAGGAACTGAATATGATTCTGATTCTGATTCTGATAAGAATGAATCATAAATTAAGTTTGCACTCAGATACGAGCCTATTATGTGCAGGTTCGCACCTTAAAGATTGAGGTATTCATTTCCTGCTCTCTAAGGAATCAGTTCCTTGGCAAAATAAAATTAAAGATAAAAAAAAAAAATAAACCTTATTCAGAAACTCGTCATTATCATACAGGGTCTTCAGGAGATGACCAATCACACAATCAGGATCTGAGTAAACTGAAACAAACGATAAAACTACACCCCTCTTGAATAGGTTTTTGATATCAATTTGATCAAAAAAGTAAAAATTAAAAAAGAAGAGATTTAGTTCATCTTTTTCTATTTTCATTGATCAGGTGTCAGTATGCTTACTCATATAATTATGATGCGTAACAGTATGATGCGTAACAATGTGAAGAAAATAGTGACATTGTTGATATAATATACTACTTGTAAAGATAACTCACCTGGATGTCTGTCATCGAAAGGATCTGGTTCTAACTGGACGTAAGCAGTAGCTTCTTCATCTAACAAATCAGCTATCCTGTGTTTGAAATATTTTGTGAAGTTTGGAAAGAAGAAATAAAAACTAAACAAAGGTTAAGGTAACTTTTTTAAAAGGATAGAATGAATAGACAACAAGATACCAGGCAGAAGGATTTCCGCAAAAAAGCTGAAAATTGCCATTAAGGGAAAGCCAAAGTTCTTTCTGATGAAATAATGAAATGCGAACACAGTCCATGGTTAAGGCTAACATAAGATATAATACCATTTCATGTCGCTAGACCGACTACTGCTTAAAATTAAAAAAAAATTGTAATTTGTTTTGTAAAAATGGATGTTGAGAAATATCAAAAATGTCAAAAAATTTAGTTTTCGAAAAGCATATGTATGAAGTATACCTTAACCTTGAAAACATGTACACCTTGGAAACACATTAGAAAATTAAAGGATCCACCATTTTTCAGTAATATTTGTAATGACGGTCTTAATATTGAAGTGAAGAAGTATAAACTATATACCAAAGATAACAAAAGATAAAATTTGAATGGGTTTGAAACGTGTATATCAAAGTATAGACGTGTATATCAAAGTATAGAGGTATACATTTACCTTGAAAACATGTAAACCTTGGAAACATTAAAAATACTTAAATTCTTCTTATAATAGTTTCATTTGTATACATTTGAAAAATGTCAGAAAAGGAAAGACCGAAAGACCAACTCTACATTCCTAGCTTAAAATAATGAAGAAGAAAAAATCTACAAGTAATATTTTACCAAAAGTAAAGAATGAAGATCAAATTCAAACTCTATGAAATATAATTGAAAAAACAAAAAGAATACAAAAAAACCCAGCCCAAGTCTAGAGTGAAAGCTGTGCTGAGCAAATCCTCAGAAAGCTGTATAAAACATACATACTTTAATAATTACGGTAGCAGCGAAAGTGAATACCGTATTAAAACGCCCTTGGACTACTACTATTACTCCGGCCAAAATGGCAGTTTTTAACCTGCGTTTTAGAGAAACATAAATTGTTGTGAACGAATCCAGCCTAGGATTTTTTTTTACATCAAAATCAAAACATTCATATAAAAAATATATAAAAAGGAGGATTTACAGTTAGTTCTAACTGAAAATAAGAGTTGAACATTTTGAAATTAAGCATGATTTTGCTGTTAGTATTGTCTTGTGCTTGGTAGGCCATCAACTACCGTTAGGAAGAAATTTCATAAATTCTCAACTTTCTTATTACCTTCTCGTTTGTTATTTAAACATTTCGTTTACTTGTATTTGTAAAGATATAGTTTTAAAAAGCAGTCTTTCGGAAGAATTTTTTGTTGATGAAATCATTATTTTTTTTGAAGAAGACGCGCTTGTTTTTCTCCTGTTATATATTTTTTTTTGATTTAAACAAATTTGTTTTAAAATATGTATCTATGGTTACAGCTATTGCATGTATAATTCTTTTGTTTTGAACAATAAGTTCCTGGTGTTTCTTAATTAAACCTTATTCACACTTAATAATCTTTTTTAAATACAATTGTGTTGACAGTATAACTTAGGCTTGAGAAGTTGATGATATTGCTTTAAAACGTTTTGATGCCTTTGATGAAATTTTTGTTGTGTTCCCTGACTTTTGGTAAATTTTTAAAGCAGTGGTGTTACAGAATGACCGGTGTGCATAGTATAATTTCAATTTTAAGTGACATCAAGTACGTCTGCTGCTGCCGTTTTGCACCATCTGGCTCTTGTTCACTATAAAATCACTAAACTATAATGAAATAAAAAGAATTACTTTTTTAAAAGCTTTTTCTTACAAGTTTCAGTACGACACTCCCTAACTTCTTTCAATATGGTGAGGGAGAGCAGCTTCTTCTGTTCCCCATATTAAAACTTTTTATAACATCAGCAATTGAAATAGCAGTTTACAATTAGCGAATTGTTTTTCACTTTCAGCGAGTTGAATTTCTCTCAATTTGATGAAATTGCGAATCAACCTTTTTCAAATCAGGAACAACTGAAAACACACTACTACTATTATATAACAAGCCCGACATATCTTTTAAAAACATGCACCTTCTAGATAATATTTCATTGAATACCTTTTCCATTACTAAAATATTATATCGAAAACTATTCACATTTCACTCAAAATGATTTTCAAAACCAAAAAAAGTTGCAAACCGTTTTTAACTTGCTTACTCAATCTCTGAACGAGCAGTTAGTAATTAAAAGGTTACTGTAAAGGAAAAACAGTGTTTCTTTTAAATAAATATATAAAAGTATATATTTTTGGAAAGCTTTCTTTCTTACTCTAAATAATGGAATAAAACTTTTAATCTAAAAGTAAACATTTTTGGAAAATTGAGCTCAATTTATACCCTACCATTTTCACTTCCTGTCACACAACCAATGATGTTTTTGCTTTAAAAAATTACTTCTTTCTGAAGTCAGTCCTTTAAACTAATATCGGGTGTCACAGTTTTTTAAATAATTTCGTCGTTCAAAAGATATTTTAATTTTTTCTTTACTCACATAAATTTCTTTAACCATTGTGCTTTACGGAATAATTATTTTAAAAACACTGACAGGCAATTGTTAAGCTATGTTTAATTATGTTGAGTTATAAAGATGAAAAATTGTTGTTATTTACTTCTTTATCCACTTTTTTTACTAATAGCAACTTTTTCCAGATTAAGAAATAATTGTGAAAATTTATAGGAAGTTGCAATGAATGTTCCAAAACCAGAAATTTTGATTTTTTTCCTTTACAGTAACCTAATGTAAAGAAATTTACAAGTTTCCAGGGCAGAGATGATTCATATTTAATGTTCTTATTAGAATAATTTGTTATCTAAAGCCATTTCATAGGCTATCTAAGTATTACAAAGTTTGAGCATAACTTTTGTATAGATGAAAAAACAAAGTGAACTTCAGTCAGCATACATTGCTTAAGTTAAGTAGGCTAACTGAACCTAACAACCAATCAGATATCAGAAATTAGCTGTATAAACCAATGAGCTTTCAGAAATACAAATGCCTAGGTTTGGACAGTAAGAAGTAAAAAAAGAAAAAGAAAAAAGAAAAAGCCAGTTCCAAAGGATTCTTTGCTTACGCAGAAATCTAATAAAAAACTTGAAATAATACACACAATATTGAGAACAAACACATGCTTTAGATCTTTCTGTACATACTTATTTAGAAGTTCCACAGGTTTTGTTCCTCTTCGGTCTTCATCTTTCCAGGTGGCTAGGTATCCATTCAATTGGGAAGATTGCTCTAACAGTGCCATTATTTTTGCTACATCTGTAGTAAAATTTTATATCAATCCTGAAATATACAATTACAATGAAATAATTCAAAATTCAGAGAGAATTTATTTACACAAATTTTTTCTAAAATGCATGTGCAGTAGAATTTATTAATCAACAGCCTTTTATCCTTTTTTTCGTCAACTTATTTCTTCGTCTAACTCAGTCAACTAAATTTTGCTTGCAAACTTTTTGTAGTACTCTAGCACATAAGGCTTAATTACGGAACTGTGTGATTATGGAGATGCAATAATATACATTGTTAAGCAGTGGTGGAATTAGCAGAAATTTAACTGGTGTAAGCCAATTTGGAAGATTGCAATTATCCTTTTGAAAACACTCTTCTCCATAATTTTTACACCAGTAAAATTGCTTCTCGATCCGCCAATGTTTAGGGTATACGTTTTTGAGCATTTTTTTAAAAAGTTCCATTTTTTCACAACAGTAATAAACATTTGCTTAATCTTATATCATTGGAAAGTATCTTTTATTAGCTATCAAATGATATAAAACTTATTTCGAACTTTTTTAAAAGTAAAAAAATTGAAGACTTTGAAAAACACATAAATACATCTCTTATTTCGTCATGTTAATTCTCTTGAAATATTGTTCAGTCTGTGTCCTTTCCTTGATAATGATGCAATGTTTCAACAGGAAATATTATAACGATCAATATCAATATTACATCAATGCATTCATTAGCCAGTTATACTCAATAAGATTTCTTTCAACTATATTTTTGATTTTTAGCTTTTACAACATAGGGGAAAAGCTTGTAATAAAATAAATACAAAATATATTCCTATGGAAATTATTGATTTGGAACTCCAACAGTGCAGTGGTCAACTTCCAATATTTCAGAAGTTCCAGTCTCACAGAGGACACACGTCCTCTGCATGCATTTTTGAGACACTCTAAAACACACACCAAAAAGTTTGTGCTAATCTTCTTGTTATTTTGTGACACATATCTTTATTTTTTTCCCAACCATGTTTTTTTACTTTCATTTTTTCCCCAATACATCAATCTACTAAACCAACAACTATACCAACTTCCTCTATTATGCCACACACCACACATATTATCATTCTCTATGATCAGCAATCTTTCTTTTCTCGAATGTTGATTTCAAAAAGATCAGTAATTCTTCGAGGACAAAATGTTCTTATGATTACATTAAGAATACAAGACTAAGTAATAACAGGACAAACGTTTTAGTAGAAATAAAAATGCTTCAACTGAATTCTTTTGCAAAATAAGCTTCGTTTTGTGGTGGCTTCTGTGAAAAAAATTGGTCAGCAATATTTTTCACATGGTGAATGGCTTTTATTTTGCTTAATTAACTGTCAAAGATTTTTAAAGAATGAATTCCTCGTATTCAGTTAAAAACATAGTAAATTAGATCAAAATAACTTGATCTTTCAATCAAAAATGTTTTTAAAAGGAGCTTTTGTAAATCTAGTTTAATGGAGAATCTAAATATTAAAATACTAATCGATTGTAATCGAACGATCATTGGACATTATCGAAAGATCATCAAATGATCATTTTATGCCTCCCAATTTAGTGTTCGATTATGTTCAATAATCTGTTCGATTAGCATTCGACTAAGTTCGATAATCAAACAGTTTGATTGGTTGAATCTATTCGACAAATAAAAAAATGAGTGGGCTCCTTTTTAAAGCAGTGAATAGTAATGTAAAAAGGGGTGAATTGAAACAGCGTCGAAAAAATCAATTTCTCATGGAATAACAATTGACGGTAACAGTTTTTCAGTCAGGTAACTTCAAAAAAAACTATTCAACCAGCCCCAACCACCCAAAAAAGCTATACAACCACCCAAAAGAATTATTTAATGACACAAAAAGTTACAGGTTCCACCCCTCAAACACTCAAAGTACCTACAAAATATGTAACTATCTAACAACCAGACAAAATGAAATGATAACGCTGAAGTTATATATGTAACACAACCTTTTTCAACTCAAATAAAATGGTAGCAAAACACCTTACAAGAAATGTGCATGTTTCAATTTGAGTCATGATCATTGATTTTCTATCATCAAAACCGGAAATAGCAGCATTCAAACATAAAATTCAAATGTTTAAGTCCATCCACTAGGCCACTTTTTTGATCGAATCATCTTTTTTTTTGGAAGTTGGATCTGTTACAACTTTGTTTTCTGTTGACATATTTGAATAAATCTAATTAATCTTGTGCAACAACATGTTTTTTTTTAATGAGTCGTTTTAAGGTCTGGTTTACACTGAATATCTATGTGCCTGCTTCCCTTTCCGCTATGTGCCAATTGCCGCTAACTGCAACTTTCGTTCATTTAAAGATAACAAATCAAACAAAACTTAATTTTATCTGAAAGTATAGACATTCAGCTATCATTATGGAAAGTTTCAGAGTGAATTACCTAATACTTATTGATTTATAGGGTAAACTCTAACATCGAGTCGCAATCATCGTGAGAAAATTATTAAAAATGGCGACTTCGAAAAATAAATGCTTCAAAATACAGTGACATAAATAATGGAACAGATCGATTCCTTGAGATTACTCTGCTGCTTTGAATACTGCCAACATGCGAGATTTAATCAACACAAACGGTTTTCCTGTGTTTATCGTGTACGCAAGTAAATCAACAAAAGTTTACAGTAAGGTAATTCTGTAACCATGTGTCCTTTCTCTGCAATAGCAACAAAAATTGTTCTTGTTAGCATTGATTTAAGTTTGATTATTCATACAGATAAATCTTTCTCACGTATGTCCAATTAGCTCAAAATCCCGCGGTGATAATCACTCATAGATTCACAATTCAAGAAAATTTGAAACTTATTTTATAAAACTTGCCACACAAAAGGCCTGTAGTCATAAACAAATACGCTATACTTTTCTATTCGTAATTTTATCACACGTGAATGATTAGAGTGACACACTGATCCGAAAAATAAACATGCATAGTCGTTATTTCAAAAAATTCCAATGACTGTGTAGTGATGACACGTTTTTCATTATCCCCCTGTGCATGCTCACAATTAGCACAATTCCCATCATGTGTCTGTTTTGTTTCGATTAAAAGTTGACTTGTTGAGACTGCACTATTGTTTCCTAAAAAAACTATGCTGATAAAAATATGGTTGCCTTCAATTTGTAAACAATAAAGGCATGTATTTTTTATAAGCCTGTGGTTGTCGCTTTTCTGCAAAATCAAAGGGGACAAGTAGTTACATTGAGAGAAAAGGGATTAAACTTTAAGTATGAACATCAAATTCTATAAAATTTCGTTATTAACATCACTTTTGATGAACGCAAAATTAGTTAGTGGAAAGAGGAACAAGTTAGCGGAATGAGGAACATAACCCCGATGATGTTTTGCGATAGCAATATTTATTACCAATCTTATTCTGTTTGTTTATTCCCGTTTATTTGAAATCTAGAATGTCCAATTGTTCTGTTAAATCTAATTAGTTGTGTTTTCTCGTCCACAAAGAAGAATTTTGCAGCATTAAAATTAAAGTAAGCGAGCACTTTAATACCTTAGCCTCTTTCTTTTCGGCACAATGTAAAAAATGTTTACGAAATATGGTGTGGTCCGATAGCTTTTTTGGGGGTGGTTGGGGCTGGTGTGTTTTGTATAGCTGTGGTTGGGGCCGGTTGGGGCTGGTTGCAGGGTTTAGTACTACCCAATCTCAATATATAAGTATGAGTAAAATAGGAGAGGAGAAGAGTATCAGTCCAATCCAAAAAGGCCTTGGGAATAGGAGGGAATCTTCTTCGTCGCTCAGCCCAGCAGCCAAAGAAATTGAAATTGAATTGAAATATTTAATATGGTGTATAATAATATAATAATCAGTCAAGGGGTAAAATTAATAATTTAGGTTACTTTAAAAAAATCGGTTGCGATTTCTGTCGTTCACTTTGATCTCCTATGATCTTGACGTTCACGCGGACAGCATGTTTTGATTAATGACTTAAAGTTTTTTTTTACCAAAGTGGAAGTTAAGTCAAAGAAAAATGACCCGTCTTGTTCACCATAATCTTCTATGCAAAAATAATATTATTAATGTTATTCTTTTCCATACCTGAGAGCATTATTTTGACGATGTTGTTCTATTTCGCATGATGAAATGAAATTGAAACTTATTCACAGTTTATTTATATATTTTTGGAAAGTCTTGCCCATTATCATTCTTTGTATTTTAGCAGACTACATCCTAAAATATAATTGTCTGCAACATTTTCAAATTTCTAAAAAGACACAGAAATATATTAATGCCATTTGTGATAATACCTCTCACGGTGTTGTTGCAGCTTTGACATGGTTGGTTATTGTTAACTATCAAGTGACGAGAAAGGTTTTCTTCCAAGTTCTATTATGTGCATTTTTTGGTAGTGCAATTGATTTAGATCACTTCATTCATGCAGAATCATTGAGATTGGAGGTAAAAAAAAATTTGAATTCAAAAAATTACATAGCAACCAGCCCATGTTTACATATATGAATTATACTAAGCTTTTAATCAATTATTTCCACGTGTCAAAAAGATATCATTATCAATTAATCGTGTTCCAAACTTAGTCAATTCCATGTGACAAAGCTACACATTTAACGTTTTTATTATACCCTACAATAATGGTTCACAATTAATATACCAAAATATTATTTAAAGGGGCTGACCCATTCATTTTTTTTATTTATTGGCTTAAACGATGTACTAGAATAATATAGCTATACACTTTGAACGTATAATAAAGAAAGTTGCTGGAAAGACTTATTTTCCAGCAGGTTATTCCAGTTTTTTCTGGATTCCCACATTTTTTTCGTATAAGAAGAGAATGATCATTTGGTTTTCGAAAAAACAAACGATTGCAATTAAATACTGTCAATCTTCCTAATTTTGAATGCCAAAAAAAAAGTATGTCTGTCAATAAAATTTTCATATAAAGTCCATTTTCCATTGATAACTTTATAATTGCAGAAGTAAACCATTATTACACTGCACCAGTGACTCTTCACGTTGAAAATTGGTGTTCCACATCTTATCTGCTTTTTAAAACATTTTAGTATTTGTTGTGATTTTTTTGAGTATGGATGTAATTTTGTTAACAAGACAGGTTTGTTTATTATTTGTGTCCGGAATTAGAAAAGCTGTTCAGAATCAGGAAGGTTGACAGTATACAACGAACAAATTTTAAACCAACATTTTAAACCAACATTTTGTTTTGAAAAGACATGGATTTGCATAATTGAGTTTCTGACGTCATCCATCAGACCATGTGGTTGAAACAATACAATTTTTCATCATTTGCAAAATTTTGATTTTTGCTCATTCGCAAAAATAAATTCTCACGAAATCTTTCACTTCGTTGAGTAACCTCTTTGTTTCTACATGGACTTTTATCAAATAGTAGTATAGGGAGTAAAAACATTTTATGGAGCAAAACCATTAAAAGATTTTACATGTTAAAAAGTTTTCATAGAAAACACAGGCAGGTCGAATTCATAAAAGGGGTGGTTACCACTAAATAAACCACAAACAGCACATCATATATTACCTATAATTTTTACCTATAATCTATGTATAGATAAAGATTACCTATAATTACCGATAATTTTATCTATATTATCTATCTATATTTTCTATATTATAGGTTTATCTCTAAAATTATAAAGCTTAACAGGTAAACATTATAATATACAACAATATACAATATACCTATAATTTATAATCTTTAATCTATAGTTTATTTATTACAGATAGATTATAGGTGAATTTTATAGGTAATTCTTTTGTTCTCAGAATTGACTATCTATAATTTCAATCTATAATTTCCATGTTTTTTTCCCTTGGACAGTCACATTAACGAAATTTTCCCGCATATGTTTATGTATAGGACAAGAAACTGTGATGCAATTTCCGTCAGCCTATTCTCTGATTGAATAACGAATGTAATCTCCGAAAAATCAAGATTTGCAGGATATAATAGATTTTGTTTTGATTAGAAAGATGTTTAGTCAATGAGGAAAATGTTAATTTCTTGTCTTTTAGGATGCGTTATCATTGCCAAGTCGACCACCTTTTCATTCCACCACTATTTTACTTTTGATCTTGCCTGTGTTGGTAACAAACTACTATTGCAGTGTAAATATCCCTCCATGGTTTTTCGATCTATCTGCTATTTTTGTCACTGCTGTCTTGACCCATCACATAAGAGATGGAAATAGGCGAGGCTTATGGTTTTGGCCTATCGGTAGTACAAAGCCAATTGCACCTGATGCAATTTACATTATCTTGATCTGTGTGTTACCAATTGTAATGGTAGAGTTGCGACATAAGCCTCCACAGATGAAAGAAAAATCTTTCGTCCAACAGGTATGAGCTTGGGACTTGATGAGCTAAGGTTGATGGCTTATTTGGTCATATCAAAAATATTTAACTCAAAGCACGAAAAGGTTTGACACAAGAATGACGAGTCCCTGATACAAACGCAACTCTTAATCAATGATGTATGAAGTAGAAATACAGAACACAAACAAGCTTTGGAAAATCTACGTAGAAACATCAGAAATCACTTTCAAGAAAATAAATCTGTTCATCTCAAATCATCGCCATTATACTCGGCAATTTCAATGCTTGAAATGGTTGGCAGTCTTGAAAATAAACTATGTCAAGAAAATTTGTATAATGACTCTCAGTATGTACCTGATGTTGATTGCGACACCTTGAAACTTAGAGATTTCTTCATTTTTCATTAACTCGTGTACTCTTTCACACAAACATCCACACGTAAACGAAATGCAAACACTCTTAAAATATTAGAAGCATTTATACGTTGACGATACCGTTTTGTATTTCCACCACGAGGAACTTAACAAAATTGAAAAGGCAATTTCTAAAAATTTACAAACATCAATGGCTACAATATAATGAGCTATATACTACTAAATCTGAAAAAAGGCGAAACACTACAGAGATGATGGTATTTGGAACTAAGACAAGACGGAACAAACAGTCCAAGCCAATTGAAATAACCTATCAATCTAAAAATGTCAACATCATCGAAAGTTACAAACCGATCTCGACCAATCACTCACACTCAACAACGATTTCAATATCATTACCAAAAAAGTGGCAACACGATGAAGACTTCTGAAGTGAAATAGACCACTGCTTTTTATCATGCATCATCCCGCATTAACATACGGAAAATCACGGAAGATCAAAAAATGAATCAATCTTAATCTTGGAAAAACGTGCTCTCAAAATCATTAACAAACACCACCAAGAAAAAGATCTGCCAAACAGTACACCGCTGCTTGAATAATAGAATATTTCCCTTACATATCACATCGAAACACGAAATATAGATATACTATTGCGTTTACCAAAAGTCAAAGTACAAAGAGGTCTTTTTTTCTTCAACGGGGTTCAGCTGAGTACAACAAGTTACCAAACAAAACTGGAAATGAACAAAATGATTCAAAATTATTTTTATTTAAAAGTACCTTAAGAAAGAAATTTTTGCCGAATTTATTTTTGCGGATGAAGTTACCAAAAACTGATAATTTTCGCGGAATTTATTTTAACCTTAAATTTGTGGAATTGATTGTTGCGGATCTGCCAATTTACTTCTTATATTGCGTTGTGAATTTTCTTTATATGTCTTACTTTGCGAAATTTTAAAAATTACGTTGTTGAGATTGTGCAATCATTCCCTCTCTCCAATATGTTGTCTGTTGAGAGAACAATTACTTTCATTTATGTAAATATTATGTATACAGATGGATAACATTATTGAATACTTTGCCAGTGTTATGACCATAAAAATGTCTATATATGACTATATCGATCAAAATACCCCAACAAATGCAAAACTGAATTTTTTTGTAAAAAAACAGAATTTATTTTCGCGGACTAACGATATTTCCATCGAATATTGCGGAATTAAGTTTTGCGCTTCAACCATTTTTTCTTCATATTTGCGGATAGTGGCAAAAACGCAAAAATAAATTCCGCAAAAACAACTTCTTACTTATACAAATATTTTCTTCCCCAAAAAACGTCTTCCCTCTTAGTAACGATGACTCGATGACTAGCTGCCCACATAAGAAGAAAATGTAACCGTTCGCGATCCCTGCCAGTGGCTGCTGAGTCAGCAGAGTACTAGCAATCTGCTTATATACTCATTTATTGCCTTAAGCATTTTTCATTTCAATCGCTTCTTTCAAGTTTTTCTATTATTCTTTCGCTGTGTGAACTTTGATCTTTGATCAGGTCTCGCAGGAAGAATAGTATATTTAAATTTACTGAATACGCTCCCCCTGTATAAAGATTATCATCTAATAATAATAATAAACTTATACTTGTGTTTTACTGTGAATAGTGTTTTGCTCGAGAGATTTGTCTCCCTTCACGAAAATATTCATGACTACCTGTCCTACATGTACAACTGCAACGAACGGATAATCAATCGACCATTTGCGAATGTACTAAATTAGTTTTTAAGTTATTTAACAAGTAGCTACGGGAAATAACTAAGCTTTAAAGGATTCAGGATTGGAACTATGTGAGGGCATCTTTGTTGTGATCGAGGGGTAATAATAACGAACGGTAGAGCAATGGCCTTGTGGGTCCTATTCCTTACTCGGTCTGTAACAGCGCAGATTTGGAAAGTTGTCTGATTACAAAATACTACAGGATTATCAACAACAAACTTTTGTTAGTGATATACAGCTTTTTTGTTTATTTACTAGTTACTAGGGCACTCGTAATATCGGTTGATTTGTTTGGCATCTTCTACGCTAATGTGTGACCTTTGACCAAACCTATTCACATTTGTTTTTGAACGTATTGTTGCCATGAGCAACGGGAATTTTGCGAATGCGTTCCATTCATAATGCATGATCGAGCCATAATCTGTAGAAAAATGGAAGTTTTATGCAACGGTTGCACGAAATATCGAAGGGACGGTTTGCTGGGAAACTTTGTTTTTTGGGGAGAAAATGCTACTTTTTAAGATGAAACATTAAAAACAAAATTTGGTGGTTAATCTCATGAAAATATTTTTGGGAAACACAAATCGATAAAATTATAAATTGTCCCTTACCGTATGGACTTCCTCTGCTATCAATATAATTGGTACCGTATTTTTTGAAATTATACTCCATACCTAAAACAAGCATATTGAAAATAGAAACACTAATATTCGAAGGTGAACTCGGCGGTGCATCATTCAACAAAACCGTCTTGGCGTCAGTCTAGATGAATACGCATTTGTATCAAGCGAATATGGTCAACCTTTCTTGATGTTTTTCCAAACTATCTCCACGTACTGATCACGATCCGGCCTAGATTGTTCGTGATGCAAACCAAGCGCATGAGCGATTTCATGGATTGCAATACCGGTTGTGAAACAACCGAACCCAAGAGAAATCTTTTGTTTACCCCCTGTCCTCCCAACATGCGAATAACATCTAAACGTAAGGTTATACCATCTATTGTTAAATTGTTTTCAAGATAAACCGCCGAAGGGTAATATATATATAGAGAGAAAACGCTTCCATACTTTCCAAATCCATCATTAATGAATTCGATATAATCTACTTCATTGGTTCTTTTCTTGAATTTGAGACAAGTCTTTGCTTCCCATGCATCCATGGCTTTTCTGATAGCTTTTTCAGTTGGTCCTTCTATACTCTTAATGCCAACTAAAAAGACAGAAAAAAACTGCGTTTGAGATATCAAAATCCTTTTCTATAATCCGAGACACTATGACAATAACGATCGTTCGAAAGATATACTGAAAGCTTTTGATTTTTAATATTATGGCAACAATGCTGTGGATTCAAAATAAATTGAATACATTTTATTGCGGAACGTGTCGTTTCTGTTGTTTCGGATTGTGCTGTTTACACGTACCCGAAATTCATTTTGCCACTCGCTAACCCGAAAAGAAACGTTTGATATTATGCCTTATTATGTTCGAGTTCTCCTGATGTTCATAATTTAAACGCTACCTTTTTGAGAATTTCAAAACAATACATCTGTTCACACATTCTGGATAGGGCTATCGGAACGAAATGTCGATTTTGACGTCGGAGAACTAATTCAACGTGTAAATAGGTCAGCTACTTAGTATGAAAATCATATACAGGTTAGTTATCTGCAGCATGTGGACATGATGTATGATAACAAAAAACACATTAGAAGATTAGAAGGGTACTATCACTGTCCTTCTTTTGCAAGTTTGCTTTCTTCAAACAGTAAACAATAATCATTTGTTGTTTATTTGGAATTTTAATGAAACAAATAGATTATCTCACTAATCTTCGGATGTATGACATACGGCACAACTTTATTCGTCCATCGTCTGTAGGTCGACTTTAGAAGTCCATAAGAATGAGGATTGTATTTTTCGCCTCCATTCATTGCAGAAATCAATTGTTCCTTACTCATGATCATATCACCTTGGAAGACATAACCTCCATCATGTTCTAAATAAAGTACGAATTACAAATACCATTCGCATGCAACTAATCCATCATTTTCAGGCTATCAAAACTCCCTGATGTAAACCTTGTCAAATTGATTTGGGCCATGCCTCGTTCTTTCACACACTGTTGTAATAGCTTTCAATAGAAAAGTTAATGGCCTGGAAGGAAATGATAGGTTAAAGAGAATGTTAACAAGAAAGAAAAACATTTAAAGCAAGCAGACCCCTAAATATTCCAGAAGGAAGATGAAAGTATACAATAACCTTGCCATTTGATTGGTTCCTCAAATGGCTTGCCAGTTGTCAGGGCAACGAGAAAAACAGCTACAAAAGCATACATCTTGTATCGAATACTCTCCACGAAATCTCCGAAAGTACGATAAGATTTAAAGAAGGCTCATCAGCATATTTATGATTGCCAGAATTGATATTTAAAAAGCTGAGCCATCAAAATAAGCAAACATATAAGTGGCAATAACATATGGAATGGATTTGAGGTTCTAAGAAGAATGGTACACAATATCCTTTTAACAGAGGTACGTTGCCTGGTTGGAAGGATAACGCAAGTTATGAGAGAGGTGCTTGTAGAATCTAGTAAATGGAATCGAAATGTGTCAGTTCGTCGAAATCCAAACAAAATCTGCAGATATTTCTATTTCTATTTCTCTATTCCACTTTCGTTTGTTGTAAAACATCTGTTCAACTGAAAAAATATTGATAGTAAATATTAATTCCATTTTGAAAATGCGAGCGGACAAACAAATAAACATTTTTGAAAATCAAACAAACCTAAACTGAAAATACCTTTTCCTTTTCTCAGCTTGGACGAATAATTTACTGAAAGACGCTCATGTGATTGAATCCAAAATGTTTCTTGTCTTTTCCTATAAAAGCCACCCTCCCTGATAAGTGAAAACAAAACATATATTAATGGAGGATATTTGTATTTGCTCGAGACAGGAACGTACATTGTGAAGTGCTCGTGTTTTCCCCATCTCGTATAAATTGTTTTTAGTGAAAATGCCCGTGTGACGACGTCTACTCTCTGCGCTGTGCTTGATTTCATTATAGTACTCGGCAAAACGGTACGCCGGATGCGCAAAACTCCCACTTGGGGAGAAACATACCCTTCGAACCAGTGCAGTACCGTATGTTCTCGAAGTATAAGAACCGCCGAAGCTCTACAGCGACTTTATTTTGTGTGTCGTCATTAAGAGTATTCGTTTCGTCGTATTTTTAAAGTTCATCTTCTTTGGTCTTTATCGCCATTATCGTTTATGTATTTTGAATGTTTGTGTTGGTATGTCTTGTACTCCGACTTCAAGTTTTCTTTTTGGAACTTGTTCGGTTGATTATTCGAAAAACAGGTGCTTCGATTTTCACTGTAGTAAATGTTCCGGTATTGATTCTCTCATCGTTTGTGGTGACATGAAAGGAAACAAATAAAGTTGATTAGTGGGTTGAGTTTACCTCACGTGTACGTTTCTGTATCGCAGAGAATAAATAAAGCGTGTGCTTTCTCTTTTATATCCCTCCATCGCTGCAATTATGCGCATGTGCGATGTTCTCCCATTTTCGTTGCCGGAACCGAAAAGAAACTTCCTTTCCGACTATTCTTCGAACTGTCGGAAAGGTCGCTTCTTGTCTTTTCCTATAAAAGCCACCCTCCCTGATAAGTGAAAACAAAACATATATTAATGGAGGATATTTGTATTTGCTCGAGACAGGAACGCAGGTTGTAAAAAAGAGAGAGGCAAATTTTTGGTAAATTAATATCTGTTAAATTAAATATTTATATTCTTTGTAATTGTTAATCTTTGACATTTCCCATCTTTGATATATCTGTCCCTGGAGCTACTTGTCAACCATCTGCCATGCTTTCGAATTTGTCTGTCTGAAATGCCCGAATTTGCGGCAGTAGAAGCTCCTCCGGATCTCAAAGAATGTAAACCGTAATAGTGTAAGTTGTTTCCCAATATAGGTTGAGCGAATCTAAGAAAAGAATCTCTCGCCGTCGTGTAAGAAATGGGCTTGGAACCTAAGGCTCTATGACCTGCATGGGTCTTGACCAGTCGGCAGATGAGAAAATTATCTGGGTTATTTCTTAGTTCGGCTGTGTCTATATATTTGTTCAACCAAAAAACGGGGCAGTATGCCGTGCCTGTTTTGGATATCATGATCACGTGGCCTTCTCTTAGTTGGTCAGTTTTGGATTTTGGAAGTAAAATCTCGACGTGTTCAAGATGAAAAGACAAATGTTTTACTTGAACGGACAGGAGCTCGCTGATTCTCATGAAGCCAGCAAACCCAAGAAGTGATAATACGAGAAATCTCAAATGTAATAAATTTCCTTTGTCAAGCTTGTCGATAATTTCTTTAAGTATATTGGCTGTCAAAGGTTCTTTTTGATTTTTTGTAGAGTATTGAGCCGCGAGTCTCTTTGCCCCTTCGAATGCTAATTTGACGAATGGATGTTCTGTAGGCGAAATGAAGCCTGAGTGAATGTGACCCCAGCGTATTCCCATAAAAGCGGCTGTAACTGTGCCTGTTTTTCCTCCCTCTGCTATGAGATCATTGAAATATGTTGCGATAAAAAAAGGATCTGCTGGACAAGCTGCTACCTCTGCAAATTTTGAAGCCCATGCTTTCCACGCATACCAAGACGTTTTATATTTAGCTAGGGTGGATGGCGCGTATGCTGATTCAAGTAAAACCGGCAAGTTATCTGCCTTAGCTTTCAGCTCTTGATTTTGAATGTTATTTAAAGTTTTCCAAATACCACTCTGATATTCGTCTGAAAAAATAAAATTTAACAGTAAATTGGTAACGTGGTGGTAACAGGAGTGGGGAGTAAAGGAGTATGATATTTGTAGTGTGCTTTGTATATCTATTTAGACTCATATTTATATATAAATACATTTGTTTATTCTTTCCTATTCCTTTATCTGTTTGTTGTGATGGATCTAGAAGGAGTGTTCGCCTATTTGCTGCGTTGCCTCATGTGGGTGTGACGCTTCTTTTCTAATATGCGAGGTTCGTCTCATGTGGCCGTGCCTTTTTTGCATTTTATGATCAAAAATCGTCTCATGTGGACGTGCCCTTTTCGCTTTTCGTGAAAATCGCCTCATGTGGACGTGCCCTTTTCGTTTTTAACGAGCGAAAATTGTATCTTGTGAACGTGCCTTTATGCTTCATGTGAGCATGCATCAACCTGCAAGGAGTTTTATGTAAACGAGAAGTCTATTAATAAAGCTATAGTGCGAAATTTAGGAAAGCCTTGAAACACGGAATGTGACATGGAGTAGTTGATGAAATAAGGGCGTAAGTACATGCAATCTTTGACAAAGTCCTGAAAGTCTTTTCCGTTCTTGGTGATAACAGGCCAGAAATGCGATGATTTCCATTCGGGAATAAGCAAAACGCCTGTAGCTTTGCAGAGTTGTAGATGTTTTACGGTTCGGATTATTTGACTTGTCGGAGGGCACAGCCAGTTGAAATCTCCTTCCCAGTTACATGTGAATGCATTAACGGCTCTGGTGTTGGGGCACAAAAAACGTGAATTAAAAACCTCTAACTTGGTGTTTAGATCATCCGCGAATCTGTCAACCGTGAATTTTCCAAAGTGTTCTTGAATTTTGTTGAATGAAGATAGATCTATTCCCCAGTTGTCAGTGTCTTGAAATTTAGATAAACTATCGGCTACAATGTTTTCTTCTCTTGGGAGCCATTGAGGTTCGATTTCAACGTTGTGTTTTATGCATAGACCGTAAATGTCCAGGGAGATGTTATGTAAAGCAGCTTTTGTGCTGCCGTTTAAAATAATTCGTGCCACGTTTTGATTATCTGAGTGCCAAAGAATTTTCTCGTTAGAAAGAATTGAGCCGAAAGAAATGAGCAACAGTTTTACAGAGAGTAGTTCGCGGTAGGTTGAACTTTGATTAATTTCTGACGTTTTGAAATCTCCTCTGGCAATGATGTTTCCTAATCTTTCTACGATAAACCCTCCATAACCAGTGTCACTGGCGTCGGAATACACGACCTTTGTTGTATCCGGCTTTTTGCGAAAAGCAAACCCGTTGCAAAATTTTAAATTCTTTTCCCAAAATGTTAGTTCTTGAGCGACGTTATCACCTATATCCCGTATGTCAAACCAGGATGATCGGCTTTCTATAAATTTGTACATGCTCCTTGTGAATAATCTGGTTAAAGAACCGATTCCTAATCCCATAGATATGATGTGACCGGTTATTCTCGATAGAAATTTGGCGGATGTCGCTTGAGATGAGAGGACGGATCTAATCATATAGGTCAAGGCAGTGATCTTGTTTTCAGGTACGTAAAACTTCATTGTTGTCGTGTCGATCTCGAATCCTAGCCATTTTCCTCGTTGGGATGGGGTCAGTTTTGACTTTTCAATGTTGATTACGAATCCAGCCGATGTTAAATCCTTCTTGATTATTTCGTTACATATAAAATTAGCTACTTTAAAGGTTTTGGCCCCGGCGATCCCGTCATCTATGTAAATGGCGCACCTGATTCCCAAGCTTCTCCATCTTTTTATGAAAGGCCTGGTGCATTTCGTGAACACGTAGCAAGCAGATGCTAGGCCAAAAGGTAAAACCTTGAATCTATAAAATTTTATCGTGCCGTCCAAAAATACCCAAGCAAATCCCAGATAATCGCGAGAAGACTCGTGAATTTTTATATGATGATAGCCTGCCTTCAGGTCGAAAGTACCGAAGTAAAAATCCTGTTCAAAACTATCAGCTATTGTTTTAAGATTTTCGTATTTAAATTTAGTGATTTGGATGTTTTGGTTGACGTGTCGCAGATCAAGTACTAAACGCAGTTTGTTGTTCTGTTCAACAACAGATAATGGGTTGACGCAAATAGGCATTTTGCTCACTTCCTCGATGCAATCATTCGTTAAAAGCTCGGCAATACTTTCTTCGACGAAAGTTCTGTTCCTTAAGCTGGAGGCGTTGTTTTTGGCATAGAAAGATGGAGGTCGCGATAAAAATGGTAGACGATAACCGTGTTTGACAATGTTGAGGACAAGATCTGAAGCGTTAAGAGATCTCTCCCAAAATTGGAAATTTTGTTCCAATCTACCTGCTACCATTGTTTCTTGTTGTTCCCTAATCCAAAAGCGTTCGTGTGGACCTGGAGTGAAATGTGATTTTGAAAACATGGGGGGGATAATAAGCAAACAAGTAAGTATAAACCAGTATCAATGTTACATTATTTTGTATAATTGTCCCTCGAATGTCTAAGGTTTTTCATTTTATAACAAGACGATAAAAAATGCCCATTTTTACCACAACCCCAGCACAACTCTGACGAAGAAGGCTTATACTTTGTGTGGTAAGTATTGAAACTTTTGGCAGGGTATCGACGTTTCTCGGGTTTCCTTTTTTCTTTTTTAGAATTCGCGGACTTAATTGCTTTCGCTAACTGCTTTTCGTCGCCTGAATCGTCTGCCAGTTCGTCCCTTAAGTATTCTCTGGCAGTTAACCAATCTTCCCTATCAGCAAGCTTTATCACTTTAATGCGTTTAAGTAATACTTTCTTACCCTTTTCCAACTTTTCTTTGGCTTCTTCGATATCGCTTTTCCCAAGGTCTTCCAATGCATCATCGATTAGATCTAAAACTTCGGTGTTGTGCTGGAACATTTTCTTGTTTCCGTCTTTCTTGAATTCATAATCGTCCAATTTTTTCTTCTTCTTTAGGTTCTCGATGCTGTTGTGACAGACTTCCTCAGCCACACGTTTGGCTTGTCCGACGAGACGAAGCTCTGCCTGTTGGACAGTGGCATTGATGACTGCTTGTATTTCAGGAGAAATGTTAGACATCACGTGTACGTTTCTGCAGTTTACCTCACGTGTACGTTTCTGTATCGCAGAGAATAAATAAAGCGTGTGCTTTCTCTTTTATATCCCTCCATCGCTGCAATTATGCGCATGTGCGATGTTCTCCCATTTTCGTTGCCGGAACCGAAAAGAAACTTCCTTTCCGACTATTCTTCGAACTGTCGGAAAGGTCGCTTCTCACAACCACGCTACAATCCTTCGCAAAACTTACGAGCTAAAGTTAATGATGGTCTATTGTATGAACGTTGGGTGACCTAATGGCACCGTCCACAAACTATGAAAATACTCTCAAACATTAAATTGGTGTTTCGATAATTTTTCTGACGGATTTTAAGTAATGGGCCGCGAATCATAAAAAGCCAGCAAACCTGCCGGCACCGATTGCCGTGGTGTAGCAAAACAAAAACAGCGATTTCAATATAATAAGGACCCCGTAAGTGGAACCATTTTCTTGTTCCCTTTGAGTAATCTCTTGGGCTAAAAAAACCCGTTTAACTGTTTTTTGTCCCCTTTGGTTGTCTCACAGATCTCTAATCAAGCCAAAATACTCCGCTTAAGTCGTACCCCGGATAACTCGGACATTCGCTAAGTCGTACCATTTTTCTCGGTCCCTTTAGCGAAAAAACCTAATGTAACTCGGACTTTCTGAAAACCGTATGTCAAATGATTCGAATTGGAAATCGAATTCTTGCAAATTTCATTAAAATCACACGATTTCCTGAGAGCTTCATTCCTCAATTTCAACATGGCGTCACGCAGCGGAGAGAAACGTAAAATACAATGTTGTAGAATCAGAGCTCACTCGCTTCTTAAAACAAGTGACAATAACAGACTTCTTCAAGAAACAGTAGCTATTTAAAAGTTGTATACATGTGTAGCTTTTTCTATTTGATGATTGTTAGATGATATACAGAGTGATTAATTAGTACCCCGTTCTCTCTTTTAGCACTCACCTACAGGAAACCTAAAGAGAGACGACTCTTTTTAGTTTTCACCAAAAATCTTTAATAAAATCCTGATAAGTCGTACGTTTCAAGAAAGTCCGAGTTATCGAGAATTCGGATATCTCGGACATTCGTTAAGTCGGACGAATTTCCTGGAACGGTTTTGAAGAAGATTGTGATTGTCAGTCAGTCAGCAAATTCGCTCTCCTAGGATTTTTTGCGAAGATTTATTTTCGCGAATTTCAATTTTTTATAAATATTTTATACATTTAGATTTCGTCATTTAACCCTAGACAGGTTTACCTAACGGTTTGTTCAACTAAAGTTCCAGGAGTCGTGAAACTCTTACATGTCTGCTTAGAGTTACTCAAAATTAACAACTTTTCCAACCCAAATAGACGAAAAGCATGCATTACTAATGAACAATATTTTTAACCTTGTTGTTTGGATTAATTTGCTGGTTTCATTTGCACAACACAACTGTTAAATTCTTACTTTTTCTAAAGCTGGAGAGTGTTGTTTTTTCCCGATCAGAAAAACCTTAATCATTTTCCCGATAGACTTGCTGCGACGACCTCTATTATTTTTCTTTCGAGATTTACTAGACTTAAGAAAATTGATATCTATTGTGCGATAAACATGTTGCAATCGTGTTCGTGACATACCATGTATAAGCTTCCTGTACCCCGGCCACTAACTCGCTTTAAGCTTCTAACAAAATTAAAAGTACGTGTAAGACTTAATAAACCAGTTTATAATTCACGAAATTTTCTTGAAGCACAATGCGTAAAAATCCTTGTACAAAGTGTTGTTGAGCGAAACCTTTCACCGTTCAATACAGGGAAATGTTTAATGGGATTTGTACCATTACAGTCTTAGCATTATAACTGGAATAATACTGATGTAAATCCCGCAGCTCAAAATCTGATGACGTCATCGTTTAGTATTGAAGAAAACTACATCAGCCGATGCTCCATCAATCCATACGCGATCGTCAAACATACCATGGGAATATCAACTATTTAATCCGTCGTTACTCAAATGTTTGCGTTTTAATGAAGTGTTCATGTAAGGTTTCAGTTTCCATTCTGTGTCGGCTTCATCTTGGTCCACAGTACCCAATTTGATTTCATGAACTGCAAGTATAGAATTAGTTGGTTATAGATGTCACCCCAAACACTTGACAGAAAAGATAATGTAAGGCTACTTTGCTAGCACGTTTCTATAATTTCGTAATTTTATGAGTTTCCATCTTTCGTAAACAGTGATGACTGATGACAAGGTCAACTCTCAAATTAGTGGAAAATTTGTTCGAGAATTTGTTTTGAATAACATGAAACATGTACAAAGAAATCAAACCTTTTCGTTCATTATTCCAGCAATTTTGAAAGCTGATATTAATATGCATCTGCAGAGAAGAAAGGCGGGGATATTCGAGACATTCAAAAATGGAAGAAAACTTATGACTTATGAGGGATTGAGAAGGAATGTTAAGTCACTTGTTTGTCCCATTTTGAAGGAAACAACATGTTCATAGATTCTTATTTTGTTTCTCATTTGCCTTCCTTCTTCAGTGCGAATTATCAGAATTTAAATGTACACTCTCTTACGTTTCATTTCAAATCGAGGTCCCACTTCCATCAAGATGATGTCACTTCCTTCACCCTTCTTATAAGTATGATGTCTGCAATTTAAAAAGGTAGTATGGAAAAAAATGCAAATACAAAATAAAAAGTGAAGCGTAGAACTATTTGGTTCCCCCTGTGGTTTCCGTCAATGACTTACCGTTCTTTTATTGTTGTAACCATTTCGTTCTTTTAGCTTAGCAAAATAATAGAAGAACAATTAATTAGTCATTAACGGTAACCACAGGGGGTATTTGGTAATAGTTGTAAGTACCATATAATTTATTACACTACGTACGAAAAAACTAGAAAAGAATATGTAATGTTTATCAGCAGTTTATTAAATTCCAAAGATTTAAAATCATCTATAGATTCGATTCAACCTGATCTGTTTTCAAATCTTCAGAAAATGAAAAAAATAAATAAATAAAAAAAATAACGAAAAACGGTGTATGCACACGCTTATCTGTAATAAAATCAACTTTTCATAATAGATACCTGAAAGAAATATAATCGTCTCTGTTGGCAACAGTGATCACTCTTTTAGAATCTTCCTTGGGCACTGGGAAGATGTATTTTAATATGTTTTGTACCTATAAAATATATAATGAACAAAATATCACTTTCAGCATTTCTTAAGATGATCACTTTTTTAATTAATGATAAATAATAATGGTGTTTTTTAAACACCCTAATATCATTGAAATCATTTCTTTTGTGCCTGAAACCAAATATGAATCGAAAGATATTTTTGCTGAGTTATAGCATAATATATTTTTGTCATAAAAGAAAATTGGATATTTTGTAGGAGGGGGCTTTGAAAGGGGCTTTGAAAGTGAAGAAACCTTTAATCATTGAAATGAACACTTTTTAGGCACCTGATCTAGCTTTTGATTGGTGGTGTGTAAACAAATATATGTATGCAAAAAGAAAATCCCCATTGTTTCAACATTGTGAACTTGAAAAGTGTTGGTACTTTTACCATATGAAAACCCATAATATTTTCAATAGAACCATATAAAAATGTCATATCGATTTTTTTCTCAAAAAAAACCTATCCTTTATCCTTAAATTATTGAGAACTGTAATGCAAGAATACCCTCTCTCCTAGTCTTGAGTTGAAATTATGAAAGATGAGATGTGGAAAGGCTTCGGACATTTTCCCTACATCGGGGATGTCATGCCGCATAACTGTATTTGATAATGAAAAATATGCAGTTGGTCCAAATGGTAAATGACAAATGATCATTCCATCTAAAAGAAAAACAAAGTTAATAAAAACTTGCTCAAAAGCTGCAGGATCAACTCATTTTTACCAAGGTATCTTTACCCACGCACACACACACATTCTTGGAAATCAGTGACTGAGTTTACCTGGCTCACCACGATGCTCATGAAGAAGTAGCAAATCAGTAACATCATTAGCTTTACAAGCTGAAACCAATTGAGATAATACATAATTTCCACGATTCAATCTCTGACTGTTAGGGAGCACCAGCTTGATTTCCTACATGTATACACATTAATCTACATTATGCAAAAATCATCAATAGAAATTATGCAAAATTAAATTCTCAGACAAGAGTGCAAAATTTACAGAGCTCCCATAAATATAAAAACATTATAAACTCACCTTGGCAAATTGCTTGAGTTTGGAGCTAGGATTATGCGATGTTGTGACCATTATTTTAGGGTCTTCCACCCCAGCCCATCTATATTCATCATCCACATGATCCGACAGAGCTAAATGTAATGTAATTGTTGTTGTTGCACAATTGTTCTGGCAATGGTTTAGCAATAAGCAAAATGATATCCATATACAAAATGCAAACATTGCTTTTCCTAATTACAGTAAGACAAATATGTAAGAGATTTATTTACTACCTTTACTGTCATTATCGAATGCAAGAAGCTTGCGCAACTCTGCTTCATCTTTCCTTAACTCAGTCGGAATGGGTTTCCCTTCTAAGATTGACAACAAAATTTATGCTTAAAAACACAAAATCAAACTTTAATAAAATACCATAATTACATATACCAGTATATAAATCATTGTATTGTATTACTAAATTAATAAAATTAATAAAATAAAATAAAATTAAGGCAAGGTCAGAAAAAAGGCAAATTTTGAAGAAAATTAATGCGGCTATGTGATGATATTTAATTGTATTAACAAGCAGAAACTTAATGCGAGTTCAAAAAGAGAAATTGTAAACTCGCAGTATAAGCGTGGACAGCTTTAGAACTACTTTGATAGTGATGACATCATCTCAGAAATATTTGATATTATTAGTCACTAAAAGAGTGACTAGAAAATTAACACAAACAAAATGAATGGTAACTTCATTATTAGCACACATAGAAATTCACTCTAACATAAAAACATTGTATATATTTACTTAACGCCCTAAAGTTAGGTCCATAAGATTAATGCAAATTTTTCAAATTTCAGGGCGTTAGCTAGAATTTTTTAGGAAAATTACGTTTAACAAGTAATTGGGAAATAGAGCCTAACGTGGAGACTAACTAACCTCAGACATATAGAAGCTTTAAAACTGTATTTGCCTTGAAAAAAGTGACTTCATTTTCTGTCACATTTTCTGGGATAAATCATTTCATGTTGATGAAGTTTTACAAAACAAAGAATTATGTTTGCATATACAGACAATTGGGAAACTAACGTTATATGTCATTTCTCAGAACCTAGCTAATACCCAGTAATTTCATGGATCGTTAATTTCCTATAATAAGGTTTTGACAAAACAATGAAATTGTTTATACCATCTAACGCATACTTGAGTTTTTGCTTTTTTTCCTGTATTGTTCTACGTTGATCTTCTAACGATTTCTTGTACAAATACTCTTTCCGTAATCTCACCTCTCTTCGTAGCTGAAAAAGACATATACAATAACATTTTAAGCCAGAAATTGTGATACAATAATAGATGGAATAAAGAAATACATTATTATGCACCGTCACATTTAACTGTCAGCACTCTCTATCATAGAGTTTGGAGGTAAAAAAATATTTTAAGGGAGTGAAAATAGACCTTTCAGAATTAAGTCAAATAAAGGAGAACGAAATAAAGAATCAAAAATTTTTTTTATTTTATTAAAATGTATAAAAGCTAGTAGCAATGTTTTGTTGGTTGTTCACCTTGTTTGGTAATTAAACCAAAGTGGAATGTGGACTAAAGCAAATGTTAAAAAATCTCAAGGATGCGTTTTTGCACTGACTGAATTGATTTATATATAGATCGTTTCAGAGCTCCTGTAGCGATTATGTTTTCTGATGGTCATTTTGGAAAGATTTCACTGGATGCACGTTTTTCCCCTATGTTTACATAGAAGTTAAACAGTTGTTGGAAGATGTCTTGATTGTTGATTTTCTTCTTCCTCTTCTTATAGCTGTTGTTATTCTGGACTGTTTAGGACACTTTTTTGCACTTGATCGTGAGTTTTTGGAAGAAAAACAGCACTTGACTTTTTTAATGTATATAACATTTTCAATTTTCCTTATGCTATCAGTTGAAGCTGGATTTCAACTTGTCCCATTGATGTAAGGGATCCTGATCAGGTAGTTGGCAATTTTCTAGTTAGTAGCCATTCTTTCATTCTATACAGGGCCTTTATTTATAACAGTTATATAATACTGAGACACCCTGTAAAAATATTATTAAATAAATAAATCTTGGTTTTTTTGTTTTAAGATTTGTTGATGAAAATCTGTGCATGACAGTCAAACCAAATATTCAATACCAGACTCTTTTTAAAAGAAGATTAGCAAACAGTATGAATTGACAACTTGACAACTTGGCTAGCAACTTTTTCTTTAAAGTTGGATTCATTCGAACTACCAAATATCACTCAGCAAATTTGTCAAGCAAAATAAATTTTATAATAAATTCTACTGCACATGTGCGTTTTTGGAAAAAGTTGATTTGTGCGAATAAATTCAGGTGACTTAAGGTCCAACAACCAACTCATATCATATGCATGCTTTTTATTGTACAGATAAATATGATCTCGAAGAAACAAAGCGTTAGCATTATTTTCTCTTAATAAAAAGTTAATTTATCCCTTTGGATCCCCTATAAAATAGAATTAACCCTTAGCCCAGCCATTTAACAGTCTTTTGGTATGGAAGGTAGAAACGGGACACTCAACTACAACCAATATATAACGATTGAACGATGTATAAATAGTGTTTAAAATGCAACTAAATAACGAAGCAACAATAATATTTATCACCATTTTTTAATAGATTCCATTAAATTAAAGATTTGAACTTTGTGTGCCTTCTCAAAGAACGAATAGATAGGTCTCACATAAACATTTTAGTGTTTGTGGCGATTTTGTTGAGTAGGGATGTATATTTTGTTAACCAGACAGGTCTGTTTATTACTTGCGTTCGGAATTAGGCACATTGACGGTAGCTGCTTAACTACACGTGTAACAACAACAAAACAAACACAGGGAGAAGGAGTCTAGACAACACACTGTAGACGGTATCTTTTAAGCTATTTTGAATTCGACACTAGAATACAGGATTGTCATTTTATGTATAATAATGCGTAATATTTTCCGATTGGTCAAAGCTGATGTTTTTGATGTTTAATGATGTTTTTTGTAAGGAAATCTTACCATTTTCTCGCAGCACACACAGCTTCAACCTACCATCTTTGATAACATGGTTAAAACATACCTCTTCAGCGAGGAAACAAAGAAGCATGGGTTCTATGCCCCAGGTTCTACTATCAAACTAACACTTTGGTCAAAAAGAGATGTGAATGTTTTGAGAAATCAAGCATTCACAATCTGAATATTTAGAACCCTTAGCAATAATAACTTAATTGTTTAACTCAAATCAAATTATAGCTTTATTTGTTTTGAAAACTTCCTTTTTTCCTATTTAGATTCATCTAAACACTTTACTTAAAAAACTGTTTCCTTTCCCTCTTGCTTGCCAACTTTAAATAAAACATTCTCTTGTTCGTGAACACTCTGTAGTTGCTTCCTTTGACTTTTACCGGGAAATCCACACTGACGTGGGCAAGGTTCGGGACGCTGTTGAACGATTCTTTACAGCTACTAGAATTCAAAGATAGTGATGGCTACATGTTACAAGTGTGGTAATACTGGCCATTTCGCTCGAGAATGTACGGAACAAAGTGAATCTTCCACTACTGGATCGGGTGGTGAGTTGTGTTTCATTATATTGATGCTTCATATAATTATTATTTATTATTATCATTATTAGTAAAAAGAACTAAAAGTTTAGAAGTTCATTGACAACATTGAAAGTATCTTTAAGTATCATCGTTAGTTTTATACAGCGTGCTGCCAAGTTATTTTTAAGAAAGTGTTTGATTGTGTGTGCAAATATATTCTCAACTGTATGTAGCTATAAGGGGCCATATCCATACTCATATTGGCACTAAAAGCATCAAATGGACTTTTGTGGGTGGAGATTTAATTGGTGTGGATGATTCTAAACTCTATCAAAACTATGAATCTGTAGAATTCCCATTTCAACACGCATATATTCAGAGATATCAAAATGGTGTAGGCCATTATTACTGCACGAGTGGTTCTTCATGCTGATAATTGGTGTTCAACATCTTTTTTGCTTCATAAACATTTTAGTATTTGTGGCGATTTTGTTGAGTATGTATGTATATTTTGTTAACCAGACAAGCCTGTTTATTACTTGCTTTTTTGCCTTACAAAATTCACCAATGCCTCAAATTTGTGTTGATTTGATACATTTTGAAACCTATTTGTTGTAACCATGTTAATTTCATTCAAAAACTAAAGGCAAAGTTCGTCAACTGCATTAATTCCTGGAATAAGGTATTTTTCAAACTGAATCAAGCGTGATCAATGTTGCTGCTATAGTGCACATAAGCTATAAAGGGGTACGCTCTTATCTTTTTGTCCAAAACAATTTCAGAGTTAGGCCGCAATTTTGTGCCTTTCCATTTCAAAGCACCTCTTAACTTCGAAATCATGTAGTTTTTCTTTCTTTCCATTTCTATCAATTTTTGTAAAAAATGCCTGACGACACTAACTAGATATGGGCGTGTGGGTTGACGAAACGATAAGGGTGTGAGTCCTAACTAGGCATACCAAGACCAGGCTAAATTAAACTTGAGTTTATACACGCAATGTCAACGAATGAGGACAGTTGGGTTGTTGGTTCTTCAAACTGATGGTGGTTTTTAAAGAAAAATCTGTTTGGCGTTTCTTGTGACAATATGAGTATGGACGTTGTCCCTAATCATCTGCTGAAGAAGGGGGGGGCATACCCCTGTGTAATTGAAAAATTATGAAGGCCCACATAGTAAATAAAATCATTTGCCCTTCTATTGGTTAGTTGAGACTCTCAATACCTCGATCTGGTGAAGGACTACAAAAAGATTTGTGATAACGAGAACAAAAAAGCTTTTGAGACATTTGACAAAAACATTCTTAAAAGTAAAAAATATGTCTTTTTTAAGTGACCAGGGAATTTGCTCTAAATAATGAGATAATTTTAGTCTGAAGAACTGGAAAATTTCTTAGGCTTTTGAGTAGTTGAGTAGTTACGATATCAAGAGTGTACTTTACATGAGATCCAAAAAGATAGTCAATAAGATGGATGTTTTAATGGAGTTAATATCTTTAGATAAAGAATGTTATCGATGTGGTGGATCTGGCCACTTATCACGTGATTGCAGTGGTAGTGCTGGAAATTTTGATTCTCGAACTTGCTACAATTGTGGGCGTAGTGGTCATATATCACGAGACTGCAGAAAAGGTAGAGGTAATGCTGGAGGAGGTAACAGGTGTTACCGTTGTGGAATGAGTGGACATTATGCTAGGGATTGTGAGTCAGAGGAAGAGAAATGCTACAACTGTGGTAAGGGTGGACATCTCAGGCGAGATTGCACAGAACCAGAAAAGGCCAATCAACAAACATGCTACGAATGTAACGAAAGTGGGCACATTGCTAAAGATTGTCCAAATGGCAAGAATTCCAACATGACTTGTTACCGATGTGGTGGGAAGGGTCACATGGTTCGTGACTGTACAAGTACCGATTCTAAATGCTACAAGTGTAGTGAAACTGGTCACTTTGCACGTGATTGCCCATCTGCTGCAGATGGTGATGCTAGTGAGTCAGCCTGTTACACGTGTGGTAAGACTGGCCATTATGCCCGTGATTGTTCAGAGAAAGTCTCTATGGATAGTTAAATCTTCACATTCCAGTTGGTGTCATCAGAGTAGTCTAATTGTCGTGATCCATCGAAGCAGCTGGCATTTTCTTCCAGTCTTGTTGAAATCAGTTGATGAATTGTTGTGCAGATCCATTCCATTTCAAGTATCAGTGTTTGTGTGGTTGTGTGTGAGATGGACAGGTGTATAAATTCGTTCGGGAGGGGATCTGAAATTGGAATATTGCGAACAGTTCAAAGTATGAGCTTGTGGTTTTGGGTGAAGCTGTCGGACATTGAGTGTAGTTTCAGTTGGTGGTGTATAATTGAGGACAATCAAAATTTCTCTTGTCAAATATTCATCTTAAATTATACGGTGCATTTTCAGATGTTTTATTAGATTTAACGGTACTGATTTTCCAAAATGTTTTCAGAAAGGTCATTTCATTTTGGTGATTCGCTGTTATCTATTTTCAATCAAATAGTATCTCTGTGCACACATTGCCTGTATATTGAGTGACACTTCTTGTGTTGTGTGAATTGGTGAATCGTAGAAGTTCATTATTCAGTGATTTATAAATTGCTATAACAAAGTTATACCATGTCTTCGTTTGACTTGATTTGGCAATAGTAAGGCTTATCTGTTCGATACAGTTTTTACAGCTTTTTAGTACATTTTTCCATTTAATTTTTTTCTCGTGAATTACTCATATTGGCGGCGCTATGTCGCGTGTGTTTTATTGTTAAAATTTTATATTCTTGAAAAAGACATCAACGGTGGAGAGGAAATATCAGTTATTTTACTTCTTGACCAATAGATAATCCTTGGTACAGAACATTCAGTCTGAAAACTCTCCGTTCCTGTAATACTTTCGATCGTGTCAACATGACGGGGAGACCAACGAGGGAGGATTTGACCCAGAATTACAGACACTTTGAATGAACGTCATCGTGAACAATTGTCTTGTCTGAATTGGGGGAATATCACGTATGAGACCCACGATATATTAGTTGTTCTTAATATTGCTATATATACAATCCTCGTAAAGAATGCAGCAAAGTATCATTATTATAGTATTACTATTATATTATTTCTATATTATCTCTATAATATATCGTACTATATTACCTCGCTAATATACCGTGGTCTCGTACGTGATGAAAGAGCCTGGAGAATAGGTTACACCTACATTGGGTGTTGTTTGAAAAAAGATCATCAAACAAAATGAAAGTTAGGCTAGAAAAGGAGCGTTCTTTGGGGCTGATCACATTTCTTCTCGGTAAGCAGCTTTATCTAATTGATTCTCTTGTTTTTACAAGTGCTATTACATGATACTTTAAAAAAATATTTCTCGAACTGAGATGTACTTTTTACCCCAGCACCCGGGATGAAAAGTGATCATGAAATCACCCCCTTAGAAGTAAACAATAACAAATTTAAGGAAAATATAAATAAATTACCGTTAGAACTGAAATCTTTAGTAATAGCATCTAACAACAAACGAATTAAAGAGATGCGAATTTCCACTCGTCTAAAAAACAGGCAGGTCCAGTCACTCGAAAGTAATGAATCGTACCAATCAGACGGGTTATTAATTCAAATTCGTCACTAGGCTAAATCACAGATTACTCGCCGAAAATCCATCAAGTTTGAAATTACAGATCTCATCATCAATAAATTTGATTTTATCGAGCAAAAACAGACCGAGTGTCGTGATGATGGGGAAATAGTTGTAACAATCCTGATGGACTTATGACTGTGGGTCACGACCTGCTCATTGCAAAACCGTTACACATTTATGGAGTTGATTTCAGTAACCTTTGTTGACTGTCTGATTATTTATCCAATCGCTTCCACAGGGAATAGGATGTCCGTTTAGTGAATATAAAAATTGTACTGATCCCTTTTTGATTAACATAATTTTTATTATTAAGACTTATTCATAAGAAGCTTTAATTTGCAACTTTGCTGATGATAACTCACTTTATGCTAGTGCGTAAAGCATAAATAAAAACAGAGAAAAACGGCCAATGTTCTTTATTGGTTTAAAATCAATTAAATGGCTGCAAATCCAGCAGAGTTTCAGTTAATGTTTCTTTGTAATAAGACGGAAAAGTTTTCCGAAATGAAGATTAGTGATGCTTTATTGACGCCAACAAAGTCTCAAACTGTGGGTGTAAATATTGGTATTAAATTAAATTTTACTACCCCATGTGCAGACACTATTCAATACCGCTTCCAATAAAATCAAGCCTTTGATGCGTATCAAACCATTTCATAAACTTAAAAAACGACCGATTTTAAGAGTCAGATTTTATTCGTTCAAGTTTCAACTTTGTCCATTAATTTGGATGTATGGTTTAAGTCCAATGATGGCTTATTAATTGTAAAGTGTAGTATATCTTGGCTCCAGAGGCGGATAAAAGGGTCTGCGTGCACCTTGATTTTTCGTTTATTTTAAAAAAGTTTTTGGAAAGGGATGCTGGTGTCTCAATTCATGTGAGAAGCTTCAGATTTTTGTATATTGAAAAAGACTTTACATTGGGGACAGTTCTAATTGTAATATATTGAATCGGAATTTTTCACTGTATTTTCGCCCTTACCATTCAAAACACAAAGGTTTTTAGGGGAGCCTCTCGTGGAGTGGACTTGAAAACTCTCTCAAGTCTATCCGGACAGTCAGCGAGTCTAAACGCATGTTTAAAGCTTTGTGCATCTTGAACTTGCTATATTTCCAATTAATTTTACAGCCAATACCTTTTTGAATATTTGTTTATCCTTTGTTTGCGCTTTTATTTATCATTATTATTACTATTTGATTATTATACCTGTAATTCTTCGTTGGTTCCGAATTACTTTCATGGAAACCGGTAAGCTCTTGACAGAAATACTTCATTGTGTATTAGTTTGGATCAACATGGCCCTTTCACCAATGAAGGAAGGTGGCCATTGGACTTTTGGGGACGTGACCAATTAATTGACATATCATTTGAACGATGTGTTGGAATTTCAACTTCTTTCCACGATGCTTATTTTGTTAGTTGATCGATACCAATTTTTTTCTTTGAACATAAAGTACCCTGCCTCCATTACTTGCTGCTTCAAAAATATGCTTCTGGTTGGGATATGTTTGGTAAATGCATTATATTCCACCTGTTATGCTATCGCCTACTTTTTAGGAAAGCTACCACGATATGCCCTCTATGAACTCATTGCTAGCTCATTGTTAATACTCAAAAAGTGTCTTTTAATCATTATATTTTTGGTGGTAAATAGCTTTGTGTTTGTAAAAGTGAGGCGACATAATGCAATACATCAACACAACAGAAGTTTTAAGCTGCTGTTCCCAGTACTTACCGTATTAACCTACATCATCTTTTATACCTTCATTGGCAATGGCAGTGAGTGGATTTCAAAGACAATTAACCGGTACCAGAAATTTCATTATTAAATTTCATTTATAATCAGAGTCACCTGTTGTATTTTACATTTCTCTATTACAAAGTATTAGGTTTTTATTTGAACAAGCTTTCTGATGGAACAACATTTATTCTCACTCACAAGAGCATGCTTCAAAATCACCTGTTTCAGTTCCCGCTGAAATGTCCTTTATAATTTTTCTTTCATGCAGAGCAAAAACCATAATGGAAACAAATTCATTGTGATACTAACTTAAAGAACATCATATGATAAAAACGATGGTCATTTTGTGGTGCCTCTCCTGACCTAGCAAATCCAATATTGTTGTTATTTATATTTTGGAGGAACATATTTTTACGGATGAATGTCTTGATGAATTGCGAAAGATGGTAGGAGCAGAAAAATAACACGAACTGTACGATTTTAGAAATTAGAAGATAATAACATGAAAGCGTCTGTGGATATAACATCAAAATCCAGACACTACAAACGGATAACGTTGAATAATTTCTGTTCTTTTACGATAAAACTTTATTAACGCACGTTGTATTCTGTAAAATGACGAACAGCGCAAAAAGAAAGGAAATATTGAGCATGTAATTTGAATAACTTTTACTCACACGTGTCACTAGTTCAAACAGTGTTGGGATCTCTCTCGCAATATTTCTCTTACTCAGCCTTCTTTCTTATCGAGGTTATTAAAAAGATCATCTTTTGTTATTTTGATAATGAGAAAAATATTACATGGTAAAAGAAAGTACCATATTTTATTTCATGGGGTTCCCTACATTCAAATGAGTGCTCTACCTATTCACCGCTCCACCTTCCATAAAAATTGTCCTCATTAGAAATGTTTAAAATAAGCGCTATATCGGAAATAATAAAAAAGAAGCAGATTTGTTTTTGTTTATAAAAATTTTAATGAGCCTCCCTCGAATGGGAACACTACCCAAAGCTCTCCGTTTCTTTTCAATATCTCAAAATTATTAATAAAACAACAAAAATATTCAACAAAAAATAAATAAAAAAGTTAAATGATCCAATCCAAAAGCAAATAACATGCTTACGCTGACATGCTGTTGCGTAAATACTTTTCTAAACACATTCAAGTTGCAAATAATAGCGTTATTGAAAACTCTTCTCTTTACAAATTTGTCCAATGACATTCATCGGGCGGTGACGTGGGCGTTTTTTTGCAAAGCGTTCCGTTCATTGATTTATTGGAACCATTCATGAGGGGTGAGTGGTTCACGTTGTTGTTGCCATTCATCTCGGTCCGATACAAAGCCAATTTTCGTAACAAGGCCCCATATAACGGTATGTTCTTGCGACGAATGAACGTTAAGTACTCACACTCTCTTAGTGTGAGTCTCCTGTAAATCTGTTTTGCAGGACCCGATGTTCTGAGGAAACACGCCATCGTTACGATGTGACCGGCGATGTTCAAAAGCACACCGATGATAGCCACTGCGATGGAGAGCATCATACAAAACCAGAGAACGATGAACGTGTACTGGTACAGAATGTTCGGTGAAATTTCGCAGATGAATTTATTTTTGTTGAAAAAGACATTCCGTACGTCCATACTTGCTTCTTGTATTTCACAAAATCCAAAGCTGGGAAGAAGCACGTTGCCAGGTTTTGGAATATTTCCTTCAAAGAAATCGAACGCCGAAGTGTGATTAAGGCGAGACCACTGTGCCCATTTGATTCCATAATTTTGGAAGTTGCCAAACAACAGATCATCTGTAAACAACAAACTCATGACGGTCACGCCTACGTAAATAAATTTGATTAAGACATTCATGATGATCCGAACTTTGAGTTTGAATAGTGAATTGATGTCATAATTAAAGTAACTTTGGACGATAGTATCTGCATCAACCTATATCAAAATGGAAAATAAGGACTCAAGTATTACTTGTTTTTAAATGAGAAAGTAAAGTCGGATTTTCTTAGTAGTATGCAGGCGTGGTGATGGAGGGCGCATTCTGTCAAAACTAAATATTTTCTATACACACTGCCTCCACCAGAAAAAAAGGTAAATATCCTAAACGTGTTTACTCTCTATTCATCATAAAGTTGAGCATCATGACTAGATAGTTACCTTTTCTTTATCAAGAGTCTCCTTCAAGCTCACCATATCTGTGTTAACGATACGAAATAAGATGTACGGCATGTAGTACAGCAATGCCAAACTGGCAATATAGAACGGCATCCATTGATATTGAAGATAATATCTTTTTCGCATAGGTCGACAAGCTGCAAAATGTTTTTAAAAAGTTTTGAGTATAGCTTTCTAAATAGACTTTAAACTTTGTTCCTATGAACGAAAACTGGGAAATAATTGAAACGTAAAGTAAAACAGTAACTCTCTTCTTTCCTCTTCTCTTTGAGTGTTTTATGTTTGCACAATCTATGTTACTACTAGATCAGTGTGTTTTGAAACACGCTTCACACTGTAATTATCTCCGCAATGTTTGAATTTTACCTACTTAATCTAAGGCCATAAATTCAATTTTAGCCTGCTTCCTCTCAAATCGCCTTATTTTACCAAATAAATCATTATCTATGGTATTTAATTAATTTGCCTGAGCTATCAAGACAAACAACATGGGACTTTTAAATTTCTTTTCATGTACCACACACGTAAAATCATGGTCTTCAGGTGGTCACTTGGGGCTTAACTTCATCTTCCCAAACAAATACTTTGCTAAGAGCACATCAAAATGATGAAACATGGTAGCGTAATTATTTCCAGACGATCTATAATTATGTCATAATTATGTCAGAAAAACCATATTACCATAATTTTTCAATCCTTGTCTTGAGTAGGATTGGCACAGTACATTATCAGCATCTATCCCGTCAAAGTCCATATTTTTCGGTATTCCGTAATAATTGCTTTCCATTAATCGACTCGTCATTTCTGGATAAACATAAAAACCTGGAAACCAAGATCAGAACTCATCAAGGAGAGAAAATCAATATATCCCAGCTATAAATTGTCACCTGAAGGTGAATACAAAATTGTTTCGGTCGGATATAAAAATTCTATTATATCCGGTCATTCTATTCCAAATTGGGGCAATCTCTTTCCAAACAGGCTAACTCAGAAAAAACGGCCTTCTTGATTTTAGCTGGCAATTTAAAACTTACTTGCAAAAAATGTCCTCGTTCAATAAATTTGGTATTTTCCTTTTTTCGTACACATCAAAAGTGCAGTTAAAAATAAGACTTTATCTATCAATAATATTATTAGTGCCACTGAGTGTCTTTAGTTTCTTCGTCATTGGTGGAGCCAGTGAAATAGTGAAAATACAAACATGACGTCAGACTTTATCATTCTGATGGTCACGTCCGATGGTCACATCCGAATAGAACTTAGAAATACCTTGTATCCAGCAAGCAGAATGAACAAAGCTTCCACTCAGGTCACTATGCTTTGGTACCATGCACGCAACTGTATCATGGAACCAGTCTACTCCCATGACTAGGCTAGATATGATAAACATTTTCGGCATGAATATGCGTCCGAATTGGTCCGTGTAGCTGTCATGTCGAGGTTTAATTTTGATGGCCAATATCGATTTGATGTTGTTGGTGATTAATGACATGATAGCGAGTAGACGAAATTAATTTGAAAGAGATCTATAACGAAATCAACGCCGATATCTCCATGAAAGCATAAAACAACAGATTTAAGGCTGGTTTATTAAAGTTGTGAGTATACCATAAAGACACAATAAAGTGGTTTCTATGCCAGAATCTGTCGGCTCCAACTCATTTACGCAACTTTAGGGGGCATTAAGATGAAGAAATCTTAAGACCAAAATGGAAATGCATCAAATCAGAAAGAAAGCAGAAAGAAAGAAAAACATAAAAAGTGTTTTCTAAAAAAACTTTTTTTGGTATATTTTGGATAAATTTTGAGAAAAAATAGGTGCTCAAACTCTCCATTTCTATATTTCCGATTTTGAACTGAACCGAAGAATCGGTTATTTCTCATGATCCCATTATTACAAGCATAAAAAAAGCATTTTCCAAATAATTTATATGAATATTTTTCATTCGTTCATAAGTGCTTATAACTCCTGTTGGACGTTTTCAAGTTTTATTGGTGATTTTATGTTAAAATTGGGAACTGGTCAATACTCACTATATATATTATTTTGCGTTCTGTCATTTTAAAGCATTTCAACTCATTCTAAATTTTCATTTTCTTTGTGGTTTTCTTCCTGTGGTTTTGCGTATCCTGGAAAAGCAGATCAATACTGGAGAATATTGTCCGGTCGTTTTAATCATTATAGCCAATCAGAAAAATGTATTTTCCCATAGCCATCTCATTGGTTAATAATGCATAAAAGTAATTTCTAACATGAACACGTCAACGGAAATAAATTGGTCAGTGAAAAATAAAATATAACCTAGTTTTCTTTTTCTTTTTCTTTTATAAATGAAGGGTTAAAGAAATATATTACAAAAATAGACTTTTCCCGAATTTCCGTTTAAACATGGTTTTACGGTCTGGTCAACAGGTCTAACCTCGTCAAACCTAATTGTTAGTTTAAGACACCGTTTTTCTGATTTTGTAATTTTGTTGGTTAGTAACTCTATTGTTGCAATTCTCACTGGAGCAGTTAAAATATATATGATGTTTAGGATATCGAAAACGGAGTTAGACATATTGAATTAAACAGAAATTCGAAAAAGTTTATTCGTAAGTTTCAAAATTCAAAAAAACCCTCAAACCTCTTTTGAAAAACTAAAGAAGAACACTATAGTTTTCCTTTTCCTTAGTTTCGCGAGTTTTTTTTGTTTTTGTTTTTTAACTAGGATGTTTTCTTAAAAGCATCTCTTATAGATCCCAAGCAAGAATTCAAATTGGTGTGCAATTATTGTTCGTTTCATTGATAATAATGATGTTTTGAGGCTAAGGACACCTGAAAGTGAGCAAATTCTTATAATAAAATGAATTTACTTTTTCTTCCCACAATTCATCTCCTATTTCACAACTTTTATGTTTTTTTTTTAAACTAACCTTGTTTTTCTCGTTCCGTTATGTGCCGTGAGTCAACCAATCTTTTGCACCTTCCACTCGAAACCCTTGACATACATGTCCAACGAAAGTTGTGTCTCAATCATTTATTTACACATTTTTATTACAAATTTCTTCGCTTATATTTTTATTTTAATTGTAATTAAGAAAAATATTTTCAATAGATTAATTGGGTTCCCGTAGACTAACTTGTTGAATACAACGTTAAACTGTAACTTGTAATCTTTTTTTATTTGCTCATAATAAATTTCATTTTTACAATCTTTTCTACAGTTCTTATTTTCATAAGAAAGTATTTAGCTACCGCAGTTCAACCTTTTTCTTTTGAACATTTTTTTTTCATCCATTTTCTTGAATTTCATCAAGAAAAATGGAAAACAGAAAAAATCGTAACTATGAAAGATTCAAACAAATAATTTGCCTTTAATTGAATGATAATTTACACGAGGACGTATTCGAAGATGTATTGGTTAATTTTATGGAAAAATGAAAGTTGAGTTGTTGAGTTTGCCAAATGTTTCCCCTCTCACAAAATAGGAAAAACTATATTGAAATTTTTATAATATTTGAAGATATATAAAAATAACATTTGAACTTACATAAAAACAAATTTCTTCACTGACTGCTATTATTTTTGTTACGAAAATTGAGTTTTTATTATTTTGAAAAGAACAACAGATTTTATGAAAACTACATTTAATCAAAACACCTCCCAAAAGAATGCCAAATTCTATGTGACCAAATCGTCCCAAATCGTTTTCAAATTAGTTTAGGGGATTGAGCAATTTTTGAGAGATGGTGATATTACCAACTCCAACTGGAAAAGAAAAATTATGTGTACTGTCAATCAAAAAATATCTTTCCATTTAATTATTTTCATGATGTTGGAAGGAAATGAAAAGAAATGAGCGTCATTTGTAGAAAAATTAATTATTCGTCGATCAATTCATAATTTTCACATTGTGTGGCAATTCAG
Organism: Turritopsis rubra; assembly: GCA_039566895.2. NCBI lineage: Eukaryota > Metazoa > Cnidaria > Hydrozoa > Anthoathecata > Oceaniidae > Turritopsis > Turritopsis rubra. Next base: position 7,152,824 of record CM077630.1, on the reverse strand, counting down.
ACGTCAAAGTAGGAACATATTAATACATAACTGAAACCATCGTCATTATGACGTCACCAGTACCAAATTTATTCTATGGGGAAATTTTATTATGAAGGTCCTTTACTTGGATACCGAGTAGGAATTCTGGTCTAGAAAATTGTTCATTGCACGGTGAGCGATGGTTTTACTCAAACACTAGAAAACACATCAATCATAGTATCAACATCTTCGTCAACATTACATGTTAAACTATGTCTCTTATACGAGCATTCTCTAGAAGAATGCGACGAACCAATTTAATAATTCTGCTGGAGAGCACAATCTAAAGTCATTTCAATTGGTGTAAATACTCCATCGTCAATATCCCGAATTGATCCAACGTATCTCACACAAATACTTAGAAGTACATTCTGCAACATTGATGGTATGTCGTGGCAATTTACTGCGTTCAAAGAATCCTTTGGCCGCCATATCTTAACACTTTGCATGCCTGAAGATTCAAGTTAAAACATAATTGAGGTAAAGTTAGCGAAAAACAACCTTATACAATAAATCGCTGTCCTCTCCTGTAGTTTCTCTTTAATAAGTCTCATCTAACCGACAATAACTCTTAATCTTCATCAAAATAACTAGACTTGTTTAAACTAAAACTCAAACTATTTTCTATGGTTTCAGCCTATGTAGTCACAAAATTCTTCTGACTGTAAATTATTGTGGACTGTGACTGTTTCCTACAAATGGCACTCCATAGAACTTCACTATATTGTTTTTATAATTTTACGGGGGATTGTGATAAATTGATAGATTATGCATGATCCGGTTAAGGATAAAAACATTTTTTAAAAACATTTTTATGGTTCTCTTGAACATTTCATATTGGTAATATTTTTTTGAGTTCGAAATTTGGACAAATATAGGGGACTTTCTTTTTGGAAATTTTTTGTTTTCATAAAGAAGAAAAATTGAAACGGAAAACCAGGACGTGGGACGCTTAGGTAGGTGTCCAGGGTCATTTTTCCCATGAACGCATTCACTCGCTTTGTAGACGAGCATGTCCACCGATTGCTTGGAGAAACATTTTCATTCAGGTCTTTCGATCTTTCTCGATTTCCCAATTGTGTTTCCTAAAAGGCAACATCGCAATGTTCGATGCAACGAGTGTGTTTATCTAACAATTTTAGACCATCGAACTTCTTGGTGAAACTTCCAGACATAAGCTGGCTCTTAATTCCATTATCCAAACAAATATTGCAAGGTTTATACCATGAAATTGTGAGATGGCCATTCTCAAAGAGTGTTGTTGTGTAGAGCATTTGGAATAAAAGACTAGAAGCTCCTAGTCTCTAGTAATCTCTAGATTACTAAACGACAGTTTTGTAGAATTTCGGCTCACGTATCAATATCGGAAAACAAACCGGGGTACAAAAGTTGAGGTAAATAGTCACTTAGTTAGTCACTTTCCCCCGACTAAAGTTTCCCCATAAAGTTTATAAAAATAAAGTATCGGGTAATAAAAGAAATCGGGGCAAAATTAAGTCGGGGAAAATTTAATCAATTCCAAAAATCACTTTTCCCCGATTCTTTTCTCCGATAAGGTATACAAATCTTCGTTTCAGACAGTTTTATAAACAAAAACCTGATTGGGCACTACGAAAGATTACGCTATCAAAATGGCGGGAAATAACTTTTTTTCAGATGAAAGATTCCCAAGATTCTCGGGAATTTTTTTGGTTGCATATTTTATAATCAGATATGTAGGAAGAACAAAAAATAGAATATAAATTCTTCCGAACATAAGGTGTCTTAAATTCAATGAAACAAAATATTATCAACAGTTGATTTTATCGGATTTCGGTGAAGCCTGAAGATTTAGGTGGAAAATGTCGCGGCAAGCAGTTTTTATCGCTGCAGCGAAAAGAAGAAACGGTTTCTACTTTTTGTTGCATCTACATTTTCCGCCATGACTTCGATATAACATTAGTTGCTACTGCGCATGCGTCAAGAGAATCGGTTTAATAATATTTTCATATCAAAGTAAAAGCAATTAGCCGGGCATACATTCAATTGCTATTTGTAATGATCAGGAAAAAAGATTGAAATAATTTCAAAGACCTCAAAATACAAAACAAAACAACAACAAAAAATAACAACAATAACAACAACAACAACAACAACAACAATACATATAGATGTAAAAGTAGGTTTTTGAAATCATTTCATAAAAAGCAGAAGTCACATAAAAAGAAAACAGCTGAGTCATCATTGTAAATTATAGGTCCAGTTACACTGACGGACAGAAAAAGTCTAACAAAACCTCCATAATTAAAAGAAATACGTGAAACTAACAAAAACGTTGGTTATAAACTTTCTTCTTTTGGAAACGATGGCTAGAAATCGTTGCATTTATTTCTTAGCGCAACCTCTCATCACTGCTCCACTCAGCGTCGTATCACTCTGGAAATCCATCGTTCCACCTTGGATTTTAATGTCAGCGATGCAGCCACTGAACACGGTGTATTCCTTCGGACGTCGGTCAACTAAAAGTGTAAAGCACGCAAGTCAGCAATTGTGCTCGACGGGCTTCCAGTCATGTCCAGTTCCCAAAATTCTGATTACGTTACATACATTGCAAACTCTAAGTTGAAGTCTCTTATGACTTTTTAGCGTTTAAAAACGTAAAGAATAGAAAATTTGGGGAAAATTGAACTGGGGATGAGAAAGGGCCCAAGAAAATCGAAAGGGAGGGAGGTAGAGGAGAGAAGGGTTGGGGAAATGATAACAACTTTATATTTATTTCTTCTCGTGCAGTAAATTCGAGTGTGAGTCATTTCGTTTCTGGACACTTCACTTCGATGCGCTTTCAAAACAGTGCATTAGCCCACTTGGAACCTTCGACTAATTGCACACTGGCAAGTAAGAATAATGCTATACGTATCTCTGGCGGTAAATCGATTTCCCAGTTGCAATTTGGGGGAGAACCAATCATTACTGATAGAAGACTCAAACCTCCGGGTTACATACTTACCTACCCTCTGTCACAAGCACTTCTATATATTTTTCGACATTTCAGTTTGCACTTTGAGCAACTGGTGGAATGAGAAGAACAAAAAGGATCAAGAAGAATTCGAATTACTTGGAATTCCGCCAAAGTAAAGCAGATTGGTGGTATCAGTCACTGAGCCTCTAGTAGTCGTGGTCGTCTCCTCTGCTTTTCCATCTACCGTCAATCTCAATGTGTCCCCCGCCTTTTCCAACAACATATAATGAAAGTCACCATTGCATATAGAAAGAACAGGATCAACGGTGACGGAGAAACTCCCTCCTTCCCTCCTCCATTGTGCTGTAACTTCACCAGAGTTCCGAATGCGCAGCGTAACGAAAGTGTCCTTGCCATCCCAATCAAAGATGTAGCCAGCCTTTTGTAGTGGTCGTACGAACAAAGAGATGTTGAAGTTGATGGCGAAATTGAACTTTTCTATAATAGTACGTTCACGAAGATTAGATTTATGACAAAGCGCGTGCAATCAAAATCATCGACACAATCTCAACAGGAAAGGAAAACTGTAAAATTAAGATTATTAAGAATCTTGTGACATACGCTGACTGATGCATGTCACGAAAAATTACTTCCCGTAAGGTATTTTATCAGTGAAACATCTTTCGCTGAGCAGATGAGACAAACTTACCGTATTTCGCAACATAACCACCGCTTTCTCCAATAGATATAGCATTGGTGATGCTTAAACCTCCATCATAGGCAGTTGAGGTGCCCTTCGTCTCAGCAGGGATAATATCTTTGTTAAACAGTTTGAATCCTTTCAAACCACCTTTCATGGGAACACGTGCTGATGTCTAAAAAACGTTCAGTTTGTGGTTGTTTGTAGTATATCTGGCTGTGTTTATTCATATTGACGAAACAATACCTTACATGGAAGAAACAAAACTTTCGTCCCAAATCGAAGTTTTCGAAATTTCAGGGGTCTCTTTATCGATAACCACAAGAACATATATATTATAAACTAAGATCCGGTTTTTAGGTAGTGAAGGTTTTTAACCAGTGAAATGTAAAAGCACTTCCTTCATCTATGGAACTCCACAAAGCATGGACGTAAACGGCATGCACGATATCAGATTATAAAAACAGATTTTCAATCAGAATTCTAATACAGTGGTCTCTCTCTGTCTCGAACACCCTCTATCTCGAACTTCTCCCTACCTCGAACAATTTTCTCGGTCCCTTGGACATCTCTGTAGCCCTCAAGCTGTTCTATATCTCTCTCGAGTTCGAGATAAATAGAGTCCATTGTATCTCAAAAGTATATTTTATTATGTCAGAATATCTTGCATTTCTTCCTCCATAAATATATATGAAATTTTGGAAAACAAATTTTCCGTCGGACAAGGTGTTTCAGTTAACGTACAGAATAAGGCATTGACAGGTAAACAACAACAACTTCAGTTAGTCTCAGTGACACGTGACATGTTTCAAATCGGAAATTAAGGGGAATGCGAGCGCTCTACTTTGACCGTTAGTTGGAGTTCTTCGAAGAAGAAAATGGCGGATAATGTTCATAAAAAACATACTTGTTACATATCTTTGATTATCTTTACTGTTGGATGCAACATAAGTTAGGTAATACGCGGATAAATTTAAGTTACATAATGTTATCACAAATCTTTAAAAAAAATCCCCTTCACGGTGTTTTATTGCTGAAAAATATTACCTGCAGTTATGTCTCTCAAAGGCATGGATTTTAGATGTTATTTTGTGATGACTTTTCATTGAGGGATTCTGTTTTGAAATTTAAGTTTGAATAGCTTCCTATATAATAAACTTTACGATGCACCTTTTTGTTTATAAGTTAGAAGTTGTTTAGAGAATGTTCAAAATTAGTTGTTTCTTGTTAAAAGTGATGACTCAAGAAGTCTTAATTTTATTGAGCTGTGTAAATTGTACTTTCAAAATAGAGGAATCTCTCTATCGATTAGTGGTGTTGCTAACTGTTTCATGTTTTCATGTTATGTTTTTCCAAAGAGAAAATAAGAAACAGAATAAATTTGATTATTTATCACTGACCATTCACTGCCTGTGCCTTTAAATATTTTGTTTCGGATTTAGGGAAATTTCTTTAGTGAAAAAACATCTTTGAGTAAAGTTTTTGTAATATAGGTATATACTGTAATATGTGTTCAATAATCTTTAATACGTGTTCAACATTAACATTCAGTTTTGATTACTTTTTTCGCAGGATTTTTTGTATAATCTTTGATTCTTTGTTTACGTTTTGGAAGACAAACCAAAAAAAAAGACATTAAATTTGTGAAAAAGATTCACAAATTCACGCTTTTTCACAAAAACTATATATATATATATATATACTTGCAGAAATTCAAGTTTAGTGAAAATTGTTAATCTCGTGTCTCAGTTGTCTATGTTGCACACCTAAAATATATTGCGTCACAATTTGAGTTGTCGTTGATTTTCTTTTTCACTTTAGAAATAGTATTACAAGTTAACCCAGAATACTTTTACGAAAAATGTATTGATTGCTCAAGCAAATGTATTGTGGTGTAATTTTGATATAGAGTGCCTGTTATAAACACTTGTTGAGAATTAACAGGCTGTTTGGCGTATAGTTATTGCTTAATTCAGCTTTAGATACTGAGGATTTGCTATCCCTTAATTCAATGACAATGAGCAGTAGATCGTATGGCAGAGATTTTACACCAATTCTGTCTCAATAGTCACATTGGAAACATACTAGTTCTAGTTGGGAAATTAAGACTACAGAAACAACAAAGGTTCTTTTTTTCAGCCATTTTAAAATTAAAAAATTAAAAAAAAAGGGCAGATCGGACAACTCTTAATCGAAAGTACCATTCCTCTGGCATTCCTCTTTGTAAAAGTTATATTCTGAATAACTTTCACAGTGGCAGGGAAACAAAACACTCCATCGCTGTTTTGAGTTGTTAATACTTTTAAGCGGGATTTCCACTTTAAAAAATAATACGCGTATCAGCACGTACCGTATCATTAAGCATGCGCATTGATTGTAATTAGGAAATACGCGTATCAATAATTCTCCTCGCGTACCAAAAAATATAGTTGAATTGGATTCAACTTTTTTTGCAATGCGCGTATCACTGAATAAAGTAACATTTTTTGAATGGATATTAATAGGCGCATTGCATCGAAGGTACCGAACCGTATTTTGTGCTGATACACGTATCAAAAAAGTGAAGTGGAAATGCCGCTTAAAACAAAATGCACGTGTATTAAAAATCAATTCCATGAGCAAATCGAATGTTTTTGGTTGGAAATAAATATAGTTTTGATAAAAGAAAATTCGAAAATCTATCAAAATTTTGAAATAAAAAATAAACGTTTTTTAGCAGTCCTTTGTTTACATTTTTAATTCACTCGTCTCAGGTCTCCTTTTAAACGCTTGGTTTCCGACTATCGCAGTTTGAAACAGACTGATGAACATAATAACATCCAGAACTTCATCGTTTTCATATCCAAAATTTTCAAAATATTTTCGAACCCACTACTACGATCATCGAAAAATTCTTGGGCCTCGCGAAAATTATTAATCGCAAACGCTCAAACTTACCGGAATTTTACTGGGGAGCATAGCGCCTGACGGAAAGCCACCAAAATAGAACTTTTTAATATTATTCACACTGGTAGCGCCTCCTATCGACATGTCGGTCTTAATGAGAACATTATCGATGGTTAAGTTACCTAAAATAAACAAATACTAAATAAATAAATCAAACTCATGCTTAGTATCTAAACTCATACCTGTTATCTATGTTTGGAATCTGTTTTATCCCAGGGTGCTTATTCGACAAAAGGTACTTATTCGACAAAAGGTACTTATTCGACAAAGGACGCTTATTCGGTAACTTACCCTCAACCTTCATTACACTATCTCACCTTGCGAAGGAAAAACAAAATCGGTTTTTTTACCTTTCCTTTTGGCTCGTGTCGTCGCCACTTTATGCCATTTCCCGTCGTTGTATGTCTGTGGGCTGACAATGACGAGCGATCCAGAGCCGGCGTTGAATACGTAATAGACTTTGCCACCATTTAAAAAGATAGCTTCAGAATCATATGCTTCCTCCATGTTAACGGTGAGCATGACACCAATAGGTTCCAAGGTGTAAAAATAGAATTCATATTGCGAGCTAGAAAAAGACACAAAATCGCGAGGGAGTTTAATGTATCGAATGAAAAATAAAAAAAAAGTACTGACCAGAAAAAACGTAAGTTAAACATTAGTAAATACAACAATAGAAGTAAACAACAACAACAACAACAACAACAACAACAACAACAACAACAACAAAACATAAAAGGTTTACGAAAAAAAAATCAAGCGAATGAATGAAAGAGGATTGTTGCGCTTAAATTCAATTAAACATTCATACATTTGATTCAATTTTCCTTTCTCAACACCGAACTCAATATAACTTTCATTGTTGAATCCAAAACCATAAGCGCCGTCTAAAGGCTTTAGACCTGACTTGCAAGTTGGTACAGCCGTAATGGTAGTTGCAGTTGTCGTTGTTGCTTTCTCTGTTGTCGTGGTTGTCGCTCCGATGGTCGTAGTAGTCGGTTCCGTAGAAGTAGTCGGTTTGGTAGTCGTAGTAGTAGCTTCAACAGTCGTAGTAGTCGGTGCCGTAGAAGTAGTCGGTTTGGTGGTGGTACTTGCTAGTGTGGGAGTAGTTACCTCAGTGGTAGTGGTAGGTGAAGTTTTTGTACTTGCTTTGGTAGTGGTGGTTGCTCCAGTGGTAGTAAGACTTGTTCCTCCAATCTGCATAGTTGTAGTAGCTGCCGCAGTGGTTGTTGATGGAGGAGTTGTCACAACTGGCTGTAATTCAATCGGTGCATCAAAAACCATGCTTCCAAACACAGCGTCATTGTATAACACTGCTCCAGAAAGGTCCAATTCCCTAAAATGCCAAAATGTAAAAAAGAATAATAAAAAAATGAAGTTGAAATAAAACTCACCTCGTGAGTTTGAAATCTGAAAATCAGTCAACCTCATTCGCAGTAGATAAGAAAAAAATTGTTTCCATTGTTCTCAGTTATCTCTGTAATACATATACTATAACTACTACAATGCAATGCTATTATCTTTCGATTGAGAAAATGTTTAACCGTGTCCTTCTTCTGTCAGTGAGAATATTAGTTTTACGATCTAAAAATGTCATTGAGATAAACGAGTCGGGTACCTTCTGTTACAGTATATTTGTCGTATGTTTCCAATGAAACCATTTTCTTCACCAGGGCTACTCCCAAAGGTCATATTTCCGTTGAGATCGATACTTTGAGGACCAGGTCGAACTTCCTCAAAGTTCTTGTCAGTAGCAAGGAACAACCGCAAGCTATATGAGAAACCAATACAATTATCAAAGAAAGATTGACCACGGTTAATAGAAGATAGTATGCAACAAAATTCGGTCAATGTATGTCAACCAAAATATCAAAAAAATTCGAATTAACTTTACATTTACTTGTCATAAGGAAGTGTTTAAATACATTACAGTAATTATACTAGTAAACAAATAAACAAATCATTTGACATCCCTCTCTTGCCTACCTGTTTTCTCCAAAAGACACAGTATGCCATTCACCATCGGAGATGCCACCCTCCACCTTGCTCGTCAAAACAGTCGATTTGCCGGATACAATCACTTCAACTTCGACTTGGCCTCCAACCAACTTTGTTTTGATGGATGAATCCTTGAAAAAATAATATACCGGTATTCATTAAAATCTCAATATAACCAGAAATCAACCAAATTGGTGACCATTAAGATCGTTGATGAGGTTAATTTTCGAGTTACATTTTTATTGTTTCTGCGATGATAAAAACAACGAGTAGGATAAACTTTCATGTAAAAAACCTCGAACTGTGCCAAACCGAAACTACGCTAAATCTAATGTCACTAATACGTGATCAGCACAGTGGCCATTCTGTAAGGCTAAAAACAGATTCGAAAATGTGACACTCCACCCCGCCATCTCGGCGCATGGCCCAAATTATACTAAACAACACTTTTTAAACTAGACAGAGAAACCAAACTTACCGGCCCTTCAGCGTACATCAACTGACCGTCTAACTGGAATGTTTGGAAACTGAATCCGAATGGTGTGTTTGGTTTTATGTTGCAAGCTTCAATCTCAAGATACGAAGAATTCATTGGGAAGGACGCAGTGTGACCGATCTAACAATGAACAACAAATGATAGTAACATCGTAGTTACGCCAACAGAAAAACAAGAAACGACAATTTTATTCATAAGGAATGCGTTGATGAGTATACATTTGGCCGGGTGACGTAAAATTTTGTGGAAAATTAATAACAAGGAACAAAGTGTTTTTCACTGATGTTCAGATAAATGAGTTCCAGCAAGACATAATTAACTCAGAACATACTCCTCGCCGATGCTACCTCGCCGATGCACTAAGAATATGCGGCGAGTCACTTACAGGTAACTCGAAGCCTTCTCGGTAATTGTTGAACAATTTTCCGTTGGCAACAGTGGTGATACCTCTCACAGCCACCTGACCCACACAACCAATGAAACCTTTACTCGTAATGTTACTAAATATAGAAACGAACATAATTAGTCATAATCACCGAATGGCAACCTAGTGATCGCTTAAAGATCATGTCAGTCGATCCACTCTGTTAGTTTAGCAATGAGCGCGAGATCGGGATAGATGTTTGGTTGTCTATGTGAGCGTTTGGAGCAGAACAACGTACACTTCCATTGCGCAAACAAACACGCTCTAGGACCTCCTACACAGGATCCACATTTAACAGTTCGTTTTAGACCGTTATTGTGGGTATTGTGGGTAAATATTTAAATTATACAAATATTCAAATTGTCAACAAAAAACTAAAAACAAAAGTAACTGACTTTGTTGGCGAGTAGCCTTTCATGGGGACACCGCCGATAAACATATCACTAATTGTGAATTTGAAGTCATTCGGATCTTGAGTAAGGTTAATGTCATCGATCCTTGGACCTTGAGTATCAGTATCTAACCAGAATCGGATGGACTTTTTATTTCGGGATTTCATGATAAACGAATGTTTTTCCCCGTCGTTGACTCGGCCTGCGCTCGTGTGAACGATTCGTCTTATGCCGTTACCGAAATCGAAATTGCTCACTAAGTAACCGTCACTCAATTCCAGTGAGTAAAAACTGACGATGGGATCAGAGCTCTCCATCGCCCCATTCATTTTTGGCGGGTCCATGCCAAGGAATATTAACCCGTCTTTGTCGAGTGTTGCAAAGAATAGGTTGATCTTTTGCAGTGCGAACATAACAGAACCGATCTCTTGTTGAATGAAACCATCTCCAGCAAAACAGTACTCTCCTTCATCACTCGGGCGAGCTTTTCTGTCGGCCCCGTCGACTTCCTTTATCTCCTAAATAAAAAAACGTTAAAAACATATTGGACCAAAAAAAGATGGAGAGAGTTGACCGTTCTCGTTAAAAAAAAAGATCGAAAACCTCCATAACTCGCCGAAAATAACATTCCATTAAAAAAGGTTTAGTAATCTTTATTGAATATCTTAAAGATATATCTAACTTCAGCCTCAAAAAGGCACCTATATATTGGCATGTTTTTAATGAAAAATTTGAGACACACATCATCAGGTTGTCACAAAGGATAAGGTGTTTTAGCTTTTTTCATTAGAAAGTTTACAAAAAGTGTGCTAAGGGATAAGATATTTGTGTTTTAACCGACGAGTGAAAATCAAGCTTGAATTCAACATACAAAACATAGGATTCTTACTTTCCAATTCCAGAATCCTATCAATTCTCCATTGAATATCAAGCGATCGAGACTTCCATTGAATTTCTGAGCAGTTTGAAAAGCCGAAGGGAGTACAGATATTTTCTCGGGAACATTACCAGCAAAAACAACACTATCTTCACCAAGATTTAGGATCGGCGACACAATACTAGCTTCAAAGATACGCGTTTCTGGGTTGACGTCCTTTGCTTCTTTATCGATGTCGAACACAGTCAAATTTACGAATCCAAAACTCCTATGAAAACGAACGCTTGTCAGCATGGAAATAACAGAATGAACAACATCTTTCTTCAAGCTTTCACTCTGATTTGTACTTAGGATAAAAAATACCACATAACACAAAGAATCTTGGCCTTATTTACACAGAACTATCAAGCAAGAGTCACGCGCCATTTTTCGTATGTACATATTCAGCAGCTATATTTTCTGCCAATCTCCACAAAGAAATAGCAGACTTCTAACCAGGCAGGTTATATTAGCAACAGAAATGGATGAAAAATTAACAAAATTTATTGAATAATACCATCCTGTAAACATGTTCCTTTCAAAACAAAAGGATGATAAGCAAGAAAAGAACGTGAAATTTTTCCAAAGAAAAGAAATATGTGAGGAATTACGTATGACGCTTTAGAATGGGAAGGAACTTTAACTGCTTTTCCAACAGAACATATAACAACAACACAACATATAACAACAACACAACATATAACAACAACACAACATATAACAACAACACAACATATAACAACAACACAACATATAACAACAACACAACATATAACAACAACACAACATATAACAACAACACAACATATAACAACAACACAACATATAACAACAACATAGCCACTGCATGTATGTGCAGCGTGGCCGAAAATGATTTTTTGTCTCGTGGAGATTCAACTTTACAGAAAAAAAAAAGTGATAAATTAAACTTTGGAGCAATAATAGGTATTGTTTGGTAGGTCGTTAAAAATTCTTGCAAAATCAAATTCAAAATCAAAATCAAAATCAAAAGGTCATACCTTAATACCATTATCTTGTAATAGCGATCACCGAATAAAATATTCTTTCGGTTGGTGACAGTTTGAACCGCGCCGTTGGTTAACTTAAACGTAAATAAAACTCTCTTCTGGTTAATTTCCATAGCCAAGAAGTCGCTTTTGCCATCGTCAGCAGCAGTGGGAGCCTGTCGACGGGTTCTCGTCGAACCAGTCTTGCTACCAATGTAGAACAAAGGCCCGTTACTTTGGGCAGAAAATATAAGAGATAGTGTGTTGACAATGGACGGATCTTGCGCAGCTTTAGGGAGATGGAGTATCAATTCCGACGTGGTGTTCACTTTAACGGCCAATGGCATGCTGTTAGCAATATTCTTCGCATTGTCAATCAAGAATTTGATATATTTCATACGGTGAGTAATATTCACACGAATGGTTTCTTCTATTCCTTCGTGCTTAGCATTCAAAGCTATGATAGTCGCATTGAGTTCAGAAGTTGTATTCTCCACTATTGTAACATTATCAGCGACTTTTCTTATAAGAGCGTTGATGTCGGAAATATCATTCCTCAACTTTTCCACTGTTTTGCGATCTTTGTCAAGTTGATCCTGTTAAAGAATTAAAAAAGGATAAGTCCATATGTAAGCCCCGCTTTTCACTGTTAAAACAAAAACATAATTCTAAACCCGTACATTAGTTCTATTGGCAAGATCTTGTCCTTCATTTGCGATTTCAGCAGCAGCATCAGCTCGATTAGAAATGTTTTTGGCCTTCTCACCTACAGAAATCAAAATTTGCTTCAAGTTTCACATATCTTTACTACCGTGGTTGATTTGGATGAAATACAAGATTATTTCGTAATAGCGGTAAATAAACGCGGTGAAAAACGCATTAACATTATAAAATTAACATTAACATTATAAAACGGACCCGCACAATATTCCTGGAAATAGATTTTTAGAATTCACAGGTTCTACTTTATTTTCCGAAAAACGAAGATGTATCACTATGGTAACGAAGATGTATCACTATGGTAACGGAGACATATCACTATGGTGGTAAAGGAATCACAAATGAAATTCCATCATCCAAAATAACATGTCATACCAACTTCTTTCTCTTTATCAAAACTTTTGAATTGACTGCTGACAACATCGATGCGTCCTTGGATTTTTTCACGGAGATTCTTCAATTCAGAAAATCTTTTCTTTATACCTGCTAAGGAAATTTTGAGGGTGTTCTTGACATCCAAATCAAGATTAACAGCTTCGGTATTGATAATATCACTTTTATTCTTCGATTCAAATGTAGACGTTTTTGCAAAGATAGCCTATAAGGGTGAAAAACATACTATACAAAGGCACAGCAGATATAAGTCATGGCTTGGCACGCCGTGTCATTTTGCATCTAAAAATACCTTCTTGTTGGCATCGTGAGCTGTTTCATTAGACATCCTTGCCGCATCGAACGCGTCGTAGATGGCATCCACGATATCACCATAAACATTGGCAGCTCTTATGGCAGTCGTTGCAAACTTCTTCGTGTCTTGCAACACCATTTCTAAATTGTTAGCTAGCTCTAGAAGCCTTTTGGCATGCCAGACGGAAGCATTAACAAGCGATTGCGTCATTTCTAAATCCCTTTTTTGGTTTTCGATGAATGTACGTAGTTCGTCCATGAGAATAGCCAGTGGACCAGTGCTATTGTTAAAAACCTAGAACGACAATCAGAGAGAATTTGTCCAAAGAGATTTTAATGAAAGCTGGAAAAAAATATTACGACGAACCTATCGATATATAGAAGTTATAACTTGAGCAGTCGTGCTTTAGTAGGAAAGTCTCGTAATTTTGTTTGGTTTAAGAAGGTAAGTGTGGAGAGAAGTATCATGCTTGAGTCTTGACCACCCATGTAAAATTGTTAGTTTGATACTTTCTCACAGTGAAATGAAATGCTTCTCGTCGTAAAAATCATTCCAGCAGTTTTGTAAAAGTTTTTGAAGCTACTTTGATAAGTCAGAGACTGTTTACGGTACGCTGAGTATTTGTTTCCATTTTGTTGTTTTTGTTTTTGTTGTTGTTGTTGTTTTTAAAATGTTTTTTCGTACAAAAAGTTTCCGTGGAACATTCTAGTAGTTTTCATTATCTTTCTATATAATGGCCACAGTATTATCGCTAAAGAATTCGTTAGTCTCCTTCATTTCTTCATTTTTGTAATAAAAGTGTCTAGAAAACAACCTCCGTGATTCATATCTTAGAACCAGACTTCTTTAATTATATTACTCTCATTACAAATTGGAAGAATTTCCGCGCTGTTAGTGTGCAAGTAGCGAGAATTTGGGAATAAAAATTATTGTTATTGATTGATTCGTGTGATTTCGATTTCTGTTGTTAACCTCACATTTTTCAAATATTTTAGTATCAATTCAATTCATTATAATCACTGTATCGAATCTAAAAGCAAGTCTCTAACAGCAGCTAACTAACTCTAACTCTTAACTCTTACCAATAAGCATGATAAGCATGATTTGTTCAATTTATTACTTATTCTAACTTAAGTTCTCTTTAAAACAAAAATAATCAGTCAAGTTAGTAGGAACATCGTTTTTAATTTATATATCTTTATTATCGTTTTCTTATCGAGTTGATCCGCAAAACGTATATATAAATATAAATATAAAAATATAAATGAACGAAATGGTAAATAAATAGTTGCTAACTGAATTTAAAACACACAGCTTTTGAAAAACAACAACTTAAGCGATGGATGTCAGGAACAGTTGCTTCCACTCTTCTGGATTAAAAACCTCGTAGTTCTGAAGAGTTAAATGCAATGAACAAGGAAAACTGTGGAGTTAAAGCAACTATTATGCTCCATTGCATGTGATCTAAGGATCCAGCCAACAAATCATTGCTGTTGTCGGAAGAAACATCGATATCTCGTCTCCCATTGGTTGTTGCAATATAGAAAAGAATAAAAAGAATGAAACTAAATTGCAATTATCATAACAGGGTGAGTGGTAGTGAACCAATGTCTTGGCCAGAAGAGGCATAAACATCGGCCTAAGGATTATAGAGGGTCAGGTAATCAGGACTGAATGTATCAATCATATAATCTAATGTATCAATCATATACTCTAATGTATGAGTGTGCCTAACATTTCAAGACCATCAAACCTCTCTTTGAATACTTTTATGAAAGTGTGAAAGGCATCAGCTTACAATAAACTCAATCATCCAAACATAATTGAATTGAAAGTTTAAACCATGAAATTTTGATAGTCCGAAACTTTAAGATTTATGGTTCTGTAAAACAAAGAAGACTAGACTAGAGAGGCAGTCAAACAAGAATTAATGTTCACACTAATTCATACCGTATTTTTTCCAATTAATGCCCCTGTTCATTTAACCTTCAATAACCCATTAATTTTCTAGAAATTTAATAAAGGCCTCTCTTTTGAACATTCCATTCTATAATAATCACCTGAGGTGTTTATTAGAAATGCCTTTAAATATGTACTTTCAACGACATAGAAACGGGTTTATACTGCTTGAAATATTTAAATAAAGGGTAAGGGTAGTTAGGTATACTTCTATCTCCCTTTATCCTTGACTTGGACAGGAAGAGTTTACCTATAAACAAAATTTTTATTATTTTAAATAAACACTCCTGTCCAATAAATGCCCCCCCTCTAAAATCCTATAAAGAGGAAAATATAGAAGATGGATAATAATGGCCACCTCAATTAACACAACCCTTTTGATAATCTTTTCAATCTCCTCCCAAAACTGAGTTTTTGGATCAGATTCACCTATACGGGCTTTCATTACAAAATTTAAATTTAAAAACTTATCAACTGTGAGAGAACTAATCCAACTTCATAACAGAGATGTAAGAACTCACCTTTAACCCAGCATTTTGAAAGATCTTAGCACCGCAGTAATCTTTAAGTTTTATGAGAACTTTCTCTTTGAAGATATCATTACCCAGGGGGTCATTTGAGTCTTGTCATAAATAGCTTTATCAAACATCAATGTAACTTCAGGAAGCTTGACTTACTCACAAATAGATGTACCTACAGAAAATATTCATATAATTCATTTTAGTAAGATTCAGAAACATATACTTGTACCAATATACCAATGTGATAAGAAAACTTACTTTCATAATATAATATGAAATCTTGTGTGAGGTCAGTTATTGGAGCATGTATCTTGGAAGGTAGCCAATCAATAATCTCCTTCTTGATGAATTGTTTACAAAGATGTTGAATGTTGTTCAGGCTGGTAATAATGCACTTATTTTGTGATGATCCAGGCTGTCTAAATCTCATTCAAGTTCAAGTTAGTTGGTACAAACTTAACTTGGCTGTGTGGGAATGCATTCTGATGAAACTACAACATTTTAAAACACTTTCGACTTTTCTCACAACTCTAATTTTGAATGACAGTAACACCTTAAGCAACCTCTTTATGGGTAAGAACTTTTCCTGATATTGATATTGCGATTAAATCTTGGGCATTGGAAATAACTTTTCTTTCACTGGTTCGAGGATATCACTTTTGACTCCAAACAACCAATCATCTAAACATTTTTAAACATGGGCAGTCTTTTATTTTGGATATAATGGGTAAATTGTTTTTTAAAAACAAATTGCTAGCAACGAAGTCTTCTCTTGTTTCATACATTATACATCTTCAA
Organism: Turritopsis rubra; assembly: GCA_039566895.2. Lineage (NCBI taxonomy): Eukaryota > Metazoa > Cnidaria > Hydrozoa > Anthoathecata > Oceaniidae > Turritopsis > Turritopsis rubra. The sequence goes on along the minus strand of CM077630.1, from coordinate 7,136,300 downwards.
ACATCAACACGTTAAATTCTGACTTAAATTTTGTACACATTGTAATTTCTAAATATTTATTATCAATTGATAAGAAGTGACATGAAATATTTCACACTTCGAGATCCTTGAACTCTATCTGGTTGGAATTAGAGGTCTCCTGCTCTCTCTCTGAGGAACATTCTTCTAGTGATTACTTGTAAGTTAAAGCCATTCTTTTGTTCTTGATACACAGGTTTCGAAGGAGGCTTCCAAACATTTTCTTGTTAAACCACTTTCCCGTTCAATATAAAAACCACAAAACATATCTTTTAACTTTGTTGCAGTGCACGTTTCATAAGAGATTTAAGCACGCCAACTCTGCAACTGAAACTGCAAGATTTATTTCCCCGAATGCTACAATAAACTTATGTAGTGGATAGCAGAGCATGAATATGCACTCCGCATAATTTAAAACCTATGAGTTTGTTTACATTCATTCTGTCTCATTCTCATTCATTCTGAGAGTTATCACAGAAATATTTTGGTTCTAAGATATGTATCACGAGATAAAAAAAATTTCATCTCAGCATCTGGACCACTATAGCTCTCAAAATAATATGATATAGTTGTTATGATAGCTGATTGACCAAATTATTCATGATTGTTGTTGATACTTTTTCTGCTAAATTTTGTTTCCTTACGTTAGATTTGTTAACGTAAAAAAGCTTCAGTTGACTTACACTAGTTGCTCTTGAAGCTATAATTGGAAACATCGCATAAGTTTATTTAGATTTACAAGCCCGCTACCTACACACAGTGCTTAAGTTAGCTGGTTCTTTTCTTGGTCATTATCAAAATATAAATTTACCTACATTTTACCTTTTGAGCTAATGCTCAGACTGTTTTTAACCAAAAGCTCATGTCAGCCTTTTTGGAGTGAAAAAACAGCAGCCGCACAAGCTTTGATAAAATTAACAAGATGCCCTTAGAGAAAGAAGGATTTCTGCAAATCAGCTAAAAATGCTGAAAATTGTCATTTAAGTGAAAGCCAAAGTTCTTTATGATGAAATAATGAAATGCGAACACAGTCCATGATTAAGGCTAGCATAAGAAATAATATGATTTCATGTCACTACACCGACTACCGCTTAAAATTAAAAAATTTCGAGAAATATAAAAAATGCCAAAAAATAAATTAAATGGTTTTCAAAAAGCATTAGGAAGTATACGTATACGTTTTCCATGAAAACATATACACCTTGGAAACACATCAAAATTTTTTAAGCACTTCACGGCTTTCTCAGTATAAATTAGGATAAGGTCAGAAAAGCAATAGATCATAGCTGTATTAAAAATTGTACTTGAAAAACATAAAAATATAGAAAATAAAGTTGAATGACTTTCGTCAAATATATCCAATTTTCTAAAATTTCTGAAGCTTGAAATGTTGTGAAACAGTAATATTTTTGAAGATGGTCTAAACGTTAAAACCAAAAAGTATATTTCAAAGATAACGGAAAATAAAATTTGAATGCGTTTCAAAAGTATATACCTATACGTTTACTTTAAAAACATGTAAACCTTGAAAACATATTAAAAATTATTTAAGGCTCAATACTTTCATTTGTAAACATTCGAAAAATGACAGAAAAGCAATGTTGCATACATCGGCCGAAAGACCGACACTATAGTCCCAGCTTAAAATGATGAAAAAATAATCTACAAGAAGTATTTTGCCAAACGTAAATAATAAAGAAACAAATTCAAACTGTATTAAATTCAAGTTGAAAAACATAATAACAAAAAATAACCAGCCTAGCTCTCTCTAGAGGGAAGCTGTGATATGCATATCCAGAAAGCTGTTCATATAATATGTTTTACCAAGCACCACCACACACTATAATAATTCACTATTAAACCACTTATTCAACTATATAAAATGAAAGGAATTACCTTTTCAAAACTTTTTTTTTTAAGTTTCAGTGTACAACACTGACTTCTTTCAATATATATATCTTGTAAGAATAATTCATTATCTAAATGCTAGTTTCAAACGCTATCCAAGTACAAAGTTTGAGCGTAACATTCGCACCATTTTTAAAGATGTTTTTGCATAGAGAAAACAAAGTGAACTTCAGTCTGCATTCACCACTTGTGTTAAGTAGGCTAACTAGACCTAACAGGTCAATCAGATATCAGAAATTAGCTGTATAACCAATGAACTTTTAGAAAAACACTTGCGTAGGTTTGGAGCAGATGAAAAAACAAAACAAAAAACAAAAAAAAACACAGACAGTTTTAAGGGATTTGTATGCTTACGCAGAAATCCAAAAAGCCTTTATACAAGTAGACCCTTGACACAAGAAATTGTTTTAGGGGTCGTCAACAAAAAAAATTGCAATCAGCCTAGCAGCATTAAAGGCCTCACTCTAAATTCATACCTCCCTTCTTAGCCTAAACGGAACCTTCAAAATTTTGATGAATTCCACTGGGTAATAAGAACACAAATTTTTGCAGAATGGTAGACTAGAAGCTCCGCTGTTCTTTAAATTCATGCTTAAAGATGGTTTAGAAAATTTTAGAAAATGGTTGTGCTATTTGTTGGCATTAGTGGTAAAATCGCCTTAACAGATTCAAATAATACCCCTTACCCCATTTGTAGCCAAATGCTGCAAGTGTTATGAAAATCTTTTGGTGACAGCCCCTAAATGCAGCTGGATTGATTTGACTAGTTTTTGCTTGTATTTACTTTGACGACAACGATTTTTACATTTTTGTGTTGGTTGAATGATCAAAGTAAGTATCTTATTTTGAGTTGAACTATTATCATAATAAAGAACCAAAATTATTCCAATTTTGTGCTATTTTGTGGGTAACTACACCTTATCATACAAACATTCTTTTTTTCGGATACAGCAAATTTTTCAGATTAAATTTCATGGGGAACAGCAGAATCTTGAGCCTCCATGGCTGCTACACAAATTAATTTTTTTATCCAATCAAGGCTTTATAAACTGGTTGCTTATAAAAATGTTTAATGAATTATATTATATTATTATAATTATATTTCCATATAGTTGTTAGTTAGTTCCACATGGTTCATAAATCTTGCTTAGTACATTCCTAAACATTTATGATTTAGGAGAATTCAGGGGGTTGATCTCAAGTTTTGTGAGAATAACGGCAAGATAATGATGATGAGTGATAATGATAATTATTCTATTGGAAACCATTGTTTCTCTTTGTTTGTCGCTGACTTTGCAACTGTTCTAGGCTGCTTTATTTCCTTTCATATTATAATAGAGAAGAAATACATAAGTTGTACCTTGTAAGCAGACTTGGCAGCATACAGCGCATTTTCAGCTGATTCTAACATGACCTTGGTGTGGTTCAACGTCACATTGATTCGGGTGTTAATAGGAGTGGCAACTGCCATGATAGACTAAATGCACAATGCACAAACATAATTAAACATGAGTTCTCCAAATAAATTATGATTTTGATTCGACTGTGTCATCACATCCAGGTGACGCTACCTGGAGGGAAAAAATGGAAAGATACCTTATAATCGATAGCCTTTCCCATTTTAACAAAATCAGTGGCATTGTCAGCAAGGGGACTTGTTAATGATGATTCCTTCTTTAAATTTCTGAAGGATGCTAACAAATCTTTTAAGGTGTTACTGAACTTTCCAGCCCGTTTACTGACTTCCATTGCTTGATTAAGCAAGTCTTTGGCAATCTTTGTAGCATTGATGGCTGACCTCTTCTCTCGGTCACTATTCAACATGACAGTGGTGAAACTTCGCTCCCTCAACTCTTTCAAGATCCTTTCAGCTTCAACTAAAGATGAGTTTGCGTCGAAGTTTCCCACAACCAATCCTCTATGTGTGTTATTGACGAAATTGAGAATATCTGTCGAGTGAGACAAACAAAAAGAAACAGTTACAGGGCCACTAAAATCCCGACAATATTCTTAAATTGAATTTATCTTACATAAATTGAATTTTTCTGACATTAAGTGAATTTCTATGACATAAGAATTTTTCTGACTAATTGAGCTTAAGATAATAGCTACATGAATATCAAGGGAAAAAACACATGGAGTAACATAAGGAGAGCTACTTTTTTGTTTTAGGTTTATTTTCCCTGACTTTCCCTGATTTGTTAAATTTTCAGCATTTTTTCTATTTCCCTGATGTTTCAGGGCTTCAGGTCAGTCCAAATTAAAATTATCATCCCACCGTTTAATTTGTCCATGAAATTTTTGATATTCGACATAAGTTCTTCGGCACGATTTTTAGTGTCTGATGCATTTGTTGATGATTCGTAAGCATCTTTTTCCAATTTGAAAATTTTTACGTAAGCCCTTTCAAACTTGCCTTGCATATTCTTTGTGACCTTCAATAAAGAAGCTGCACATCGATCTAAATACATGACAACATGAACAAATGATAATATATGAAAAACTTTTGAAAGTAAACCAAAATTTTTTTTCATTGTTTTGAAAACAAAGGACTTGGACAATGGAACATTATCTAAGACAGTCAAACCTTAATAGGAGCTTAATGCAGCCAACACCTCATTATAATGGACATTTTGTGCAGAAATGATATAATTTCTCCTTAAATCCTAAACCTTATGTAACAGACAGCTCCTCCTTCTTGCAGGAATAATGGATGCTCTTTCTCCTTGAACTCTAAATTTCTACCTGCACTTTTTAGGTGTACGCTATAGAGACATTAATTTCAAACAATGTGACAAATCGTAGGGCAAAACATACCAGTATCATGTGCTTCTTGCTTCTTTCTATTTGCTGCAGAAGTAGGGGGAAAAGTGCTAACATCGTCACTAAAATTACAATATCTGAACGATTCCACATTATATACCCCTAAGTCACCTGGGAACAAACCATAAGATCCAAATCCAATTGCTTTTCGATAAACTTCAAGATCTGCTTCAAACCCATCTGCATTTTTGGATATTCTGAAAAATAAGGGGTTGAGCGAGTCAAAAAGAAGGAAACAAAGAAAACCAGCAGGTAAAGAAAACTTTCATGTCTTTGTAGTAAAGGGGAACAAATAATTTTTTCCTGATTGGTGCCTCAGTTCTTGTTCTTTTATTAATTACATTCACAATTAAGCTGCACTCGAGGAAGAAAATAAGTTGTAGTTCTCTATTAAGAGGACCAGCCCAATTATTGTCAACCCAAGCAGGCACCTGTGTTAGATGTGCAACTGCCTGTCAAAATAGGTGGGTGCCCAAGTTGTACTGACATGGTCGAGTCAACTCACAAGTATCCAAATCAGTTACAGAAATATTCAATCCTTTTTTATGTTATCATTCTTGTTATTGACATGTTAAAATGTTTGTCCTTAATTTAATTTAACATCTACCCAAATTAATTGATAGAAAATTTTTTTTACCTGTGCAATGTTTTATTAAATGCATCCAATGAGGCATTATATAGATATATATATGGTATAATATTAATCTCAGTTTGGGTGATGTTATGTATTAAGATTTTCACTCGTTTCAAAACGTTTTTTACACAACTGTCGCATTCAACACATTTCCCATTCTTGATAATATGTCCTGGTGGACATACTGTGCATTTCTCATCCAACAGACTACAGTTACAGTTGCCTGTTTTAACATCACAGTAGCCACCATCGCTGCAGTTACATTCTGAAAATGAAAGAGACGAATGATGAAAAGGCTGAATGATGGAACTGTAAATTTGTTGGATTTTTGTAAAAAATTGAAGTGCGTCATTAAGCACAAAGCTCGCATAACACACAGTCATATATACACCTGAATTTCTATCCTGGTAAACAAAAAATAAAAAAATCAGTTCCTCAAGCCAACAATTTAAAAGCACTTTATATCTACAGTCAATTGTTAGTGTAGCTAAACTCACTTTTACATCCTGCTTCAGAATATTCATAATAACCCAACAGACACCAATCACATTGCTTTCCGGTCACAGTTGGTTTACAGTTGCAGTTGCCAGTGTTGAGATCACATTGTTTACTCACAGAAGCTGGTCCACACACACAATCTTGACAGCCTTGACATGCTTTAAAGTTCCAAGTATTTGGCTAAATAACAAAAATAATAATTTTTTTAACATTTTTCATTATTGGCTGTTATGTTTCTTTTTTCCTGTATTTTTATGCTAATATTCACTCAAATTTTGAATTACAAGTTTAAAGAAAAGCAACCGAACATCTAACATGGAGAATGAAAGATACATAGAGATAGGGCAGTTCGTTAAATGATGTGAACAAGTGGATGAATGTGAAAGGTAGCCTTAAAATGCGAAGCTGAAGACAAATTATTGAATAGAAACCTTGCAATGATCACATTTCTCTCCTTCCACATTGTTTTTACATTGACAACGTCCTGATGTTGCATTACACGGAATGCTGTTGGATCCACAAAAGCTACATTTGCAATCTTTACAATCTTTCTTGTTGACAGCATCTCCATAAAATCCTGATTTACATTTTTCGCAATTATCACCATCGCTGTTATTCAAACACTTGTAGCACTTGCCAGTAACAGAATCACAGTTTCCTAAATACAAATAAAAATGCAATGCCAACTGATCAAACTCGTCAACAACAAACAAAGGGGAAGTTCTCAAACATTTAATAAAGTCAAAATGTGTCAACATCACAAAGAAAATGCACTATTTCTTACAAATACCTACAGATGCATCTTAAAGTTACTGTAAAGGAAAAACAGTGTTTCTCTTTATAACTCAATATTTCATTAAATCTTTGAAATAAATATATATTAAATGTATATATTTTTAGAAAGCTTTTTTCTTACTGTTAATAATGGAATAAACATTTTCATGTAAAACAAACAGTTTTGGAAAATAGGGCTCAGTTTATAAGGCAACCAGTGATTTTCACACATCTTTATAAAGGTGTTTTATTTGCTAGTACTCTTGAAATATCTTTTGAAAAGGTGTAAAATATGCAGAAACAAAACATTATGTTGAGTTATAAAGATGAGCTCTCTGCAATATTTTTGTTATTTACTTCCTTATCTACTTTTTTCCACTAATAGAGACTTTTTCCAGATTAAGAAATTATTGCATTATGAAAATTTAAAGGAAGATACATACTATGTTCAAAAACCAGAAGCTTTGAATTTTTCCCGACTGTTACCTTTACAGTAACCTTAACTTACCAGTTAGAGTCGCATCAATGTTACCGCTGCAAGGGCAAAGTTTACAGCTTTTAACTTTGTTGCTAGGCTTGCCAAAGTAACCATCAGCACATTTATCACATCTTGACCCAGTGTAACCTTCCTTACATTTTTCACAATGGTCCCCTACAGTGAAAAACATTATGAAAATATTCAAGATTAGTAGAATGTCTGGTGCAGAAGACCACATCACAATGAACTGGTCCTTTTAACTAGTGTGCAAGACATTTACCTTCTGTGTTGCCAGTACAATTCAAACAAACACCAGTTTCAGTATCACAAACTTGGTTTTTTCCCAAACAATCACATTTGGCACATGAACCATCTTTTTGGCGTGTGTGACCAATAGCACATTTTGAACACGATGGTCCCACATACTCTACAGGACATATACACTCTTCAATGCCAAAAATTGGTTCGTTACCTACACTCACCGCTGCATCCATGGTAATATTCCAGAGAATGGAGATCCCACCAAATCTGTCATGGGTAGCTCTGATTTTCAAAAGCTCAATATTGGATAAGACAGAAAGCATTTGTTCCCTGTTAACATTTGATCCATCTTCGAAAAGCCAATCAACCTAATAACATAACACAACATAAAACATAAACAAAAATATTCAGATAATAGCATATCATCGCAATTCAAGTTACTGAGTCTTTATAGGACTATAAACAGCATAAAACAACTATTCCTAAGTCATCCTTATAATGACAAATGCTTACTTCAAAAAGGCCTATCTCATTACGGTGTACAGACCCAGGTGAGCGGGAAACTTGTTTGTTAGATTTCAGCAAGTATTTGCCACTCTAGACAAACAACAACAATAATGGATATGATTTAAAAATACATTCACTGTTTATCAGAAGTTATTTTTATCTTTTAAACTTTGTTACTGTTAGTAACCTTTCAACAAAATTTTTCATACCTTGATAAATACGTCAGGCAGTCCTTTGATTGGTTGAGATATGCCACTTTTAGTTGTGTATTCAAAATAGTAGTAAAGCTTACCTCCATATGAAGCTTCCTTAAGATAAAAAGAAAATGAAAAGGGGCAAAGTAACACTTTTGACTAAACAAAATAGTCACATGAAAGGACATAGTGAGCAGATTACCTGATCTCCTAAAAATTCCATAGTTGCTATCCAATACACTATCTTTGGATTATATGGTACATTCTTCGTATCTGACAGTGAAGCGCTGACAGTTGTATTTGGTAATGACACTTTCCATCCGTGAATAGCTGTCACAATGGCTGATCTAAAGTTAGAAAAACAAATACAAAGGATTAATTTCAGGTAAAATAGATAAAGGTTAGTTTCCTGGTGGAATGAAAGAGGCTCCGAATTGGAAATGAAGTTTTGATACCTAAATAGTTCAGCTTCTGTACAATTAGTTGACCTTCCTTGACACCAGCATTTTGTACAGTATTGTCGACTAGATTTATCCTTAGTTCGGAAAAATCCATGTAAACATTCATCGCATCTTAAACCACCAACATTTTCCTATAAAGTGGGTCAGACAAATTATCTTTAATAAGACATAGAAAAAGTCGAAAAGAATAATAAAAATTAAACAAACCTGACAATAGCAAGTTCCATTTTTGGCATTACATTTTGCATCAATGACACCACCATTGGAACAGTCACATTTGGTGCAGAACGGGTAGTTGTAATAACCAGGTGCGCAGGCGTTACATTTCTGTGATCCAAAGTTTTCCTTGCATGGGCATTGTCCAGTAATGACATTACAAGCAGTATTTTCAGTGCTGCTACCAATAGAATCGCAATTACAAGGTTGACAACCAAACAAAGGATCATACCCAAAGGTTGACGGCTTGCAACGATCACATTTTTCTCCCATGGCACCTGGCGGACAAGAGCAGCGTCCTGTCTTCTCATCACAGTTGGAGCAGTTGCAAGCTGTGAAGAAATGTCAACAGTTTTAAGCTAACAGTTTAAACAAAACTGAAATATTGAACAAATTGAGAGTGAAAATCTAACCATAACATGGAAAAGACAATCAAACCTACGTTTACAATTAGGAAAACCATAATGTCCCATTTTACACCGTGAGCATTCACGCCCAATAACAAAAGGTTTGCAATTACATTGTCCTCCAAATTTTTGGCATTCACAATTGGCGAAAATTGAACCTTCAGAGTTGCAGTTACATGGCAAAACACCTTTATTAAAAGAAGTAGTCAATGAGAAGACACTTTCTAGACAAAATTTAGAGGCATCTGGTTTAACTTTATAATTGTCAACAACACATTCTTCGAGGAAATGTTTGGTTAGGACTGGTTTGGATTCATACAAAGATGATGGTTGCCTCAATTCATGAGAGTCTTCCGGAATTAATAGAATGTATTCCTATAAAATGAGTAAAATATGAATATATGACTATCCTTAATCTAAAGCCTATAATGAACAAACAAATATAAAGTTAACTTACAATCCAAGCATCCTTCCCAGACGGAAAATCGAAACGAAACCTGGCTTCACCATTTTTAACAACATAAACATCATTACTTCTGGCGCTTTTGACTTTCTGTCGACAACCATTCAAATTTGGACAGAACTTGAAATTCATACGACCCGGTTGGCCTGCACCAGTTCTAGTGTAAATGTAAGTGGTTGATGGGAAACTTGCATGATTAGGTTGGTAATAATGAACAACTACATGATAGCGACCAGCCTGCACATCTTCTATAATTAAATAAATTTTAAATAAACTTTCAACGGACCATTTTATTAACTGCATTACTTCCTCTTGGGCCAACAAAGCCCTGTTTTAAAAGCAGTATAATGAACTTCCAGTGTATCTTTATCTAAAGTCGGAGAAGTTAGAATGTATTAAAAAACTAATTTAAGCTAACAAATGGGTTAAACAATGAAATAATTACTATTTGCATATTATACATTCACAATAAAAACTATTTGTGACATATTATCTGCCTCTTTTAACTTAGCTGGAAGGTAATTCCATGCAAGAACTGCCTGAAAGTATTAACACTGCAGTCCCTTTTTGCCAGAACTGCCAAAAGACTGCTTCTCTAAGAACTCTTGGACCAGTCTTGTAAGCAGATAAGTCCCACATTAATGGAGGATTCAATTTGTGTTAGGATTTATAAACTTCAATTACGAACAGATGTAGGTTATTTAAAGGGATCAGAGTTTTAAGGTGAACTTGTGAAAAAAGTTGTGAAAATCCATATTAATAACCCCCAACCCTCTTACTTGTTTTGAGTAAAACATCCAGACTAATGGGCAGTATTGGAAAGAGGGTATCATATGTGTGTGACCCTTCAGGGGATTTTAATAACAAATGATAAAAGGTTATAAACATTTCACATTTTTCGCTAAACATTAATTAATGTTAATTCAAATGTTGCAATCGTTTAACGTAACGTTTATTTCTTTACAACATAAAACGTTATTACGTTAGTTTTTTTTAACAACATTTAAAGGTTTCAGCATGTAATATTCTTTAAAATCAATTTTAACTCACACCCCTATTGGGCGTAAACTTTTAATCATAAAAATTTATGATCATTATTGTCAGGGAAAAGGCCGTTATAAATAATTATATTTTAACACTAAACCTTGAGACAGTTTTCTGACGGTTTTAAACATTTTAGCTTTACTTCCTTTATTTTTCCAGTTTCTTAATGGAATAGTGTAAACACCACTTCAGTTAAAGTTTTTATATTTAAAGTTTTTATATTTATCTTTTATATTTAATGTCTAAGCAAAGTATTTTCTCAACTTCCTCTGCGATTGGAACTTCTTTGCCGGAATTCTTTTTAATGTTTTATAAGTGATACTAGAAGGTCCTTTTAAAACAAGTTTCTTATTAAAAAATATGAGTAGAAACAATGGTGCTGTGGATGAAGCCATTGCCATGCAGTGTCATGTTTGAAATTGGTGGCTATTGATTTTCGGTTTACAGCATCCCATTAATAAGGAAACAAATTTTCACTTCCGTAAAGACAGTCAAACTTACTACAAAAGTCACATGATTTTTGACAGTATTGTCTCATTGTGTCCTTATTCTGTTGACATGCACCAAGGGCTGCCCATGCTTTACACGTATCTTTGGTAGTCCGAGCATCTTCACAAATTGCAACTAGAAACATAAGAATGTTAAGAGAAGAAATATATGTTCCATAAAACATAACATCACCTTCATATGGAAAACAAACCTTAAATTTCCATTGAGTAATCGGATGTTAGTTTGGTAAAACAATTGAGTGTACATGAGGCCTTGATGAAGCCATTATAAATCACATTGTACATAAACATTTTTCCATTTTTGAGGTAATGTGGGAAAAAAGTAAATATCCAAGTGATCAACGAAACTAATGATTTGAACAGTAGGTAAATTTATAATTGTGTTTTTATTAACTACACATTTTATAGTAACTTTTTAATGGAAGAACGTTGATAATTTTGTTTGAGATGATGTGAAAAATAGTGAATATCAGAATGCGTGTAACAATTAACATAAACAAGGCCACAGTTAGTTGAAAGTTCGTTCATCCTCAAACATGAGGAAATATCACGGTGCTGTGTGTGCCTAATTTTTATAATTTGTTATTTTACTATAACTTGTTTCTCTATAATACATGCATTTGATGATGAACAAACTATTAGCTAACCGCGGCCAAAGCAACATCCTTTAGATCCTTCAGAATGATGAAAATAGCTAAAGCGATTTATAACATTACCTTCACCATTAACAGCATTGAGGCCTTGCCTGAAGTACTTAATCTTGGATTTGTTGTCAAAGAGATAGTTGGGGCGTGGTTCATTCTGTTTTGAGTCAGGTATAATAACTTTACTATTTATAGGGATATTGTATCCAGTGGCAATGCATTTGCTATCTTTAGTGGTACAGTAGAAACTTGGAGTGATGTAATCCAAACTGAACTCCTCGATGGGAATGAAAACAATTGAGTCCTTTGAGAGAAGAAACAAGGAGATCTTTTCAAAGCAGAAGGAAGTAGGTGTTAAGCTAATAAAAAAATTTGTAAAATTGGATCAAGCAGCTTAAAGCATTGTTGTTCCTTTATTGCAGATAAAACGTTTATTAATTCAACTATTGATATAAACTTACCAAACCAAATACAGCTCCATCTCTTGAGATGAACGTAATCAAGTGCCAACGAGTATGTCGGATTTCAAATCCCATGACACCATGAAAGTTTTCTTCCAAAATGGCTTGCCGACAACCAAATCTATACCTATTAATAGTAAAAAAAAAAAAACTATTGAGATATCATCATCATCATCCCCTTACATGCCGGAACTATTTTGCTAAAGTATTGTCTTTGCAGCAGGAAAGGAAGAAATATATGAAGCATTAACTACTAGACTGAATAGTGGCAACACACACCAGGTCGACCCCTACCTATATTGCCATCAACTAGAATATCCCTTAATAGAATATACATTTCAATTAAACCTGGAAGTGATTCACTAACATCAGCATAAAGCAATTCTTCTGGACAAACTGATCTGATTTCCCTAGATAAAGCTTCTACCACTCTGATTAATAGCAGAGGGCTAAGCACTGATCCATGATGTAATCCTACCTTGACAAGAAAGTCATCATTTAACATCTCATTAATTATAATCTGGCTCTTAGTATCTCTGTACATTGTCTGAACAACTATAATCAACCAATCCGCAACACCGTACTACATCTCTAGCTACTCTCCAAATCTACAAAAGCAACAGACAAATTTTTCTTTCTTGCAAGATATATCTGACATAATCTGTAGTACTACAAACCAAACTTTATAACATTTTATAACAAGGTGCATACTCTTAAAGGACAATTAAACCCCAAAAATTTTCCTTTGAAAATACCTTCTATGATCCTAGCTTTTTACATAAAAAAGATAGAAATTTCCAAAAAAAGAGTTTTAAATCCCTTTTTAGGTTTCAAAGTTGATTACAGTAATTGCAATATTAAAACAAAATAATATCTGCAATGGAGATCAGTGACATATTTTACATTCATCTTGTTCACTCATCTTAGTTGTACACTGGCTGGCTCAAATCGCTGTGCATCCTCGTTATACATTTTGTTGTTTGTTCAACTTTCGAATTCTTTGTGTGAAGCCATTGAAGATAATATAACATGTACAGGAACATCAATGCAAGTTCTCAAGTGTACTTGAGGTCTAGATCATCGTTATCAGCATGATCATCAATACCGCATAAACCACGTTTCAAGTTCCATCTTCGTAAATGCAGGTTTGTTCATGTAACATCATTCATGTAACATCCTTATGCTAAAATGACTAGAATATTCCATCACCGAATACGAACAGTCCAAAGAGGAACTTGAATTTTCCATATCAACATTACTTATTTCAATGTTCATGTAGCTTTGCTAGTTGAGGCTAATGCTAGTCAGAAAAAAATTGCTTACAGAGTCAGCCATGGCTTTAAAAAAATAATTGACGATTACTATTGGTGATTTGGAGAGATTGTTTTTTCATCAAAATACAGTTTGAAATTTTAAAATTTGATTTTTTCGTATGAAGTTTGAAATATAAATATTTTTTTCACCAGATTTTTTAATAGAACACTTAATTCTCCTTTAACAGATTCTAATTTTCTAGGAGTACTTGCAAGATTCTTGCGGGATGTAAGTTCTTAAAATTTACAGAATTTTCATTAGAACAACAGTGGAATTGTAAGAACACAATTGTTGTGTTATCAAAATGATGATACCACTATATGAGCCATAACATAAGCTATAAACATTTACAACATAACTAAAACTTAAGATTTAAGTACAGAACTAAAATCAAATCTATTAAGAATGGTTATACAATGTAATCCCGATAACATGAACCCACTGAAAAAAGAAGGCTAAATGGTCATGCAAACGAAACTGTCATGCTAGTTTCAAATGTTAACACAATCTTCCTCTCCTCCTCTTTCCAAGCTACTTTCTTATCTTCTTTGGTAACAGCCAATATACCTACATTATTTCTGTTAAAATACACCTTTCACCTATAACATCCTGATAAGTTTTAACCATCCTCTTAACCTGGTCAGAAATATTGATTCAAAACTTTTCACGAACAACATTATAAGGAAAATTTGCAAATTTGTACTCAAGGTAACAAATAGCCAACTTAAAAATAACACATAGGCAGAATTTTCAGAACATACCAAGAGTAGTTCCCCTCTTCTGTTCCGATTAGTGAAAATACAATTGACATTTGTTTAAAAAAATGATAATAAGCAATGTCGTTTAATGATGAGCTGGAGCAATAATGAAAGCAACACAGTTTTCCATGTTTGAGGCGTAGAACATATTTTCAAAAGAGGTAACACAAATGAGAATTATTTCAAAGTGAAATACAAGCTAAAAACCTGCATGAATATAGCCACGCTTTTCCACGTTGAGTGCTGCTATGACTTCGAAGGTAAAAGTCAACATATTTTCTCGTATCAGAGTCATGATAATATTGGATGATAGTGACATATTTGCCAGGTCTGGGAACTTTGAACATGATATTTTGTTCTTTCTAAAAACGAGAATGGTTACAAATAAAAGTGTTTGTAAATTATGACTCACGGAAGTTAACACGTGGGGAGTTTGGGACAAAGTTGGTGAAGAGATTAAACGCACATGTTTGGGCGATAACAAAACCATGGTTTGATAATCTAGTTTTGATAGAACTGTTGAATCATTGAACAACGGCACAGTGACTTGATTTCTCATGTCTCCAGGATTTTCTGCTTCCACTTTCGTGAATCGATCAAGTGACACATATCGATACAAGTTGCAAAAATGTTGCAATGTTGTCACTTCACAGAGAACTTGAACTTTCTTCTTCAGCTCAAATGGTTCAGAATATTCTTGTGGTATGAACACAACATGGTCCTAAAAGAAGACAAAAAAAGAAGTTTGCAAGAATACCTTATGGAGTAGTAATAAACTGTACACACACTACAATAACAATGTTACAAAACATCAACACATATTTAATAGGAACTTACTAATAAAATTTCGGAATTAGAAGCTTCTATCTTCATATTCCACTTTCCTTTATTGAGAAAGAAGTACAAGGATCTGCCATTAGACTCTTGTACAATAGCATAAGCCGTGGAGAATATGTCACCTTTCTGCGTTGATGCAAAGTTAGCAATACCAGGTAGTTGACTACTAACTAGAAATCAAATTTTATTGGTTTCCTTTAAATTGAATTTCAACAATGGGAATGTGAGCAGGTTTATCATAAAAACAATTATCATTTGAGTCTAGTTGGTTAAGAGAACTAGCAATCAATCCCAATATTGTAATGTAAAATACATTTTTCATCTCAATTAAAATTAAGATAAGTTAGTTTACCAGATTTTGCTTTGTAAAGAGACACACTCCCTGTTGCCGCTTTTATCTCATTCAAAGCATACTTGAACATCACTAGATAATTGGAACTTTGAGGGATATCAACAGACACGACAACAGCTGGCTGAAATCAAACACTGCTTTTAAAATTTTAGGCCTGAATATAAGAGTATCTTTGTGATGCAAGAACATAATCAATAGACATTATTAGTCTGTCTAGAAATAACAAGTGTGGGTGCAACGTAATTAAAATTTCATGAAACATAGTCTGTTATTGCATTAATTCTGCTTACCCATTAATTAAATAGTGTGTATGTGCCTTTATTAAAAAAATAATAAAAAACTCTCTAATATTAAGTTATTAATTGAAACCACTAGTAAAAAAGGAATGTATTTCATAAAGTTCAGTTAATTTCAAAATTAAGAGAAAGGCAATGAGTCTCCAATGTTTGGGGTTCATAGGTTAAATTGCCACCACATATCACTGTTTTTTGGCTTTGTATAAATATTATGAAATCAATGTACGATGTGATGTGATGAGAATTTGTTAAAATTTGCAATACTCGTAGGTATGCTTTTCTGAAAAACTAAAACTTTATATACCTGTTTAATGGTTATAACAATGAAACCTTTCCATGTGTATCTTGGAAATTTCTTTTCTTGATAATCAAATTGGATAGCATTACCATCAGGGGTTACACCATCTTCCATTTCTGCTCGAATTTGATGGAAATTAGGAAAATAATATCCGCATTTAGCACTGAAAGTTAAAATAAATATTAACAACATATGAATTGTATTTTTACTATCCTAGTTTACATAGTAGAGCTTTGAATACAATCACTTAAAAAACTTTATATCTTACATTATTTGGTAACAGAGATCAATAAATAATTAATCTGAATTAAATTATCAATGACATTAATAAAAATATTGGATAATTGAATAATTGCCAATACCTGTCACATTTTCGACCAAAAATATTTGGACGACAGTAACACTTCCCATCAGCCTTTGAGCAAATTGCTGAAGTCAAAGAACCACCAATATCACAATCACAACCTGTAGCAAAGCAAAAGTCTGATTATTATTATCACTATCATACAAACCACAAAAAGTTTTGGCATACTCCTGTTAAAAGAACAATCAGTCAAAGTTCTGATTATCATTTTATACCAATACAAAAAATTACTTTTATCATTACCGTTTTTAATATCATTATTTTTCTTTTGAAAATTAAACGGTTTACTAAAATTAAGTATAAAAAATATCATATGTAATACCTGTGCATCCAAACATATTTTGTTTTTGTAGACCAAAGTAACCATCTTTACATGATTTACATTTTGGACGTTCCGCAAAAACCTTACAATGGCATTGGCCAGATTTTTCACAAGATAGCAATCCATTTATTGTACCCTTGTGTCCACATCTACAACCTAATAATAGATAACATGTACAATTACCAAATTACCAAATTTTGCTTAATGCTTCCAATTTTGTCTTTAACTTACTGTCACATCCTTTTAGATTAGATTCCTGTAAATTGTAGTATCCAGATTTGCATTCGGTGCATTCCAATCCTTTGACATGTACCTTGCATACACACTGACCCTAAAAATATAACAAAAATGTCATATAAATAATATTAAATTATTAGAACATTCGTTGAATCAAAGAAATCGCCTTACATCATTTGAGGAACAATCACCATTTATTCTCCAAGCATTAGTTTCAGTAGGATCGAAATTAGGATCGAAATTATTTCGGACCTGGAAGGAAGCAATGTCAATATTTCGGACTGGAAGGAAGCAATGTCAATAATTTGTTTTGCGTAGAGCTGGAAACCATATCGCAGGAACATTATACGATGTACTATTAATACTGGAATTGTTTTTGACACTGTATATAGTCTCTTTGACTTTTCGAGCAGTCCATCCTTTTTCCTTGTCAAGGATCTTTCTATTTTCCCAATCAAACTTGTGGTCATTAGTCCAACAGTGGTCAGCAATTTCGTTTTTGGTTACATCGCCATTCCGTACGGCTCGCATATGTTCTTTGATGCGTTGCTCAAATGTTCTTTTTGTTTCTCCTATATAAACTGATTCACAATCACTACATGGAATTTGGTATATCACGTTATTTGTGTCGTTCATTGAGATCTTGTCTTTCGGATGAGATAATATGTTACGAAGAGTTTCCGTTGATCGAAATCTGCATTTGATGTTGTGTGTACGGAATATTCTTTGTAAAGCATTACTGATACCAGATACATAAGGAATACTAATAGTGGTCACCGGTTCTTGTTCTGTCGAAACGTCGCAAACAAAAACAACCGGTCTATGACATGATAAACTCTAATTATATATTATGAATACTAGACTGACAAACAATATAAATATATTCAATTTGATTAGAACATTCGTTGAATCAAAGAAATTGCCTTACATCATTTGAGGAACAATCACCATTTATTCTCCAAGCATTAGTTTCAGTACCAGCTGCACTGCAGTTGCATAGTTTACAATTTGGAAACCCATAAAAGCCAGGCTTACAGCGGTTACACTGCCGTCCGACATGTGGTGAAGTGCAACTACACTCTCCGGTTTGGGTGTCACAACGTGTACTCCTTGATCCTCGCAAATCACAGTCACATCCAAGGCATTGTGGAAAATTGTAATAACCAGCTTTACAACGATCACATTTCAAACCTTCATAATTATTTCGACACTGACATTGACCACCATACCTATCACAATTTTGATTTACAGAACCAGCAGTAGAACAATCACATTCTATGAATGAAAGTGCTAATTTTACTTGTTAATTAGAGCAATACTTGTTTCATTTTTTTAAAAACACATTTAGCAAGATTTAACTCAAGGTTTTCAATAATGAATAATAAAATAAAGCATGTGTAGCACCATATTATTTCCTATGTGTTCGAAGATGAACAAACTATTTAATAAGCAGCCAATTTAAACCAGGGTTTTAAACTTTTCTAAAATATTGATCAAATATAGTGTAAAAATTTAAAAATATTATAAAAAATCCAATAAAACCTACTTTTACAATTTGGAAACCCATTAACGCCAGGTTTACAGCGGTTACATTGCCGTCCGACATATAGTGAAGTGCAACTACACTCTCCAGTTTGTTTGTCACAACGTGTACTCCTTGATCCTCGCAAATCACAGTCACATCGAAGGCATTGTGGGAAATTGTAATAACCAGCCTTACATTGATCACATTTCACACCTTCATAATTGTCTCGACACTGACATTGGCCACCATACCTATCGCAATTTTGATTTACAGAACCAGCAGTAGAACAATCACATTCTACGAATGAAAGTGCTAATTTTACTTGTTAATTAGAGCAGTACTTGTTTTATTTTTTGGTAAACACATTAAGCAAGATTTAACTCAAGGTTTTCAATAATGAATAATAAAAGAAAGCATGTGTAGCACCATATTATTCCCTAGGTGTTCGAGGAGGAACAAACTATTTAATAAGCAGCCATTTTAAACCAGGGTTTTAAACTCATCTAAAATATTGAGTAAATAAAGGGCAAAAATTTAAAAATATTATAAAAAATCCAATAAAACTTACTTTTACAATTTGGAAACCCATTAAAGCCAGGTTTACAGCGGTTACATTGTCGTCCGACATATAGTGAAGTGCAACTACACTCTCCAGTTTGTTTGTCACAACGTGTACTCCTTGATCCTCGCAAATCACAGTCACATCGAAGGCATTGTGGGAAATTGTAATAACCAGCCTTACATTGATCACATTTCACACCTTCATAATTGTCTCGACACTGACATTGGCCACCATACCTATCGCAATTTTGATTTACAGAACCAGCAGTAGAACAATCACATTCTATGAATGAAAGTGCTAATTTTACTTGTTAATTAGAGCAGTACTTGTTTTATTTTTTGGGAAACACATTAAGCAAGATTTAACTCAAGGTTTTCAATAATGAATAATAAAATAAAGCACGTGTAGCACCATATTATTTCCTATGTGTTCGAGGAGGAACAAACTATTTAATAAGCAGCCAATTTAAACCAGGGTTTTAAACTCATCTAAAATATTGAGTAAATAAAGGGCAAAAATTTAAAAATATTATAAAAAATCCAATAAAACCTACTTTTACAATTTGGAAACCCATTAAAGCCAGGTTTACAGCGGTTACATTGTCGTCCGACATATAGTGAAGTGCAACTACACTCTCCAGTTTGTTTGTCACAACGTGTACTCCTTGATCCTCGCAAATCACAGTCACATCGAAGGCATTGTGGGAAATTGTAATAACCAGCCTTACATTGATCACATTTCACACCTTCATAATTGTCTCGACACTGACATTGGCCACCATACCTATCGCAATTTTGATTTACAGAACCAGCAGTAGAACAATCACATTCTATGAATGAAAGTGCTAATTTTACTTGTTAATTAGAGCAGAACTTGTTTTATTTTTTGAGAAGCACATTAAGCAAGATTTAGTAAAACCATATTATTTCCTATGTGTTCGAGGATGAAAAAACTATTTAATAAGCAGCCAATTTAAACCAGGGTTTTAAACTCATCTCAAATATTGAGTAAATAAAGTGCAAAAATTTAAAAATATTATAAAAAACCCAATAAAACCTACTTTTACAATTTGGAAACCCATTAAAGCCAGGTTTACAGCGGTTACATTGTCGTCCGACATATAGTGAAGCGCAACTACACTCTCCAGTTTGTTTGTCACAACGTGTACTCCTTGATCCTCGCAAATCACAGTCACATCGAAGGCATCGTGGGAAATTGTAATAACCAGCCTTACATTGATCACATTTCACACCTTCATAATTGTCTCGACACTGACATTGGCCACCATACCTATCGCAATTTTGATTTACAGAACCAGCAGTAGAACAATCACATTCTACGAATGAAAGTGCTAATTTTACTTGTTAATTAGAGCAGTACTTGTTTTATTTTTTGGGAAACACATTAAGCAAGATTTAACTCAAGGTTTTCAATAATGAATAATAAAAGAAAGCACGTGTAGCACCATATTATTTCCGATGTGTTCGAGGATGAACAAACTATTTAATAAGCAGCCATTTTTAACCAGGGTTTTAAACTCATCTAAAATATTGAGTAAATAAAGGGCAAAAATTTAAAAATATTATAAAAAATGCAATAAAACTTACCTTTACAATTTGGAAACCCATTAAAGCCAGGTTTACAGCGGTTACATTGTCGTCCGACATATAGTGAAGTGCAACTACACTCTCCAGTTTGTTTGTCACAACGTGTACTCCTTGATCCTCGCAAATCACAGTCACATCCAAGGCATCGTGGGAAATTGTAATAACCAGCCTTACATTGATCACATTTCACACCTTCATAATTGTCTCGACACTGACATTGGCCACCATACCTATCGCAATTTTGATTTACAGAACCAGCAGTAGAACAATCACATTCTATGAATGAAAGTACTAATTTTACTTGTTAATTAGAGCAGTACTTGTTTTATTTTTTGAGAAGCACATTAAGCAAGATTTAGTAAAACCATGTTATTTCCTATGTGTTCGAGGATGAACAAACTATTTAATAAGCAGCCAATTTAAACCAGGGTTTTAAACTCATCTCAAATATTGAGTAAATAAAGTGCAAAAATTTAAAAATATTATAAAAAACCCAATAAAACCTACTTTTACAATTTGGAAACCCATTAAAGCCAGGTTTACAGCGGTTACATTGTCGTCCGACATATAGTGACGTGCAACTACACTCTCCAGTTTGTTTGTCACAACGTGTACTCCTTGATCCTCGCAAATCACAGTCACATCGAAGGCATTGTGGGAAATTGTAATAACCAGCCTTACATTGATCACATTTCACACCTTCATAATTGTCTCGACACTGACATTGGCCACCATACCTATCGCAATTTTGATTTACAGAACCAGCAGTAGAACAATCACATTCTATGAATGAAAGTGCTAATTTTACTTGTTAATTAGAGCAGTACTTGTTTTATTTTTTGAGAAACACATTAAGGAAGATTTAACTCAAGGTTTTCAATAATGAATAATAAAAGAAAGCACGTGTAGCACCATATTATTTCCTATGTGTTCGAGGATGAACAAACTATTTAATAAGCAGCCAATTTAAACCAGGGTTTTAAACTCATCTCAAATATTGAGTAAATAAAGTGCAAAAATTTAAAAATATTATAAAAAATCCAATAAAACCTACTTTTACAATTTGGAAACCCATTAAAGCCAGGTTTACAGCGGTTACATTGTCGTCCGACATATAGTGAAGTGCAACTACACTCTCCAGTTTGTTTGTCACAACGTGTACTCCTTGATCCTCGCAAATCACAGTCACATCGAAGGCATTGTGGGAAATTGTAATAACCAGCCTTACATTCATCACATTTCACACCTTCATAATTGTCTCGACACTGACATTGGCCACTATACCTATCGCAATTTTGATTTACAGAACCAGCAGTAGAACAATCACATTCTATGAATGAAAGTGCTAATTTTACTTGTTAATTAGAGCAATGCTTGTTTCATTTTTTGAGAAGCACATTAAGCAAGATTTAACTCAAAGTTTTCAATAATAAATAATAAAAATAAAGCACGCGTGTTGAGGATGAACGAAATATTAACTAAGGAGCCAATTTAAACCAGTGTTTTAAACTTATCTGAAATATTGAGCAAATGTGACGTTCTAAAGGAATGTTTGATAAGCAATATATTATAAAAATAGAATATTGAAATAGAAATAGAAAAAATCTGGTAGAAATGTTATTAAATTTGACCGGTTGTGGGAAAAAGGACCATTCAATATTTTAGTACTTTAGACGTTTAAACTAGTTGAAACACGTCTGTAGACATTTAAATGTTTTTATTAAAGATTTTTTTCTGACTGCGTTTAAACGCTATTATTGCCTAGGTGTTTAAATGATGCTTTTTTATTGGATTATGCGTTTAAACGCTGTTTAAACTCTTCACAAAAACGCAAAGATAAAAAAAGATTTACAATAAAAGTTAGTTCATTCTACAATGTTGTTAATTTAACAACAATGTTACTAAATAAAATTATTGATAAAGTATGTAGACATGAAGATGCTATAAACTGAATAAAAATATAAATAAAGAATGTAGACATTAAAAATCTATGAACATCTACATGGTAATTTGCTTTGTTTCTGTTTAAAAATGGATGTTTTAAAAAGACCTCGTTTCTTGAATTAATAAAGAAATACTGAACATAAAAAGTATGCCGATCAATTTTTGCTTTGTTTATCTAAAATTGAACATTTTGCGATAGATATCTCTTCCCTATTAAAAGGAATTTGATGCCTGGTCCACACTCAAAACAAATAATGTGAATGGAAGAGATCCTAAAGACACTAAGTATTTCGGGTTTAAGTAGAAATCTTTAATTTCTTTAAACAAAAAATCTTTAAAAGAAAAATATAGTAGTGTATCTTTGCCATAAAGATAGTTTCAAACAATATTCAAATGTTGGAAGTTTCAGTATTAACAACACACATTGAGAATTTTTCCTGTTTTTTGTATTTCCAAGAATCATTAGATTAAAAAGTTTTCACTGGCTGTAAGTCACATCTATGCAATTGTTTTTATATTTAATTGTTATTTTTTTATAAAATTTAAATATTTTTTAAACAAACCAATTAATTGGCTTATGTGAACACCTTGCTAAAGTTGATTTATTCAAAGCCAGTGATATGAGACTGAGAAAGACAAGAAACTTGTCAACACACTTTAAAAAAACAACACGCAACCTTACGAAAATAAATTTTATCGAAACACACCTGGCTAGTTAGAATTTTTTAGAAGTGTTTTTTAAATTTTTTTTTCAAGCCGGAGAAAATAATGATTCGTTGATATTTTGATTGATGTCCATACCTTAAAAATCAAACAAAAATTAATTCAAAATTACTATTTCTTAATAATACATATTATATAAGTCTGGAACTATTGAAGCTTCTTTTCAAAGTTTGTTAATGTGGTTTTACATTACAAAAATAGTTTTGAAAGAAGGTTGTTTATTTGCACATCTATTTAAAACATTTGATTATTGACGCTCTGAGCATTCATGATTTGAAAACATTCCATTATTGAATGCTCTAAGCGTTCATGGTTTAAAACATTCCATTATTGAACGTTCTTTTAAATACTGAACAACATGAATGTTCTTTGATTGAGCTATAATAGCGGTCATATTTGAACATCAAGAATGTTACTGACCTGTATTGCGTTCATTGATTGTTCATTAGAACGTTCATTTCTATTGTTTAATCAACATTATGAACGTTAAATAAACGCGTTCAATTGAATGCTCAAAAATATGTATCCCTTTTCCTCTGGAACGTCACATATAGTGTAATAATTTAAAAATATAATGGAAAATCCAATAAAACCTACGTTTACAATCGGGAAAACCATGATGTCCGATTTTACATTCTAAACAGTCACGTCCAATAACATTTGGTTTGCAGGGACATTGTCCTCCAAATTTTTTGCATTCACAATTGGTGACTATTGAACCTTCAGAGTTGCAGTTACATGGCAAAACACCATTATTAAAAGAAGTAGTCAATGAGAAGACACTTTCTAGACAAAATTTAGAGGCATCTGGTTTAACTTTATAATTGTCAACAACACATTCTTTGTGAAAATATTTGGACAGTTGGAGTGGTTCGTATTCATAAAAAGATGACAATTCAGGAGAGTCTTCCGGAATCAATAGAATGTATTCCTATAAGAAGAAAAAAATATAAAACAGAGATTATATCGCAATCCCTCATCTAATGCCCACTAGTGGCTAACAAATACAAGGCTAACTTACAATCCAAGCATCTTTTCGAAATGGAAAATCAAAATGGAACCTGGTTTCACCATGTTCAAAATCATAAACATCATTACTTCTGGCATTTCTGACTTTCTGTCGGCAACCGTTCAAATTTGGACAGAAAATGAAATTTAAATCACCAAGTAGGACTGGACCTTTTCTAGTGTAAACGTATATGTTTGATTGGAAACTTGCATGATTTGGTTGGTAATAATGAACAACAACACGGTAACGGCCAGCCTGCACATCTAAAAATCATATTTTTCATTAATTTTAATTTAAAAAAACAGAGCATCCACAGGACTTAAAATAACAGGTCTGATATTGAACATTGTCAGAAGGGATCCAGAGGTCTGCTGAACTATTTAAGTAATCTTGTTACAACTGTTTTTTCTCCATGCTTTCAAAGTTTTTTAAAACCTTCTTCTTCGTATTTTTTAATCTCTAGTGCCCAGACTTTTCCCATTGTTAAAAATTTTATGATGTATGATTTGAGTAGCATTGAAATATATCGTTTATACTTGTAAATACAACACTTGCTTTCACCGAAAAATCACAATAAAAGTGAGAGTTAATAACCACCAGTTTTAACGTAAAATCCCTGGGTTTTGTTATGTGATAAAAATAAAAGATAATAATAAAAAAATGAAATAAAAGAGCTCTAGAAAGTAAATAAATATTCCGTCTAATTAAATGAACATTAGTTGTCAAGAAAGCATATTCAAAAATATGCCTCACTGCACTGCTCACAACTGTAATAATCAATCAAGTAATAATAGTAACATATCTTTTCATGCTTTTCCTACGGATGAAAATCTTAAGAAAATGTGGCTTCAAAAAATACGTCGCGACAAAGGAAATTTACCGAAGGAAAAGAATATATTTCTTTGCTCAAACCATTTCGAAGAACGCTGTTTTGATAAAAGTCATGACATGCGGATGAAATTAGCAGAAAGTTAAGGAAAGTTAAGGAAAGTTAACAATATTTGCGTATCAGAACGTGGTGAATCTGAGAAGAGTGTTGGTTGATTGATCGCAGAAAGTGCAACAATCCGAAGTAAGTAATTGTCATTATTCCTACTGTGAGGATAGTGATAAGTTCTCCCTCCTCCCTGCATAAATGTCTCTTGAGATATCTTTGTATTCACTCTATTGTTGTTTCTATCTCTTTTTTAGGTTGTAAAAACATTGATGCGAACTATTGATGTTCCCGACGACGTGCGTATTGTTGAAGCAGAGAACTGCTCCATAGAAAAGAGTATGAAATTCCATAAAACCGTAACTGTTGACGCGGATACCCAAACAGATGATTTGAGGATTTTTAATAAACATGCATCTACATCAACTTACATGTTGATTAAAAGCACTACAAAATCAGTCACTACGCAAACAAAAGAACTTCTGAAGGAAAGATGCAAAAATACAAAAAATTTTGCTGCTCAGTTTCCGACTTTAAAAAAACGATGTGGTATTCGAAAACCTAGAGAGAAATGGAGGACGATGTTCAGAGCAAAAGTTGTATCGGATGACGATGGTAGTTTGAGTGAAACTGGAGATGCAGACAAGAAGGAATCCGATGTAGAAGATGAAGACACCGATTACTGAAGTGATGATGTTGAGGCTTAGGAAATGTTTGTATCGTCCTCGATTGCTTTCACTGGAATCCTGTGCAACAAAATGGATCACTTCACAAAACTCATCAATTTGAAGTTCATTTCTGATAGCGTCTATTATCAACTCAAACGTGACTTTATCGTTCCTGTTGTTAAACATAGATGGCGAAAAGAAAGATAGGACATGTTTAAAGTATTGAAATCGCATGATGTATTTGTTTTAGTTGGTGATGGGCGTTCGCAATAGTACTAGACATTCCGCTAAGTATTGCACATATACATTCATTGATACCCGATCTGGCAATGTTGTCGATACTGAAGTTGTACCTGCCAGTGATTTTAAGAATTCGAATGCCATGGAAAAAGAAGGATTTATGAGAATTTTGACATGCCTTCAGAATGAAAATGTGAAAGTCGATATTGTTTCCACAGATAAGCATACACAAATATGGAAACTCATGTGAGTTGATCCAAAACCATCATCCACATCAAGCACCAAATCGATCCCTGCCATAACATCAAGAATATTAGTAAAAAAATAAATAAGGCTAGCAAACTGAAAGCTCAAAGCATGCTATTGAAATGGATCCCGTCCATAGTGAATCACTTTTGGTGGAGCGTAACTTCGGGCGAAAACATGCTCAAATTATGTATGAAAAATTTTCCTCTATCATTTACCATTGCACAAATAGACACTCTTGGGGTGGGTGTAAGTACTTCAAGCAGTGCGAGCACCCACCTTTAACAACACAAGAGCAGAGAACAAAGGAGTGGTTAGAAGAAGGCTCTGACACACATCAGTATTTGGTGTCGTTGGTCAAAGATAAAAATTTGAAAAACGATTTCAAATATCTTTCTGAAGTCATACACACAACTAACGCTGAAGTTTTTGACAATCTGTTGTTGAAATATATTCCTAAGTAGTACCACTTCGAGTATGACCACATGGTTATGGGTGCTTATTTGGCTGCTCTGGATAATAATTTCAACATGTGGCAAAGACAACAGACAGATTCTGAGGGAAAACAGTGCTTCAAAATTGCTTGGCGAAACCAAAAGATTTCATCGCTCGCAAAGTCTATCAAAAAAAAAATTATGATTATTTGAAAATCATGCTCACGAGTGTGCACAAAAAAGGATCGCAACGAAATCGAGCTACTTCAAAAAAGCGACCAATGGCTCCACGTGAACGTGAAAATCGACAAACAATCATTGAAAGGGCAGAGAAACTGTCACGGCTTAAGTGATTATAATATTGTATATTTTTTCAAGATATTTCTATAATCGTTTTATTAAGTTTCTAAATCATTGTATTCTGCTTATACGTCCTACTGAAGAATGATGAGCTGGCACTTCTTTCCTCTTTAATTAATTTGAGAAATGAGGCAAAAGCTGTATACACAATTTACAGAAAAATCTATTTAGTTGAAAATTGAAATAATAAAGATGAATTATATGAAAGGTTTTAGACAAATTGTAAATGCTGGCAAACGACCTTTTCATTAGTTACCTCATCAAGAACTTGTAATATAATAGTGTTTTGTGAATAATATAGCACGATATAACAGTTACGTTAAAAACTCTCCTACATCCGTGTGTTATTATTATTCCTCAAATCCTCCTAAATATTCCCATGCCACGGTAATCTCAGTGTTAATGGCATCTGCTCCTTCATCATCACCTACAAATTGTCCATAGTTGCTATCAGTTTCAGGGAATGTTTCTCGTATTTTAACAATGGCACATGCAGGAATAATACGCCTGATGTGTCTTCCAAGTTTGGTGTAGATAAACCAGTGGAATTGATGGTAAGCAGCATAACGGTACAAGCTAATAGGAAATTAATTGTACTATTGTACTATTCTCGATTTATTTATTTTCAAAAATGAAATCAAGTCTTGGTAGATATGTTTTCAGTTCTCTTACTTATTTGGGACGTTATTATCTGGAGGGAGCCACGCGCCTTCACGGTCACTCAAACTGTTCATGGCTACCCGCAAAACATCTTTATTCAACCATGTTGCCTGGAAACCATCATGTTCAGTTACGCACTTTAAGTCTGTAAGAAAAATTAAATGCCAGTAGGATGGAGGGTTGATCGAAAAATATGCACAAAAATACTTCGTTGATTTTTTAGATTAGAACAGGTGGTATATCAATGGAAGACTGTCGATTTAGTTTTATTAAGAAGAAAAAATATAAAGGAGAAAAATAAATTTTTACCTTCAGAAAGTTTTTTGTATTTTATCTCAATCTCTGTACAACATAATTATTCCCGATTTACAGCCATGATACGGCAATGGGAACATTTACACCAGAGATTTACCTCGTCCTTGTCTACGATCGTCTCTAAGGGAGCTGCATCAATCATTTCCTTGGCATCTGGGACAAAAGGGTTGTCTTCCGTCTCGTTTACCAGTTGTATTTGCTCATTGAGCATTGCAAGACCAGCCTGACAGGGCTAATGCTCTTTAAAACAATGGATCTCTTTATCCTCGCTCCCATCAGTAGCTGATGTTGAGCAAAAAGTTTTGAACGATTTACGTATTAATTCAGCTGGCAGCTCCTTCCAGGTATCAAGAATCCAGTTTACCATTGTGCTGCAAGGCGGAAGTTTCAAATTCCCGGCATCGGTTTCTTGATGAATTCCGACGGTTTAAGCCATTCATCGTATTTCTCTGTGCAATATGCTTTAAACGGCTTGTTCCAACTAACATCCAACGCTTGAATATATTTAGTGCAACCTCCAAGGATCAAAACGGTGTCAATCTTTT
Organism: Turritopsis rubra; assembly: GCA_039566895.2. Classification (NCBI taxonomy): domain Eukaryota; kingdom Metazoa; phylum Cnidaria; class Hydrozoa; order Anthoathecata; family Oceaniidae; genus Turritopsis; species Turritopsis rubra. The sequence goes on along the minus strand of CM077630.1, from coordinate 7,107,450 downwards.
TAGCTTTAAGAGATGCTCCAACAACTGGCATTAAATGACACTCATATGTATCCCAAGCTAACAATCTGCGTTTAAAGTTAAACTGTCCGAGAACAGTATTTGTCCAACTAACTGTTAGATCGGTATCCATCCATCTGTTTGTCGAGGAAGCTATTATGCACCTATTTCCATACTCTTTCTTCATTTTTTCAACATCACACTTTCCTCCCTTGAAGACAATGAAGGGCTTCGAGTTTTGTTCCATCACCTTTCGCAGCCAGTCTAACGGTTACGCGCCATTTTTCGTGTCCGGTTGTCTTCATACTAACAGTTTTCTTTCCAACAAAATCTAATGTTGTGTTGGACACCATATCCGCCCAAATAGGTGTTTCATCAAATGCCATAATATCAGCTGATTGGTATGAATATTTCAATTGTAATCTTCTCACACGTAATATGTACGAGATGATTTTAGCTACTAAAAGATCAGGATCTTTCTGTGCTATGGAGGTTTTTCTTCTCAACGATAAGTTATTTCGTTTCATAAATTTAAAAAGCCAACTATTCGTTGCTTCAAATTTTTCGTCATAGCGATCTGGATCTGCACGTTTCAAATCTCCATAGACAATAATTGCTTTCTTCCTGATAAGTTTCCTTGACACACGAAGCATCTTCGTACGGCGTTCAACAATCCCTTCTACTACTTTTTCCTCCATTTAATCGCTCAACGGTTTTCTGCCAGCCCCTTGTAAACGTTTTCTTTTCTTGTTACCAACTGACTTTGAAAGTTCTTGTAAGTCATCCTTTTTTTCTTCCAATCACAAATACAATGGCGGTCAACTTTATATTTCACCGCAGCAGCCCCAATTGATTTGTTTTCCACAAATTTAACAACTTCAAGTTTAAACTTAATCCTATAAGAACTTATTTCTCTCCTTTGTGAGAAGTTGTTGCTGGTTCTTCTAGTTCCATTTTCGCAATGAAAATTAAAAAAAATGAAACAAAATTCTATTCAAAAACAAAACATTCGAATTACCTAAACATGCGAATTCGACTTCTCAGAGCGAGAACGATACGATTATAACGTTGGTTTTATTTGTCATGACGAATAAAACTTTCAAAGATGTCTAGAGCATTGTCAGTATCGTATGAAATGAATTTTAAAATTGAGTTCCAGACAGCTATTCGTGGACATCATATTTATTGTTTATAGTAGTATTTTCTCAGTCCCTATCAACTATATTGAAATTACTATATTATATTATGACTATATTGAAATTACTGTGAATAAGCCCCCATGGGGGCTTATTTGGGAGTGGGGACTTATTTGTCAAAATGGGTTTTGGGGGAGGGGGCTAATTCGAGGGGGGGGGAGGGGGTATTCGGGAGTGGGGGCTTATTCAATCATTTACGGTACTGCTAGATGTAACTTAATGAGATGTTTGTTTGAACTGCAAAATCACAATGTAGTGCATTCAAAAAATATCTCTGACAAAATATTAAAAACTGAACAATTGCAAAATGTTGGGCCACCAGCTTTATAGCACATTTTTGTGATCCCTAAAATACAATCAAATGGTCAGCGGTATTCAAAAGTACTCTTTTCTCAGGCCTCTCAATAAAGAAACTAGTACGTACGTGGTAAATCGCGTTCGTGATTTCCACTACATTAAAATTTTTTAGCTTTGTGATTCCTAGTTTTCGATTTAAGAGCAAGTACTTATCCATATCTGAGATTAATCAGACAGTGAATGAATAACCAATTTTGACGCAAAATGTTTCCGTTCATGGCCAATTTGCTCATCCTAGCTAATTCACAGAATCCTGACCTAGTTGTGAAGCACTACGTTAACTGGATCTCAAGAACCTGGTCCCGTGGTCCTTGCTAGCCAGAAAATTACAGATGATCTCCAGCCATGCGGTACTGAACTAGTGCGGAGGTGAAAGCAGACAGAGCTCAGACGAAGCAAGTCTGCATCACTGAACTTAGGAGGCGGAACAGATGCTACAGCAAATATCCTGGCTGTATCCACGTTGATGAGAAATTTATGACATGTAGTTGCGTTTAAAACATTTCATCAGTCTTGTTGAAACTAGGTGTTGTTAGTCCGACTTCACAGTTCAAGGGAGAGGTAGAGTAGTAAGGAAAGTTAACTGGAACTCTCTTGGACATTGTTTTCTTGGGAATGTTGTCGCCAGTGTAAGCTTAATTGTCTGGCGTCGTTATGAATCAAGGGTGCCTACCCAATGGAAATAATTATTTTAAGCACTGTTTCATTAAATATGCTACTATCAGTCTGTACAAACATATTCTTGTTTCAAATCAGAATAATCATATTCTCTTGCATTATGGATCATCAAAGTTTAGGATCAATCATAAAGAAAAAGACTGTTCTACACGTAATTTTTATATTATCTCCTTGTAGAAAGTTTCTGAAAAATTTCAGTTTTATTTTCCCATTTTTTAGTTGAATAGTGTGTACAATATTTTAGTAGTTATTGTCACTTTTTGTCTTTAACTTCCAAGAAAAACATTTCTTCAACTTCCCCTGAAATTTGAAATTTGCTACTTGAAGTTTTTCTAAACAAGATGCTTATAAAAAATATATGCCATAAGCGAATATCAATGTGATCATATACCTCCATCATGTGATCAACTAAACTGATTGTTTGAAATAGTAGAGGAATTTTTCATTGTACTTTGATTAGCTCCATATAATCATCAAAAGAAAATGGATAGAAATAAGAAAACAGCAAATTTCACTATCTAAGCAACACCACTAACATTGTTTCAAAGAAGACCCTCTGATTCTCTAGTTTGGCAAGTACAAGAAAAGATGATTTATAGCATTACCTTGCCGTAAGTAATCAACAGGATTCAAACCCTGTTGTAAGTATTTAACCTTGGATTTAGGGTCTAAGAGATAGTTTGGGCGTGGTTCATTCTGTATTGATTCAGGTATAATAACTGTACTACTTTTGGGGATATTGTATTCATTGGCCATGCATTTGCTATCTTTAGTGGTACAGTAGAAGCTTGGTAAAACATGATCCACATTGAACTCTTCAACGGGAATGAAAATAATCGAGTCCTTTAAGAGAAGGTAAAGAGAAATAATAGGTTATAGGTTATCAGATTGGATATATCACTTTAAAATATTGTTTTAATGTTATTGCAGATAAAAAGTTAATTTATTTAACTATTGATATAAACTTACCAAAGCAAATAGAGCTCCATCTCCTGAGAAAAGAGTCATCAAGTGGCTGTTAGCATCTCGGACATCGAATCTCATTACACCGTTTAAATTTCGTTTCAAGATGGCTTGCCGACAACCGAATCTATACCTGGTAGTAATAACAAAATAACAACCTGTTCAGAAATACAGATTTAAAACATTTCACAAACAACATTATAAAGGAAAATTTATGAATTTGGTAACAAACAGCCAACTTAAAAAATAACACATAGGCAGCATTTTCAGAACATACTAAGAAAAGTTCCTCCCTTGTGTTTCCCTTTTAAAGCAAATGATGAGAAAAGTAGGAATATATTAAAGGGACTGACCAGCACATTTTTTTATATACCGCATTGATTCTATACATGTTAACTTGGTAAGCATGCAAAATTGCAAGTCAAAAAAGGTTTTTGGCTCATTCCTTATTTGAGAAAGAAGTGAATATTTTTGTATAGTCACGTCATGTAAATTTTGTGCACATGGTTTTGGAGGATAAAACACGTGCACACGTTTTAATGACTTGCAATTATTGGAAACAGATGGAACTTATTAGCCATATCAATCAATCTAAAAACTAGAGTTCTATCAGAAAAAATTGTTTCACATGGTAATCTTGACTTTCTTTGAGTCTATTATTCACAACTGCAGTTTTATAACAACTTAATTGCTTTTGGAAGATGGATATAAAGTTTCGTGTTATTCCAATACATGAACATCGTTAAAATGGATTTTTAGGAATTAGCCAATGACTTTTATTGAGGAAACAATAAAGCAGACCTACATCTACAGTAGAATTTAAAAATTTGCAATATTTAAGATACTTGGGTTCAAATGGGAAGGTATGATTGGGATGACAAGGTTGCTTTTAAATTTTTTATGCGTAATTTTTAAACTGCCTTGCGTGAATTTTAAACAATCGGGAGGGAAAAAATTACACATATAGAAATGAAACATTTATGCGTACTGAAGCAGTTAAGTTTCAAACTCAGGTCCAACAAGAAAGATGCTACCCTAAGCTACCGTAAGTGCTGTAAACATTATCTGATAGCCACTGGAAACACGAAGAAACTTTGTTGTTTTAGCGTAATTTTTCGACAACTTAACTATACAAAAAACATATCTTCTTATACTAATACTAAATCTTGCTTTTTTCTTTCCTAACTTTGGAAAAAAGAATGTTAGGGAAATTTTCTCGGGAAGTTCGTCAATGGATATTTGTTTATTTTTTTCCGTATTAGTATAAGGGACTCCTGTTTAGTGCTTATAATTGTTTTATGATATAAAATACGTTAGGGAAGACATGATATAGCATCTTAGGCAGGAGACTTCGAGTTACAATCGAACGTAGCAGCTATTGACAATGAATGAAAAATATTCGTTTGAAGAAAAAAGAGGCGTTTGTTTACATTTTTTGAAACAAAGTAATAATAAGAAACATGCATTTAAAAGACAAGTTTTTATTACAGAGAGTAGTTTTTACATACTTACGACTTATATGTAATGTTGAAGGTTTAAGACGTATCAAACGGCATTTTATCCAGTTTTGATTTGTTTTTTTAGATTTCCAAAGAAAAGAAAGAAAATTTAGTAAAAACTGTGTTGAGCATGGTATGTTTTAGTACAATGATAGAAAGAAGAAAGTCAAGAAGGAATAAAAGATTAGAGATTTGATTAATCTGTTGGTTATGGCCACGAGTAAAACTAGTTAATACCGATGACGTTTTTCTAATTACCGATCTCTCTGTTCCTGGAAATTATAGAGAAAGAAAACTCAGCTTTGAAGAAAGAAACATTATTTGGAGGTATGATTCTTTTTAAGATTTAGTTAATACCTTATATCTTATATATGTAAATCTGTATATACACTGTGTAGTGTGTGAGTGAGATATTTCACAATTGGTGAATATTTTTATCGGAGATTTAGTATTGATAATTATAAATCTGTTCACCACAAAGTCTGAAAGTATTTTTGGTTGACTATAAAATTAGAAAGTGGAAAGAATTAAGAATTGGTTAGGATTCAGAAGTCGAAAAAATACAGCCTTTTATCAAAATTTTTTTATTTTATTAAATTTCTTTTGTAGCAAGTTGTTTGAGGGACTTGGAACTATGACGTTATTATCATGACGTTAAAATGTATTGCCGACTACATGTCGGTCTTAATTGAATTTGTGTGCAATTCTTCGATGGGCTTAATATATTTGACATTAAACGCATAATTATTGGGTTAACTGTTGCCATTTTTTGGGCCCATATTGGCTTAGAGTTTGGCTCAAATTGATTTCTTCAGTAAAACTTTACATTAAATATGTTTCGACGTAAACATGTAATAACATTTTTAAAAAACAAACTTCTTCCATGTTCTGTGAATTCTATTTTTGGCGACAAAGAAAGGAGAAATCAATAGTCTTACCTCAATACACGGCGTTATCAAATGCTTAGTATGGCGGGTAAAATATTTATTAATTGATGATAGATTTTAGGGCGGCGTTTCGGACTGCGTTTTTGTATTACATAAAGTTATTATCAAATGGATAGTATAGCGTGTAAAAACATTTTATTGGGAAAGATGTAAAACATTTTTACACGGTATACAAGTTGACTCTATATTGTCATATTTTTTCGCAATCAAATTTGTTGAGCGAGTTTTTGAATTAATTTATGTGTCCGATTTTTTGTTCTAAATCTGTATTTACAATGTGTAAACAAAAAGATGTATTGTTTCAAAATCGTCAAACTCATTGATGCAAATGAGCTAAATCAATAAGCGATTAGCCACACAGTTTTCTATGTTTGAGGCAGGGAACATATGTGACGCTCCAGGGGATTTTGATAACAAACGATATAACGTTATAAAGGTTCCTAACGTTACTCTTTTTTTTATAACGTTACTTTAATAACGTAATAACGTTACTTTGCCTATTCTATAACGTTATGAACATTATCGTAACATTACATAGTAACTTTAATGGAACTTTAATAACGTTATACCAATATAACGTTATTACAATATAACGTTATTATTATATAGATCGTCTCAAAAAGTTCGTCCTGTAAAAAGACAAATTTGGACGAAAATTTTCGACCTTTTCTTTTATAAACAATTTTTTCCCAATTTTCGATAAAAAATTGAATTCAAAAGGACGAATTAGTGAGAAGACGAATTTTATTTAAGAATTATAGAGAGTGAATCTTGGACGAATTAAGGACGAATTCTAGGACGAATTAAGAGCGAATTTATGGACGTAAGTCTAATGAAGTCTTGTATTGAATTCAAATATATACTTCTTCAGAATGTTTCTTTATTATTTTGGAAATTCACGTTGTGATATTGCAAATAAAATTTTACAGATTCACATTCTACAGGTGTTCGATTTTGAAAAGGAATAACTCTTTAATCCCTTGTGTATTAAAAATTGATTCAGGCTAACAATGCAAGACGCAACTATTAAATATCTTTAACTCATTTTGTTTCAACTCATTACACAGAGCACGTCTTCTGAACAAAAGACTGGTTTTCCATTGAAATATTTTTTCTTCATACACAAGTGAGTTTAAAGCTATATTTACATCTATACATGCAATTATTTCAAATTTTTTAATGTTAATGTATAACAACGTAGTTTAAAACAAGCCAAAACATTCTACGTAATTTTTTTTCTTTGTCGTTCAATCTTGAACTCTAGCATATCGTCCAATTATTTTAAAGTTATCATTATTTTGTATGAAACGCTAATACAACGAAGAATGCACTCAATTTATATTTTAATGTTCTTTCTAAAGCTGAAGTTTAAATGAAACAATGAGCACATTTAGGACGATAGTAAGAAATTTGTCGTTGTTTAAGGAATGATTTGGAAGTAAGTTTCACGCCTTAAAAGATGCCGTGGAAATAAGGGGAGCGTTTTTAATTCATTTATTCATATAAAACACACAAACAATTTCCACATCTTTGACCCAAAATAGTCATTGAATTTAACATTGTCTTTACATTGTGAACTGTTTATAAGAAAATTGAGACTGACGTATTTATATACACACATGTAATGAAAAGATGATTTCAGAATTAGGCCAGCCTTTTTTCGTTTAAAGTTTAAACTCATGTTTTTTCTTAGATTCTTTGACCCCTTTATCTCAAAGGCAAATAAGTCATACCCAGTGTACCTCTACTTGGTTATAAAAATCTTTCACCTAAAAGTTGTTATCACAAATAAGTGGTGTAACAGTTGTCCAACTGACCCACTTTCCAACACAATTTTTTTTTTCAATTTACAAAGATTCAGAGAAACTTTCACGGAAGAACCTTTCATGAATTCATGCCTAATAGGGTTAACACAAGTTTTCAACAGAAATGCGGGAAAGGTCTATTTATCTGATCAAATTGATGATTTTGTCATTTTTACAAAAGTTTGTCTTGCTAACATCTTTCAATTTGCTGATTTGCAAAACTTTATCCAGTCGATACTTTTAAAGAAATATTTTCCACCAACATAAGCATTTTAAACCAAATTTTGAATAATAAATTATATTGGTGATTCACAAAACTTTTATCTAGTGAAACATCTTGAATTTTCCTTTTAACAACAGTTCATAAAAAGAACAAATTGCAAATTTTATTCCTTACGCAAGTTACTCTCACAAAAATTGGATGGATGGATGGATGGGAAAGAAATGCACAGAAATTGAATAATAACTTCAAAGTGAAATGAAAAACAAAGAACCTGCATGAATAGAGGGTTGCTTTTCCCGGTTGAGTGTCAATACGACTACGAAGGTCAACATCAATGTATTTTGTGGTTTCAGAGTCATGATAATACTGGATGATGACGACATAATAGCCAGGTCTGGGAACTTTGAACTGGATATCTTGTTGTTTCTAGAAAAGAGAACTCTCAAGATTGAAAATATTTGCCTAGAGAAACAGCATCTGATAGAAGCTACTACAGCATTGAGAATTTTGCACAAAGTTTGTGAAAGAGTTAAACGCACATGTTTGGGCGATAACAAAACCATGGCTTGATAATCCAGTTTTGAAAGAACTGTTGCATCATTGAACAAGGGCACATTGAACTGTCCCTTTATGTTTTCAGGATTTTCTGCTTCCACCTTGGTGAACTGATCAACTGGTACATATCGATATAAGTTGCAAAACTTTTCGTCTGTCTTCACTTCACACAGAACTTGAACTTTCTTCTGCAGTTGAAATGGTTCAGAATATTCTTGTGGTAAAAACACAACATGGTCCTAAAAGAAGACAAAAGGCCACACTTGTAAAATTATCTCATGGATCAAATAAAACTGTATAGACATTACATACTTTGCTTGTTTATTTATAGCGAAATGACACATTTTTAGTATTCAACGAATTTTTCACTATTTTTCGCAGGCAGAAATTTTCAAGGAACAAATTTGCCCACGAATCACAAAAATTTAATTCCACAAAATTTATTGATATATGGTCAGTTGTAAAAATTTGTTTGGCAAAATTCACTTGTCTGTATATTTTATGTGGTCAGAGAGAAAGAAAGAGATAAGAAGAATCTTTTTCACTCATTTATTCAAATGTTAGTTGGTTGTACTATGTGATTTTTGTTAGGTTTTTTATCAAAATAAAAAGTTTTTTTGTGCGTAACTTGGAGAATTACTCTTTTTGTTTTCCTTTATACAGATTGTTTTTTATCATCCACACTTCGATGCAAAGATAAGATGTCAAAACACAGCTAATAAAGCAGGAGAGTGAAAAATTATTAAAAAGAGGAACCTGGTTTATTAAAAGTCACTGCTTGGAGCATCAAAACAAAAAATTCCAATTCTCTCCGTTAATCTATGTGCAGCAACAGAAAAAGTTAGCGAAAAAATGTTCATCATGGACCATAGCATGCCATGTTAAGTGTTTCGTTTTTATTTAGTTTTAAAAATGTGATATTAATAAAAAACTATTGTATGGCCAAGAACAATTATACATCTAAATGAATTCACTTCATCGCTGTTTCATTCTATACTGTTTTAGCTGTTGAATAAATTTTGAGTTGAATAGTGAAATGTTTTTTTTAAAAACTAAAAAGGTTGGTTGAATAGTGAAATTTTAAATTTTCCTGCAAATAAACAAATAAACAATGTTATAAAGCATCACCACAGAGGATATTTGATAGGAACTTACTAATAAAATTTCGGAATTGGAAAATTCTATCTTCATATTCCACTTTCCTTTACTGAGAGGGAAGTATAAGGATCTGCCATTAGACTCTTGTACTGTAGCATAAGCAGTGGTTAATATGTTCTGTGTCGATGGAAAGTTAGCACCAAATAGTTTACTACCTACTAGGAATAAAATAAAATTGGGGTTATAAAAGTATGTATTTTAGCAAAGCTTTTCATTCTTCTAGAACATCCTTAGACCTTATATATAACTGTACAAAATTAAAAAATAACAAATAAAATGGTAAAGCCAATTAAAATAACTATTTACAGAAAATCAATTAAAATATAGCCTAGGGAGATTTTTCATGTAATTCCGTTTTAAAAAAGGCATAGGAATTAAATGTCTATTGGTCATTAAGGCTAGGTTTATTTTTCATAATAAGGAAGACTTCTTATCTCAAAATAGAAAAAAGGTAGGTTAGTTTACCAGATTTTGTTTTGTAAAGAGATACACTCCCTGTTGCTTCTTTCATCTCATTCAAAGCATACTTGAACATCACTTGGTAATTGGAAGTTTTAGGGATATCAACAGAGATGACAACAGCCGGCTGAAATCAAACACCCCATTTGTTAACAGTTTTTTCTGACAAATAATGAGAATTATTTAAAATTTTTTTAAACTTTTTTGAAAAACTAAAAATTTATATACCTGTTTATTGTTTATAACAATGAAACCTTTCCATGTGTATCCTGGAAACTTCTCTTCTTGGTGATCAAATCGGATAGCATCACCATAAGGGGTGACACCGTCTTCCATTTCAGCTTGGACATGATGTAAATTAGGAAAATAAAATCCACAATCAGCACTGTAATTAAAAAAGTCAATTATAAATCAACTACGCACATATTGCATTTTTTACTTTTCGAGTTATACCCTCAATATGATTTTTCCAGTGTTTATAAAACTCTACTACCATCAATGTGCCTAATTCCGAACAGCCTTCTTAATTCCAAACCCAAATGGTGCCAAACTGCAAGTTTGGCTCATGTTAATTGAGGTGACCATTTATAATTTCTTCTACCATTTTTATTTATTGCCCGTTATGGTCAGTGATTTATTGATGTCCATTTTATTCCAGGTTGGTTGCCTCATTTGTTCAGTTCCTCCTTTTGTATATATTGCTTTGAACCATTACTTATTTGGCCTTGATTATCTTTCTATTTAAAAAACCTTGCAAGGACACAGGCTTCCTCATTCTGACTTTACACTGCTTGGACAATAATTACAGTTCCCCTTCCCAACCACCCTATTGGTAGTCTGATATGTTATTAATTTATTTTTTGTTGTTGTTTTCTTTTATGTACTCACTATGAATCGAGATTGATGTAACTTCATTGGAATTCAACGAATGGTGGATTAACTTCACACCATACTACTCCATTCCTTTACATGGTTTTCTATGGACTTTCAAGTTGCTTTAGTTCCACGATTTTTTCCTTGTGTGATTTATTTGGCTCATATCCACAAGGTTTTTAATCCAGGGATGGAAGCAATTTTGGTTGGGGTGCTGGGCTTCCTTTGTCAGCCTTCTGTTGTAGGGTTTGAACATGTACGTTTCCAATGTTATTATTTTTGGTTTGTTACCTCTTCTAGTTTGTTGGTAACATCATGTCATCTGCCGGGTCCTTTTCATTTGCTCAGCATCCTCACCCAAAAATTCTCCAAACTTCTGTATTGTGTTTCAACATTGAATAGATTACTATACTTCATTTCTATGTTTTGTTGTTGTCGGGAACCCATTCAATTAAGTAAGTATTGGATTTAGTTTGATTGACAATGCAGTATGCATTATTATTGATGTGGTTTGTATTTTGCAGACTATATTTTTTTGCTATCAGAATTAGGAAAGCTGTTTGGAATTAGGCACATTGATGATAGTCGAGTTTTATAAACACTAAAAAAAATCCAGATATACAACTCCATGTGGTAAACAGATATCAATAAATAGAAAAAACTGAAGTCAATAACCAATGAAATTGATACGACATGGATGATTAAATATACCTGTTACATTTTTGACCAGAAACATTTGGGCGACAGGAGCACTTCCCATCAGCCTTTGAGCAAGCTGAAGCCAAAGAACCAACAATATCACAATCACAACCTGGAGCAAAGCAAAAGTTTCAAGTCTGATTATTATCATTACTATCATGCAAACAACAAACAACATGCAAACTCCTGTTAATAGAACAATGTCTATCAAATGCAATACCTGTGCATCCAAACATATTATTTTCTTGTAGATCAAAGTAACCATCTTTACATGTTTCACATTTTGGCAATTCCGCAAAAACTTTACAACCACAATGGCCAGATTTTTCACAAGGTAGCAAACCATTTACTGTACCCTTATGTTGACATTCATAACCTAAATCATAAACCTATTCATAAAGTTCCCCGCCAAACATTTTGCTTATACTTATATATGGGGGGGATGTCAAATGACACCTTTAGAGAGAGTCACTTTTTGGCACCCAAAACAATGTCATGCTGTGTATTTACTATGAGCATACAAAATTATGACACAAATTGTGATACTGTGATGGAATGGAGTTTCTCTATTAAGTTCTTATGCAGAAGACCTGGACGAGAATGAAATGTTGCTTTCACTTTCACAACTTTCTATGACCACGTGCTAGCAGTTGCGCCATCATTGTTTGTTACCCGACAGACCCGACTGTACATAAGTTTGTCGGGTTGTCACCACTCTATACATACAATGCCGTATGTATGCCGCTTCTTTTCCAAACATTAACGGAATGTAACTAAACGGAACGGAATACAAGAAAAAGGAAAGAGAAACAGTATGAAAACAAAGCCGGTTGTAATGTATTTCTTGCTTTTGCAGAACGGTTTCCTATAGCCGTTTATTTCATATCGAATTTTGTTTTTTAAAACTAGTTTTTATACAACCACATCTACATAATACACGACTGTAGTACGCTATTTCGATGTAAGAGCCAATCAATATTTTGGAATCGAAAAAATGCCATCATTATTATATATTATTATTATATTCCAAAAACAAGAACGATTATAACTGTAAAGAATTTCTTGCTTCAGAACCCAGGTGACCAGTTATCGACATTGGTTATCGCGAGATTTGCCTCTAAACGAGGCGTTTATTTGTTCTTTTTCGGTAGGCAACGCAATGGTGTCGCCTTTGAGCCGACTGACATCGCGCGAACCCAGCCGACGGGGCCACTCACTTATGCAAATTTGTTTCGTTCAGGGTCAGGTTTCGATCCAGAATGATATGACGAGATATTTGTATGACATGGTTAAATGTATATTGCCGGTTACATATGACACGTTAAGTTTCAGGCTGTGATTAAAGATTTTTTGCAGTACCAAATAGCATACATTCAGTTTTTCCAGGTTTAAAATTGATTAACATCTCGTTCTCAAGCTACACCAACCGTATTTTTTTTTGACTAGATTCAATTATAAGTGTCAAATTAATCGTATTCCAGAATTTGTTTTGATCTTGAGCAGATTCTTTTCACAAAATTTTATGAAAATCTTGCCTGCTTACATCTTCGTACTTTTTGGTTAACTCGAGTGTACTATGGTTCGAAATTATGCATCATGCAGAGTGCTAATATTTGCTTTTATTCACTAAAAGAATCAGGATTTGTTTCATGCCAGTACATACGATTAAGTGAATTAAAACATTAACCAAAATGCTGCAAATCCAATGAAATGCGTAGTATTCATGAAATGAAGTTAAATTACTGTCCTCCTCTTCATCCTCCTGGCATGAAGAAATGACCTTCGAAACGACCTTAAAGTTTGTGTATTTTTCCTTTTATAACTCGCGACAATATCTTCCCACCCAAAATCCACTAATGGCTACTGTGGGAAAATAAATTGCCGATAAACCTTGATGAAAATGATAAGAAGAAGAAAAATAAGAAAATGATACCCATTGGAGATAAAGAATTAATTTTTCTGAGGGTGTGACGCCTTGAAGTATTTTGAAGTACTATTTTAAATGGAGAGAAATATTTGCGTTCTTCTCTCTTATAGCTACCAGACATACTTTGTGCCTTCCACAATAAAAAAGAAGCCGCAAATCTTTGACACGGGGGAATATCTTGAATATTTTTATTTTCTGTCAATCACGCTATTGCCATTCTTCGTTAATCTCTTGTTTTTACCAGTGCTTTTACATGTATATTTTTCATTCAGAAAGGGACATGCAGGGAGGAAAGGTCATTTGCTCTTTAGTTCACTCGCATGATATGTTAGTATTTACCTGGAATTAATATCCAAATCAGCAGTAGCGCGTAAAACATCTCTAAAAAAATAAAAAATCAGGATTTTGTTATTACAATGGCAACGACTTCTCAAAGGTTTCAGATCAATTCAGCATGATTGAACACAGTTAATTAAGTTTTGCAGAATTTTCATGCAAAAATGAAAAAAAGGAAACGGATGTGTTGTGTGACTATGTAATAATTGTGAAAGAGTTATGCAAAAAAGCAAAAATCATGTTTTTATCCTTAGTCTTGACAGTTTTTGGTATCGAACATTCAAAATAGGAGTTGAAAACAAAATAGGGGAAAAAGATGGAGAGAGACCTAAGTAAGTAGGTAAAGGAAAAACCTTTGCAGGGGGTGAACACAAAGTGTACTTAACAAAAATTCTATTCTTACGTTTCTTCGAATTGCATACACGTGGATACAACTTGACAGATATATATGACAAATTACGATGAATTCAATCTACTACTTTTACGAACAAATTTTTCATAATAAAGAAAGTGTTCGCGGGTTTAACTTATATAGTCTCATATATATTATACAGCATGTAGGCTTTATCTTTAACATCGTCTGGTGCAAAACCTTATTGTTCATGCACGGCTGATCCTTCTTTCGTCTGGCGCATGTGGTCATCATACGTTGGCCGCAACATTTTACTACATTCCTTTTTTTGTTAAGCAAGGGGAAGTGAGATTTTTTTCTTAATGAGAACATAACATAAATGCAACCTACTCCTTTTGCCCTTCGCAACGGCAGATAAAAAAGTGGACCCCCTATGATATGAAAATGAAGTAGATTGAGACAATAATATAATCGTTATAAAATCAGTGAAAGTTATCCCGCTTTACTTGTTTATTGTGTACAAAAATTGTAAAAACCGAATTCATGCGTAACAACCTCGCTCCCAGTGCTTCATCTCTCTCTACTTTCAGAGTCCTGGTAGAAATCTATATATTCAAAAATTTGTTGTTTTAATTATGTCTTAAAATATCGGTCGAATCAGTTTAAAATAAAATATCCAATTTTAAAGAAACGTCAAAAAATATTGAAAGAATGTTTAGCTTTTAGTTCTTTTAAGTTGATAAAAATCTTATTCACCGTGACCACCTTTTTCGTGTTGTGCTATACATGGAACTTTATGTACTATAGTGAAGACCAGACCTATAAATCACTTCAGTTGACTGTTGAAAAAATAAAAAATAACTTTTATCACAATACGAAGTTTATACCTTTTGTGTTATTCTCTCAAGCGACTCTAAAACTAGACATGCCATGATAGGAAATTATTCTTTTGGGTTATTCCGGATCCCCAATGACCCAACGAAAATAAGAGCCCTTGCGTAATCTCGCTTATAGGGGACATTGAAGCGAAAAAATTATATTTTATGCGTAGTGAAGTCATCTCCAGTTTCGTACGTCCAAACATAAAGTATATCCTATTCAAATGCTGATCCAATTCATTTACAACAATACAAGATAGTTTTACATGCCGTTACATGGCATTTATTTATAAAAAAAGGCCGTCCGATAAAACAACCTTTCATTATGTTGACTATAGGTGAATCTGAAACCTCTCTCATACGTTCCATTTGTAACGTTGTAGTTGCGTGTTCATCTGATATACTTTAAGCTTAATATCAACCAATCTGTTTGTAGCACATTTGATATTATACCGAATCCAGACAAAAGTGATCTATTTTTCCAGTAGAATCCGAATAGATATGTGAAACGATCTCCCGGTAACGCATGCAATGGAGGCGTGCGCTTTGTCTGCACCTTAAGGAAAGAATTGACTTGTAAGCAAAATGGGAACGTTTTATTCAAGGAACTAAGAACGTTAAATAAAGTTATGTTCAAGTATATCTGGCGCATTTGTAACTTGCTCCGACTACTACCAAAATAAGTTTTAATAAATTCCCAGGGCTTCTAGCTTTTTTATACTAGACGGCAGCGAATAAAGCCCTGATACAGGCCAGTGAATTCTGACTTGATATTGATTGGATATTGAGAATGAAACAATTTAGAAAAATATTACTCTTACAGTCCAGTGAATGTTTTAAGTCTTAGCGAAGAGATGATTCCTGTGGATGAGGGAGGGTAGCAATTCCAAGTAAGACAAATCTTAAAAAATATTGTTATTGGTAATAGTGAATGATTTAAGTAGATACACAAAAAGGTATAACTATGAATCAGCTATATTTTGTGGATGTCAACATTTGTCAGCTAGCTAGTAGCTAAACATTGATGAAAGCATTAAAAAGACACTGGACAACATAGAGATATGAGAAGAGATACAGCAACAACGGCATATCGTTTGTCGGATGCATGTTGAAAAGCGTAATCTATCATAGATTATCGTGCCATATATGGAAGTCTGTTCCTCCTCGTCATTAATTCAAATCTCACATGATAATTATTACTAATACTTTTTTAAATTGGTTATGCCTATTAACAATACACTAGTATCGCGTGTAAAAACATTTTACATGTTCATTTTTCTCCAATGAGTTACTGCACTCATCACACATACTCTACCTCTTGTATATGGTGTGTGAGGAAAAATAAAATCACACAATCCAAGAGAATACGCAGTACCATTCCATAGAGCTCAAAAACTGATCAAAAAATGTATGGAATCGTCTGTGTACGTCGAACCATTACTGAGATATCGTCGATCAAAAAATGTATGGAATCGTCTGTGTACGTCGAACCATTACTGAGATATCGTCGATCAAAAAATGTATGGAATCGTCTGTGTACGTCGAACCATTACTGAGATATCGTCGATCAAAGATTTTGATGACGTCACACCCGCCTCGGACAAAAACTCTCTAAAATAAAAGTGGTATGCACACCTGCTATTAGTATATAAGACTAGTGTTGCGTGTAAAAACATTTTACAGTTTTTCTCCATAAATTGTTTTTACATGCAATACTGCAATGATAAGTCTGTGTATATACAAAAATTGTTGTGTTTCTCCATGTTGGAATTATATCATATTTAACACAAATATTTTGGATCGATCATTCAAAGAATGCTATTATCCCTATTTTTCAGTGCTATTTGGCCTATTTAGAGATTTCTAAAGTTGTACAGTTAAACTAAAAGCTAAAATTCCAATGTTCAGAGATTTAGAAAAGAGACAATACAACGTATAATCCTATCTAACCAATGGATACTCCTACCTAACCACGATAAACTTCTGATATATAAGAAAATACCTTCAAATTTCCCTATTAACTAAAGCTAACAAAAACAATACCTTCTCAAACGTTTTTATCTTTCAATTCTTTATTCTGCTATGAATTGTGGAAATGTCAAAACCCAAAACTCAATTTGTGCATCATGATACAAAAAACATGTAAATATGTATGTAATCACTCTCTTCTTACATTACAATCATCTATACTATTCAATTTTATAATCTAAAAAAGGTATCATTCAAATACTATCAAAACAATATGATAATGATCTTGCTACCTTCGTTTACCTTAATAATAACAATCCACATACTACAATGAAATACCAAATAAACTGCTAGCTACACATTTCGGCATAGTAGTCAAAACTAACTGATACGAAAAAGATACGTTCAAACACATTAAAAAATAGACATCGGTAGAAAATGATAAACTGATAACACATAATAACAGGTCTACATCGTCTATCTCGTCGGATAGAATAGTTACTGATACCGATCAATGTTGTTATTCTTTATTACTGAACTTAAAGCGTTGAATAAAAAAATTAAAACAAACACGCAGCGTCTTCATTTTTCTTTAAAGAAATGAACGTTGAGAAAATTTGATGAACTTTCGAACGCAAAGAACATTGCATTGCCTTCTCCTCCGGGCGGCTTTATGATGTCTTCCTTAAGGTACAACACTCATGAAGTAATAAAACCCCGTAAGATGGAGCTAGAGATTCTCCTAATGGGAGATTCTCCCTATACTAATACAGAAAAACAAACATCCATTAACGAACTTCCCGAGAAATTTTACCTAACGTTCTTTCTTTAACAGTTAAGTAAGAAAAAAGCAAGATTGCGTATTAGTATAAGAAGATTTTTAAAAACTGTGAAAACACCACCAAGAAGTTTCAAATTTGTTCGTATTTTCAGCTTTTGGGCGTCCTTATAATCTCTTATCAAGATATCCTCGTTGAATATACTCGTTTTACTTTGAAAGTGTTGGTTTTTACCGATCATATCATAAGCCGACATTGTTTAAAAATAGAATAGAAATTTGAATTTATCGTTAGGTTTTCAAATCTCTATGTGGGCAATGAAAAATTATCTGACGATGTGAAAAGAATTTAAGAAATGGGGAAATGGCAGCGAGAATATTATATACTTTCCGAAATTAATTTTGCAGGGAAATATGGGTAAAAAATTAGACACTTTCCCCCGATTTTGTTTCCCCCGATAAGGTAGTTCATAAAGGGCAAATAAAAGAACTACGATTTAAACAAAGTTTATAAGACAAATGGCTAAGGCTATGTTCCCATTATACCGAATGAATTTTCATGAAATAGGATGGAAATGCTTTTTTTCTCAAATCGTTGTATAACGAAATTGAATTGTTCACATTATACCGGATAGGATGAAAATATTCTTTTAGGTGCAGCCTCTTGTCAAAAAAATCCTGAAAATAAACATGTCAAAAAATAAGGTAAAGCAAGCGAGAGAGTGTTACTGATTTCTCGTGGAGTTATTAGAAAATTCAACTCCTAAGTTAGAGTGTAGATCATCGATGTGTGAATTTGAGGGCTGAAGCTGGGAGCAACGATTATCTTTACGATTATATGGGAACTGGGTTTCAATCTTGTTTTTTGAACATAATGTTTTTAAAAAAAATGAGAATTCGTTTATAAATTTATACCAATAAGCTGTACCCACTAGCTGAAATAGCGTTGTAAAAACCCATTGGATATAACGTATCACTTATTTATTAAGGGTGGTAGAAGTACTGAATGATATCTAGAAAAAAACATTTTACCATCCGAGATGGAGGGTCCTAGAGCCCCAGGCCCTTCAGGTTCCCAAAACTGCAATGACTTAACAGCATCAGTAGAAATTTGTCTAGGCCTGGGTGGTAACCTACCCCGCTCTGGGTCCTGGTCTAAAGTTATATTCTCCGAAGTAACACATTTTGTCACTAAAATCGTTTTGAACAATGACGTTCCGAAAGAAAACTTTTCAATTTTCAGTTTTGGGCTACGTTGATGTTCCTTTGCCATACTTTGAGGTCCATAATATGAGGTCCGTAGCATCAATGCATAAAAAAATAGAGTTAGTTCCTTCATTTTAGCAAAAATATTAAAATATAGACATTTACTTTTATCGTGGGCTATTTATATATATCATCTGTTTCCAAAGGTTCCAAATGTAGATAGTCAACAACTAATAAGCCGGTAAAAGGGAACAACTTAAGCAACTTCGATACTCAGCCAAAATTTGTGTTGCTAATGAAATAGGCGTATCAGCATGGGTAGCAACGTATATACATACCTTAAACATTCACTTATATTTCTTGACAGAAATTTGAATCTGCAGCTCGCTTCAACAGCGTTTGTTTTTTTTGTGTGAATTCATATTCTTTTCAGATCTGCTGCTTCTCCAATCGAAAGATCACAAAGTTACGACCTACCTTTAATTACGCTATTTATGCATCGTCTCTGCTGGCAAATTTTACACCAGTTGAGATACACCAAGACGTACACTAGAGAAATTTTATAGTCAAACCAGTAATGAGACTTTAATTGAATTTTATGCGTTCGAACCTGCGAGATTTTCATGAAAATGTACAAAATGAGGACTACCGTTTTCACGAAAATGTACAAAATGAGGACTATCGTTTTCATGAAAATGTACAAAATGAGGACTATCGTTTTCATGAAAATGTACAAAATGAGGACTATCGTTTTCGAAAAAGGGCGTTTACAAATCAAACGAAAAAAAATGTATGTAAAAAAATCTCTTTTAGATAATTACCAAATAAATAGTGCCAACGTGATAAGATCAACAGCTCCGTTTAATTTTTCTTCACTCTCAAATCTTTTCAGTTTACGCAGAATTTTTTTAGTTTTTGTAGCAACATTTTAGAAGCTGGTAGAAATGGATATCACATTTTTGGTATTGCTGAAAGTGAAGTCCCAGAACTTTCCAACTTGAGACACGAGATATTAGCTCATATTGACAGCAAGATTGATTAAATCTGCATAGTCCCAGACCATGACAGCGAGACATTTGATCTGTCGAAAACAGTACACACTTGTGTGTGTTTTTGGAATTAAAGACCAAGTTGTTATCATTTGACCATTTATGTATTAGAGCTGTTCTTTCATGTTTCTTTTACATGTGTTCAGATCACTTGCAATTTTCATACTGCAATGTGTCATTAGCATACTGACAGACTGGTCCAGTATCACTATCCTGTAGAACATTTACGTACAGGTTAAACAGAAATAGTCGAAGGACCGAGCCTTGTGGAACTCCAAAGTTTCAGTAACCCACAGCTTTCTTTTATCATTTATTTGCACAAACTGCTTACGGTTAGTCAGATAACTAGTAATCCCAAAGAGAGAAGATTAAGAAAATGTAAATATCTTTAATTTTCTAATGATTCATAATATTGGACGGTGTCAAACGCTCTTAAATAACCACTGAAAGCAGTTACTGTCATAGGCGGATGTAGAGCTTAGGAAAAATTTATGGAGGAGAGTAAGCTAGAGGGAGAGTAGAAAAGAAAAACTGTGCAAGTGACCTTATCAACAGTTAACAATGAAACGAAATTTCGTGACGTTAGACGCCTCCATCTTTGAATCCACCCTAGATTCGCAACGGGGTGTTACTTCTCCTTTAGCCATTTCTTATAGAACATCGTCCCGTATATTTAACAGTATAGTACTTGTTGAATGATTTTTCCTTAACCCTGACTATGTCAGCCTACAACTGAAGCGTAACTTCGATATAACCACATAACTGCTTAGCTATCAACCTTTCAAAAACCTTTGAGAAAAGCGGAAGAACTGGGACAGGTCTGTAGTCATCGAATTTTCCGGAACAATCCGGTTTGTGTATGGGACTGACTTTCCCTATCTGCCATACGTCAGGAAATAAATTCTACGAAATGGATTCATTTATAATATGTGTCAGTTAGGATGTTATATAAACAGTTACAGGTTTAATGTGTTAGACACATATATTGTCATATCCAGCAGGACAGTCATTTCGGAGCGACTCTTTTTCAACATCTGCGTAAAACACTTTGGAAACTGCGACTAGTTGTTAGTTAGAAGTTCAGATATGAAGTGAAACAAATCATTCATAGAATTGTGGGTGGAGTTAAGAATAAATCAGCTGTTGTTATATAGTGATCAGAGACCTTAAGCAAATACGACGGCAACGAGGACAGCGACTTGAGTGAAACAAAGGATTCGTTTTCCTTGTGGAGTTCATTTAAAAAGAAACTCTATTTTATACTAAGATCGCAAGGATAGTATTAATTCTATCCTGTTCTGGTAGTTCTTTCTTTCTCCCTTCATCAATCAACCTTTAAATCTTTAAACTTTCGTTGCTTTGTGATTTATTGTTTTCCGATTATTTCATGGATAACTCTCACGTCGTTGTCCCGGTTGCCGTCACAGTTGCTTAAGGTCCCTATTGTTTAAGATATCAATGTCTACATCAAGTGATTGTCATTTAGTGATTGTCGGCTGGAATTCAATATTCAATGAATAAAGCGCCATACCTCCTTCGGTCGTTTAGAGCTCAACTCCGATTTGCCAAACAAGTTTTTAGTTTGTTTGATTTTTGACATTAATCTGTTTCTGGCAGTTCAATATTTATTTCAATCATCGCTATTGAGTCTGTCGTGCTAGTTATCTAAGGTGTTCAATGTCAAGATCTTTAAGCCATGGTGTTGGAGGCCCCATAAACTTCAGTGCGGCGTGATCATTCAAGAGATTAATAAAATTAATAATTAATAAAACCGAGACAGTTTTTCTCATATAAACAGCCCCTTAGATTCTTAAAGACCCTATTATAACGAGCGTACCAGAGCAGAACATGTTTAAGGAACTGGTTTCTACACACTGCTGCTGTAAGCATCGTGTGATTAGTTTCAAGAATTATAAAATCAGATAACATTCACAATATCAATGAAAACACTTTATTTCGTCTTCGTATGTAATTATAATGCTTACACGAGCGCTTAAAACACGTCTGCCGTGTTCTGTTTTCTGGGCATGTAGGACATGAAGGCACATAGATAGTGCAATGATTAAAGGATGTATTTCGTTGCGAGCTGGAGAAGCCAGTAATCAAATCCACATTGATTAGCAGACACTTTCATAAAACAACGAAATTGATAATAACCTCCTCAAATTATAGCAAATTTTAAAATACCCGGATTAACTATTTGAATGAATATAAAACCCTGGTATCGTTTAATCCGCGTTCAATCCGTGTTTTCCTTTGTTTTCACGTAGGTTGCAAATCAACAACTTTTAAAAACCAAAATTCTTCATCCAATGAGTTGGCTTGCAATTTTATGCAAAAACTTCTCTAGATGAAACTAGTTTTTATTGTTTTTGTCAGGCGAGATATCACATCATAGTAATCTTTTGAATGTTTATTAGATAGTTTCTGGCAAAAGGATACGCAGAAAGTGTTATTTTCATGAAATTCACTTCAGTTTTCCCTTGTTTATGTTTTATGAAACATTGGTAATCAGTACAGGCCTACCATGTCTAAAAGTCACGAACACGTTTTCGTTATCGTGTAACAAGAGCCATAAGCATTTTTA
The DNA here is from genome assembly GCA_039566895.2 of Turritopsis rubra. Taxonomy (NCBI): domain Eukaryota; kingdom Metazoa; phylum Cnidaria; class Hydrozoa; order Anthoathecata; family Oceaniidae; genus Turritopsis; species Turritopsis rubra. The sequence goes on along the minus strand of CM077630.1, from coordinate 7,084,960 downwards.
CAATAAATAGTTAAAATATTTTTGTATCAGAACTAAAAGAAAAATTAATGACTAGCATTTGTTTTAGTTTGTGTTATCAGGTATTGTCGCGATGAAGCTTTGATTTAAAATGTCGAAAACCAATAATTCTTCGATACCGACAGATAAATGGTGTTTACCAGATTTGTTTGTAGACTTCAAGGGTAGCAAATCATATACATTAATCGCTGCAAATTCTATAATCACCTTTATTATCGTCGCAGTCAGTCTAGCAATGATCTACGCTCAGGTTAAAACAAGTCTACATAAAAAGAGGACAGGTCAATTATTTTTATGTTTGGGAATCAGTGATTTGTTAATCGGTACAATTGCTTTACCGCACAGGATTTTCATGATGTCAACAAATACAGATTCGTGTTGGAGTGCGATACTCGATAAAGTTTTTTCAATTACATTTTCGGCATCGTCCGGAATCATTATTCTCTTAATTACGACAGATCGCTTTGTGAATATCGTTTTTAACCCATTCCACCGTAAACTTGTGAAAAGAAAGACTTTCATATTAATTTTGACCATTGGCATATTTTGGTCATTGTTGCTCGGAGTTGTCGTTGGATACATAAGATATGAGATGGGAGACGATCATGAATCTTTCAGCACTGTTTTGAGATTTCTGGGCAGTTACTTCATATGCATATCACTTTTAGCGCTTGGAATGAACATCTGTTTGTTATATCACATAAAAATATCTGGCAAAAAAATGAAGAGAACTGTCAGTGCAGTTACCTCGAACAAGAAACGCCAGAAAGCTGTCTGCACAGTTCTAATGATATCCTTCTTGCTGGTTGCCAGTTATATAATACCTGGCATTTATTTTATATATCTGACCCATATAAAATCAGCTACGTCTCTCAACAGGAACGGTGAATGGATAATGTTTTCGATCTATTTAAATACTATTTTGAATTCTTTAATTTACATGTTTAGAAGCGATGAAATTACCCACTTTTACCACACGATATTCTGTGCCAAATCTATTGAAATAAACCACTCCTCATCTACAACATAGAGAGGCGTAGCCAGAGCTCAGTCAAAATTTGCGGAGGAGAGTTTGATATTTAAAGTAGAAAAGAAAAACGTGCAAGTAACCTAATCGACAATTAAGACCGAAAAGAAATATCATAACGTTGGACTCCTCCACTTTTTTTTGATTGACCTTGAATACGCCTATGGATAAAATCCTTAATATTTATTATTTATTATCTGTACATCGTCGCATTTCGTTCGCATATCATTTCCATAAAAGCACTTACTTTTGGTGGAATAACATATTATTATAAACAGTTGGCCTTCTATAGAATATGTTTTTTATAATATTTTGCATATGTAAAACAAAAATAACTAGAAGCCCACAATTTCCGCTTCATTTTCAATATAGAAAATGACGTATTCTAAACGAATGAAAATCAAAAGACACCAAAATTTAAAGTTCTTTTCAGTAACCAATGATTTGTTTTGGAAAATATTAGCAAATAAAAGCGAATCTAACTCAGTGATCAATCAATACAATTATTGAAAAAACAACCGTCTTTCGTATATTGACGTAGTGATCAGGGTTAACTATTGAGAATGGTTGACTTCATAGATTTATTAATTAGTGTTCTAACTGTTTGTAAGACTGATATTTGTGAGAAGATTTGTAAGATTGATATTTGTGAGAAGATTGGTAAGACTGATATTTGTGAGAAGATTGGTAAGACTGATATTTGTGAGAAGATTTGTAAGACTGATATTTGTGAGAAGATTGGTAAGACTGATATTTGTGAGAAGATTGGTAAGACTGATATTTGTGAGAAGATTGGTAAGACTGATATTTGTGAGAAGATTGGTAAGACTGATATTTGTGAGAAGATTGGTAAGACTGATATTTGTGAGAAGATTGGTAAGACTGATATTTGTGAGAAGATTGGTAAGATTGATATTTGTGAGAAGATTGGTAAGACTGATATTTGTGAGAAGATTTGTAAGACTGATATTTGTGAGAAGATTGGTAAGACTGATATTTGTGAGAAGATTGGTAAGATTGATATTTGTGAGAAGATTGGTAAGACTGATATTTGTGAGAAGATTTGTAAGACTGATATTTTTGAGAAGATTTGTAAGATTGATATTTTTGAGAAGATTTGTAAGATTGATATTTGTGAGAAGATTTGTAAGACTGATATTTTTGAGAAGATTTGTAATACATTGCAGGCAGCTAAATTTGTTTTGTTTTTCTTGAAAGTTCAACCAATTTCCCTTAAACCAAGCAGAGCAGTAAAAGTTCTGATCTTCCATTTCCCAACATCAAAATATATACAAATGGGAAAAACACATCTAAAAACATCAAATGACACAGGGAATAGAGCTTCGTCAAAAGATCAGCATGATCTGTATGTATGATGACAGACAATTTAAAATAATAATATCTGTAGCTAGCACGTTGAAACCAAATATCAAATCGAATTTCTTCATTTTATGCGTGATGACATGGCAGCTGACGAATCTTATGATAGTACATAACCATTATTTGACTGGTAATTTTTGTCTTATTGTTTTTATACGAAGATAATATCAAACTTATATTATAGACTATATAGACTTATCCATAGTCATTGGAAAATTATATGATCTCAAAACAAACTACAGTTAGATCAAGTTAAAAATACCGGCAATAGAACTTAACAATAGACTGAAAGTCAAAAATGAAAGAAAAAGAAGAGGAGTGAAAAATGAAATTTATTGATAACAGTTTTATTATAACCCTTCTAAAAATCATAATTAGGTTTCCAACTGGGATTTTTTTGAATCCCACCCTTTCCTCCTTGCCGTGTGGAAGTAGGACTACCCCCTTAAAAGATGCCTTGGAAACGAGTTCATTTTATTCATATAAAACACACACACACAAATTCACAAAAACTGGAAATATCAAGTCATTGAATTTGACATTTTACATAATGTTTACATTGTGAACTATGTTCAAGAAAATGATGAGACTCTAAGAAGAATACACATGTTATGGATAGATGATTTTGTGAAGCCAATTTTTCAATTTGTCGTGCAGATTTAATCTCGTGGAAAATACATTTTCATCTAATTATTGGTCAGGGAGAAACTATAAGAAATCTAAGAAAGGCGGGAAATTTTTTTCACTAAAGCTGTTCGAACCCTGAGGTTAGTTTACTGGTTCATAATTCGTGTTACTGAAATTCCTAAACATTTATGATTAGGAGAATTCAGGGGGTCTTCCGGTCAATCCAGTGGGTACATCTCAAGTATAAATCAGTTTTGTGAGAATCTCGACAAGATAATGATGCTGTGAACATTATATTGATTCAATTTCGATCCCATCTTAATCGTATATAAGGGACATCTTCTCATTTATAACTTCCCAGATGACAAGAGTAAGTTCTCTCGAAATGTTGCCCAACGTAAATCACCAAGTCCTTGACGTGATAATTTCTTCACTTACCAGTATTTATTTCCGTCATTTACTAAATTTCTAGAAACTTCTGGATTGCAGAAGCCAAGTTGAAAAGTAACAATTGTCATCTTTAAAACACTACCTGTGACGTAAATCATGTACTGTCTTATGTTACTGTGAAATGATAAAGTGGCTTGAATTTGGCCATTATCCTCAACACCACAAAAGAACTAAATTGGATAATGCTCCTGGTTATGACGGAGCCTTAAAATAAGATGTCATTTTATGAAGAAGTGATTGCGGTTTACCTAGTAAGATTTCGAGTAAAGAAGATAAATTCCATTTTCAGTGAGCTCATGTTTGTTTACTTTGTATTTTTATATTAATTTCCGTCCTCATTCTTTGGTTCTGTTTAAATGAATACTTGTCCCACTTTTCCTTGAATCTGTTTTGTCCAATTATTTTTGGATGAACTAAAATAATTTAAACAAAATGTCGTTGCAGGAAGAAGGATTTCTGCAAAACCAACTGAAAATATGCAGAATTGCCATGAAGAAATGAAGTTTAAAAGATTTTTAATAGTTTTGAATTTACCGGAAAAATTAGCAATTGTTTAGCTACCTCAACTATTGCAGTAGATTTTTGTAGATTCAAATATGTGCAAAATGGAGTGGTAATATCAGCATAAGAAATATCCAGCAGAGGAAAAGAAGAGTCAGGATTTTGGCTATAAAAAATAAATTCTACAAAATATTGCTTGAGATACTCAAGTTATTATTTCAACAGAAACAACAGAAGGAATTCTCTTTTTCTTCTATATTTCATTTGTTGTTTTTATGGAACAAATATCATTTAGGAAAACAGTCCAACATCTGGTCTGGTTGGTCCTGCTTATTATAGTTATTTCAATGAGTACAACTTTCCGATATCCGATTTGGAATAAAGGAGTAAAAGTGGAGTAAAGTTACCTTGAGGGAATTAATATTTGGAGATGCATTAATTATTGCAGAAATAATTTTAACGATGCATCAAATTCAATCAATCACGAAAATAGGTAAATAAACTTTATAGCGTTAAAACATTTTGGCCATTTTCTTCATTCCCTTTTGAAAAAAATCTGAATACCTTCAAATGTGAAACAAAATTCCGCAATCTTCACCCACAATTCGCTAAAATTAATTCCGCAAAAAAAACAATAGATTTTAGAACAACAAAAAGTAGTTACATATGTCAATAAAAGTTTGTAAAGGGTCGGCATTAAAATCAACAAAATTTTTGAAAGCCGTAAAGATATGCTAGAAGATTAAGCTTTGGAAATAGATGGAAGTGTTCTGACCCTTCAGTAACCTTAAGAACAATTTGAGGCTGGGGAATCTTTAGAACAGCATTTTTCGAACTGTGGTTAGGTACATTACTTTTATTTATAAAAAAGTTCGAATGTGAATAATAATATCGAAACTAGCTCTTATTGGTTGATCACAAAACCATTACAAAGGATTATAACAATTCCCATTTATTAAAAAGTAAATTTCTCATGAAAACCTTCATGGAAAGTAAGAACAGAATAAGAACACTTTGAGGCTGATATCCTCAAAAAAAAAGAAGAACATTGAGGCTGAGGTTCTTATTAAAAAAGAGTGTAGTCCGTTTCCGTGTTAGAAATGCACACAGATCCCATCAAAACAGGGGAATCTCTAGCTCCATCTTCCGGGTTTTAATTACTTCATGGAATGTTAAAGCCGCATTCACATGTATTTACAGAATTAATGGTGTTCATTCATTCTCTTACGTTACGTAAAAACTTTACGTGCGTGTGGTTTGCCTTACGAACATTACGTAAGCGCTTATGTAGTTTTTTTACGTGCAACTCATTTTCCATATGATAAGTCTGTGTATATACAAAAATAGTGTATTGTGTATGTATTGTGTATCGATAATATTGTACATAGATATATCAGTAAACAGGTTGATCCACCACTACCCGAGGAAAGTGAGAATGAAACTAAAAAATGTGGGTATTTCAAATTACCTACATTGGTTGCTTCTCAAAAAATACACAAAGCAGATTAAACACCATCATTAAGAAATTCTGCAATGATAAGACATCCATCAATCTTATTTTTTACTACTTTTAAATTGTCATCTATGTTCTCAACTAAAGACAAAATTCCTATCAAACTCAAGTCCTCAGTTGTATACAAATTTGTCTGTGCTAACTGTAATGTTAGTTGGTGAAACTTCTAGACACCTAGCAACTAGGATGAAAGAACACTTGGGAGGTGATAAGCAGTCACATGTGTACAAACACTTGATGACTAATGATAGTTGTAAGAGAGTATGTAGTACGAATTGTTTCTCTATTTTAGATTCCGCCTCATCTAAATATGGTTTGAGAGTCAAGGAAGCTTTATACATCAGATGGGAGAAACCAGTACTTAACAAGCAAGTTAAAAGTCTGGTTACTACCATCTGTGTATAAACAGGTAAGTATAATACTAACGATCAGACTGAATATCTTATTTCCTTATTACGATAGTTTACTTATTTATCTTTAGCATTATTGTATATTTCTATTTATTCCTGTTATCCCTAAAGGCTAATTTGTATTTATCATTTTCTATTATACAAACTGTTGTATTCTTTTGTATCATTTTATCTCTGTAATTAGTTACTATGGTAATATATAAACATAACACGCTATTTGTTAGTAAAAAAGCTTTATAAGAAAAGTGATGACTCTCCAACGGCGGATCTAGAGGATATGTTGAAATTTGGAGGAGAATATTAGCTATTGAAGGATAAAAAGAAGGCGTGCAAATAATCCCATTGGTGACACAGATTGAACACAGAAATTATGTTAATGTCCTCCTCCATAATTTTCGACATACCCTGGATCCACCGCTGCTCTCTACAAGTGTTTGGAAACCACTTGATCTTGGTCTTTTTCATGGTTTTTCACTCCATAAACAAGTTACCGGGACGGCAACTCATCTCCTCAGATGATTTTCTTAAAAAGCTTGATTTCGAGTAAATAACCCATGCATAATGTGATTCTGAAACACAATTCACAAAATGTTAATAAATAAATGTGAGCACCGGCAAAAGTTGCAGATCTGATTAATGTCTGAAACGAATTAACTTCTAAAACGAGTTAACATCTAAGTCAATTAATTACGTCGCAAGTCAACATCTAAAACAACGAGATATTGGCGCCGAACTAACTTTATACATTTCTTCATGATTGATGCACTTAAATGAAGCAATGAAAATTCGAATTAAAACCTTAAACGATCTGATTGATTGAAAATAAATATTACATGAGTTTTTCGAAATACCGTAAAATTCCGGATATCAGCCCCCTGGTTATAGCCGCCCCAAAATTTCAAAGATAAATATCCCCGGTTATATGCCTCCCTCCGACACAAGTTCTACCTCCTCTAATGAGGAATGAGGAAAGTAGGCAGTTTTTGGAGGGGAAATGAAGAGAAATTGCTTGGCTTAATTATTGTCTTCATCACTGCTAATAACAATAGCTTCTGTGACGCTGATGTTGCTTACAAAAGCAGGCAGCATAAAACTTTTTAATGCTTATTTTAATGGCTTTTCTCTGAGCGAAGGCCGTGGTTTTACATTTTCAGTCATATCTACGTTCAACGTTTTACATTAGAATTCTGTTTAAAGAGGAACACATTTTTTCTTTTACGATTATATATCATCATTATTATTATTATTATCATCATTATTATTATTATTATCATCATTATTATTGTTATTATCATCATTATTATTGTTATTATTATTATTATTATTATTATTATTATTATTATTATTATTATTATTATCATTATTATTATTATTATCATCATTATTATTATTATTATCATCATTATTATTATTATTATCATCATTATTATTATTATTATCATCATTATTATTGTTATTATTATTATTATTATTATTATTATTATTATTATTATTATTATTATTATTATTATTATTATTATTATTATTATTATTATTATTATTATTATTATTATTATTATTATTATTATTATTATTATTATTATTATTATTATTATTATTATTATTATTATTATATTATTATTAGTATTATTATTATTATTATTAATGTTTACCCAGGATAGTCTCTTCAGTTCTGATAGAACTGTTATCAACGAGCCTACGATATCAATTCCGCTTTCAAGCTGAGTTCTAAGCTGAGTGGATCGATTCACACTGTTATAGTCGCTGGCACGAATCGACCAGGATTTAAACCCTGAACTCCCACACAGGTAAGCACTCTACCACAAGGCCATCAGTCGGTAAGAGAGTATGAATAATTATGGAAAGACCATTTTGATAGTCCCAGACTAAACAAAGAAGATGGCCACCAATGGAAAATTAACAATTGAGATATGGTTAAAAATAACAGAATATACAGATCGAAAGAAATATTATTTTATCATCATTCTGTCGCCTGAACGAAATATACAGACATTTTTTTGAAGTGTATGAAAAGCATTTAATTACCTCAAATATATAGATTTGAATTGATCATTATGATATTTCATCTTGAAACATCCACAAATTTATCAGGGAAAGGGCATTACATACTCAGGGAATTATTATCGAGATATCTCTTGGATATATTTTCATAATTGCGTAATTGAAAAAAACAGTTTAACAATAAAAATTCCACCATGAGTTTTTCTGTGAAGCCGAAGGTGGTTCAAATAATTTAACTACAGTCCGAAAGAAACTTTTCGAGTCACGTGTCAAAATATAATAAGCTTTCTTGAATAGTCAACATCTTTAAAAGCTTAATGCTCTAATTTATTTATTAACATGACATTTCATAAAAATGTCAATGGAAACATTATGACTTCATGTAACAGATAAAACTTTACACAAACTTCTTTTGTGTTTTCATCTAAAAAGCATTCTTCCATTTATTTTATGTGAGTCGTAAGCGATGTCTGAAAAAAAACAATGGACACATTTCCCCTTAAACCTTTCCCGAAATTTAGTGATTTGATGAAAAAAACCCTGAAATTTTCCTTGTTAAAAGTATATGACATGGTGTTTTTTGGCAACATTTGTTACTGTTGAAATTTTCAGAAAAATGACATCAGCAAAGTATAACAAAAGATTATACGATTCACCAGTAATAGCATAAAGTTTTCATGCAAGCTTTCTATTGGGATAATAGTTTTATATTGACTATTTATTAATTTTGAAAACCGTCAAAACGAAACTCGTGCTTTTACCAGTACAACTAATACAAGAAAATATTTCTTAAGTATTTTCTGAAAGAAAATCTTTTGTGTTTTCATCTAAAAAGCATTCCTCCATTTATTTTATGTGAGTGGTAAGCGATGTCTGAAAAAACCAATGGACTTAATTCACCTAAAAACTTTCCCGAAATTTCTTGTAAAAAGTACAAATAATACAAGAAAATATTTCTTAAGTATTTTCTGAAAGCTTCTTTAAATCTTACTGTAAATTTACACATCGCCATTGAAACGATAAAGATAAAAAAGATATGCGCTCCTTGTGGTCAGGGATTGCCGCCATTTTTAAACAACTTTTAGACGATAGACAGAAAGCTAAAATAAATAAGATTCCTCCCTTGCGGGGAAAAGAGTATGTAATGGAGGAACCAATCAGCACCGAAAAGCAACTAGATATTTGTTTATATAGGCAAGCTCGAAGTAATTATTTTTATACAATAGCAGAAATGGTAGGATTAGCTGAATCAACTGTTTCTTGTGCCGTTAAAAAGTGGCGGAAGTTATTGCGGAGGAATTTGTGGTTCGAGACCGTTGAATCTCAGTTTCCGAAAGATGAAATTCAATTCAAAGAAAAACTTCTTGAAATGGGTGCAGAATAGCAGTTTTCCTATGTCTTTGCTGGGATTGACGGTAACCATTTTCCAATAACAAAGAAAACTGAGCATGCGCAATGCAGGGAAAAACCCAATCAGTGTGACTTTTGTGAAACTTCTGCATTACAACACGCAAATTTTATATTGCAAAACTTTTATGTGAATCAATGTAAAAAACTGGGTTGATTGAATTAGAAACGACAAAAGTCACGCCATGTAAAATTACACTAAGTTGCTCTCTTTTGAAGGCTCATTTATTACTTCTTTGCGCTTCTTCACTATCTATATCGTAAAACCAAACTTGCGTATTTTTGTCATGCTTAGGTAGGCCAGTACGGGTCTTTCTGTTAAGTCTTTGGTTTACTATTCTCAGCTGATCAGCTACGCCTGTAGCAAAATTAAATTTATATGGAAGCGCTTTTAAACAGATCAGAAAAAGTTTCAAAATTTCAAAATTTTAATCATAAGTATTAGAATTAAAAGTAATGTAATAAATAAGGCCTGACAGGATGTGCTCCCAGGTTCATTCGTGACGAATTCATAATATCGTCTGTCTTGTTTTTTTGCTGCAGTTACATTCAGATATATTTCAGATGTCGTCTCGTTCTCATAACTTGTCCAATCAACAAATAACAGATAGAATATGAAAACAACAATCAGTATTTAGCGCTAGCGTATAGAAATTTTGCACATATTTGGAAATGGGCTCCTATCCCTACTGAACTCGATAATGCTCCTACGGCATTGTGCAAAAAAACCAAAAAAGATATTGTATTTCACAATTGGAAGCTAGAAAATAGCAAATAGATTCACTTCATCTGGAATTACTAACCCATTGTTGACTATCTAGATTGATTCAAAACTAATTATTTTTCAAAAATGTTGCATTGAATTTTGAACATGTTCAATTTTAGTTCTTCTCCTTCGCTTGGGATAATGTTTTTAGGTGATTGTGTAAAATGGGCGCACAATCATATTTGCGGCATAGCTCAGTGATGATTATCTGTTTTCTCTTGGAGTCTTTTTAAGAAACGAAGAGCCTTAATAAAGAAAGGATAGGCACGTGTATACAATGTCATGTGTCCTACCGTGGAATATATTTACATAAAGTATACCACAGACCCAATAATATATACATTACATTATATAATAACATATAATTATCCCACTATGTTTATACTAATGGCTTATTAAAGCACGGGGCAAATGCGTCAAACTACTCATCAAACTCCATCAAACTAACGAGTTTGATGGTCAGTTTGATGCATTTGCATTGACCATCAAACGCGACTTTTTTGGAAAAATGAAAAAAGAAGAAAAAAATCCTGTTTGATGAAGTTTGATGGCGAGCAAACTTTTCATCAAACAAAATTGGCCCATCAAACCAAATTTGGAGGTTTGATGACGGTTTGTCGCATTTGCAGTAAATTACATCAAACTATTTTTATAAAAACACTGTGATGAGTGCAAAACATAGACGATGGAGGGTTTTTCGAATGTTTTAGCGTTCGAATTTTTAAATTTCGAATGTTTTCAATTTCAAATTCATTTCATGACACACAAAGTAAACAGTCTCAGTCTTGCGGTGTTGGTTCAAAATGTCTTCATCAGAAAGTGAAGATAACGGAATGAAAAATGGTGATTTATTTGCCAAAACAAAGAAGCAGCAGAAGACAGAGAAGAAAACGAATAGCACGAAAAAGGAAACAAAACGAGATGATAAATCCAAAGGAGTCAAAGACTGGACAGAGGAAGAAACTACTTCCCTCATTGAATTACTTGAAAACAAACCTTGCTTGTGGGATATCTATGATAAGGACTACAAGAAACGCGATTTGAAGGAAATAGCATATTCAGAAATAGCGACTGCTTTGGATACCACAATTGCTTCGATAAAAACAAAGATAAACAGCCTAAGAACAAACCTCTCGAAAGAGGTCAGTAAAGAAAGAGCCACAAAAAGTGGTCAAGCGACTGACGAACTTTACGTCAGCAAATGGACCCACTACCAACAGCTAGCCTTCTTGATACCGGTAATCGGAGCTTCAAAAAGCAGGGATACGTTAAAGAGAATCAGTATAGCAACAGGTGATTCTGAAGATGAATTGGAAATCACTTCACCCAAGAATAAAAAAAAGACAATAGCTGAACAGAAACTTGACTTGCTTTCAAAGTGTACCGATGCTATTACATCCAATGCCAAGAAGATCCCCGACGAAAAATCACCACAAAAACCCAAGATATCCGCTTTTGCTACATACGTTGATGAGAAACTGTCACAGTTGAATAAACGTGGTAGAAGAATTGCCGAAAAACGTATTTCAGATATTTTGTTTGATATTGAAATGGAAGCTGAAGCTCCGCAAGAATTTAGAGTTGGCTATTTTTCGTCTTCGACACAGCAACATCAACAATATCCACAATCTAGAAACGGAGGAAATCAAGGCAACTATGTTAATTTACAATCCAACACAGGACAGTCTTACATGGATATGATGAATCAATGAACACAAAAAAGTACTTTTACATTTAATAGTTTAAAGAACTGATACGTTATGACAAAATTAACAAAATTTCCACTGCCACTCTACTGCCCCATCTGTTATAAAATAGTTCATAAAGGTTTCTCTAACTGACTTTGCGCTCATGCTTGCATTATGTCCAGTATGTGGAACTTGTAACGAGTCGAGTGATTCCAAATTTTCTCGCCATTCGCCTTCTAATATTGTTCCATCTTCAAGAACAGTGTCACCAAAAGAGGGCGGGCGGTAAACATTTCTAGAATTTGGGCTATTGAGAAGCATGTTGTGTACAATAAGTGCAGTAAAAATGATATCTTCAACCTTTTTCGGCTCCAAATTAATGATTGTGAAAAAAACTCTCCATCTATTTGCCAAAATGCCAAAGAGATTCTCCGAAATTCTTCTAGCTCTGCTATGTCTATAATTGTAAATCAAGGCAAATGCATCATCTCCTAGAAACACGTAAGGTACATCTTCGCTAATGGATAACTTTTCATCGTTGGGAAGAATGACTGTACCATCTTCTATGCCTTGGAGCAAAGAAGTTTTATTCCATACACCTGAATCGTTTACCCTTCCATTAGACCCAACGTCTGCATACAAACATTCATATTTGGGACCTGCTATAGCCATTAAAATGATAGAATGGTTGTGTTTATAGTTATAATAAAACGAACCACCATTCCTAGGTTGTTTAATCCTGACATGCTTTCCATCAATTGCTCCTAGAGCGTGCGGAAAATTCCATCTTTCCTCGAACTGTTGAGAAATTTCTAGCCATTCCTCTTTGGAAGAAGGGACTTTGATGAATTCAGTCGCCATTCTCTCTATAATGGCTTTACAACAACCTTTGATGATATAGGACACAGCACTTAATGATATACGAAACTGGAAGCTTAATGATCCGAATGCTTCGCCAGTAGCTAAAAACCGAAGAGTTAGTGCTAGTCTTTCATCTGCATTAACAGGATTAGTCCCACCAAGCCTTTCTTTTGGTGAAATTCGATTCGAAATTTTTGTTAAAATAAACTCAAAATCAGTTATGTCCATCCGAAACATTTCCCTGAACCCAAGTCGATCTTCAACTTTAAGTTCCTTGATGATGTTGTTGAAGTAGCCCTTTTCCTCCCTTCGCTTTATCCAACTTCGTGTTTTTCCACGCCGAGGTTTTTCATCATCTGAATCCATTAATTCATTTAACACAACAAGTGCTGCTAAATCAGATGCCGCCATTTTGAAAATGAATGAATGGACCACACGATTCGAATATTTTGATAAAAACTTATTTGATGAGTCTATGCAAATGCTAAATTCAATTTCATCAAACTTTCAAAAATTTTCATCAAACAGTTTGATGACTTGTTTGATGAGTAGTTTGACACATTTGCCCCGTGCTTAACCATTTAGACGGTCTTTCTGGTAAAATACCAACAGAGATCAGAGGCGGATCTAAAACCTAGTCGAAATTTATGGAGAAGAGCACGGTCATTAAACTTATAAAAGAAAAACGTGCAAATAACCTAATAAACACTTATGTTTTTACAGAAAATTCATGACTCTGTGCTCCCCCACTTTCTAACCCTAAATCCGCCCCTAGAGATCGTAAAGTCAGCAAGCATCCGATTTCGAGTTTTTACAGAGATCAGGTGAATAAGTTTAAGTCATTTTTATCCCCATCTAGACCTTGCATTGAGGTAGTTGTATTATGTATTAAAGAGATAACTGAATAAGGGGAACTGCCAATTGGCTGGAATAACATTAACTTCCAAGAAAGTGTCGGTAAAAGGGCAAGAAAAAGAAAGTTGTCTGTGAAAATACTAGCAGACTTTTCAGAAACAATAACAATAAAAGCTGGCGTAAAATGTTCACGTTGTTAAATTTAGGCTTAAATAAAATTTAGGGTAGCTTTAAAAGGACTGATAAGATAATATATATATTTCACACGTTTATGTTCATTAATAAAGCTAACGGCGACTGGGTGGTTGAAATGCGGCATTATTATTTTTGAGTTGATTGGCAAATATATCTTCTCCCGCATAAGGGTTATTGTCATTAAATACTCCTTCGTCCTGTCCATCGCTACCTTCCTGTTCACTCTCATCTCTGCAAATAGCATGCGCGCTGCTTAAAGAATACGCTCCTTTACAAGAATTATTTTGATTATCCATATCTGCTATGACCACATGACTATAGGAATTATTATATTTGACTGTGGGAACTGTTAAATATGCTGCCAGAATTGGAACTGATGTTTCGCTTTCGGTGGTTTTGTAAGCAACACGTGCCACTTTTGGAGTAGGTGATCTTGACCTTGATATATCACTTGTAGAACGATGTGTGTCAGTATATGAGTACGCCGGCGCATTTTGCTTGCATGATTTACACGTTAACACGCTTACAGCAATTTTCCTTGTGCGATTGTGGACGAAGATATACATGACTGAATCGGATATGATTCCAATCGACCATATGAACCTGATTACGAGCGAAACTGGTACGTTCGAATTTTTTTTTATGGTAAAGAGAACGATGTCAGGAATAGTGAAAAATATGAAGTAGGTCAAAACGATAAGTGAGGGTACAATATTCTCTCTTGATAACTTTCGTCTCTTCGTATTGAATTTCTTTCTGCTTAAAAACAATGTTATTCCAATTGTTGAATATGTTGCTATGGCTACAAACATGAATGTAGAATCCAATATAACAAAACCGTATGATTGAAGACCTTTTTGAGCCACTTTTGGTTCGGTAAAATGTACGGTTATTATGTATATTGAGGCGAGAATCCATTGTACAATCGTCACACGACGCGTCATTTGCATTGTACACCATTTCTTGTAACGAGCTTTCAAAATAAGGGCGAGTAATCGATCAACAGTAATAGAAAACATGGCAAAATAAAACATCACGCTGACGCCTCCACTAACCGTCGACGATATTACCCAATGTCCCATATTTTGGTACTGTGATAAGAATAATTTTGCAGCTTCAACGCTGTATGTTATGGCTATGCATATTTCCACTGCACTTAAATTGCAAATCAAAATCCTCTGGTTATCTTTTCTAGCTTTTTGCTTCCTCAAGCAATAAATTCCGAGACTGTGCAATAGTACGATAATCACCTGTAAAGAGAAGAAAACTCCAAGAAGCCACGGGTTTTCATACCCTGCTCCATCCATTTTGCTACTGTCAAGTCTGAAGTTCTGAATGAGAATTGATTTCAAATCTTGCGGAATTAATTTGGTTTTATTTTCTCAATTCCCGTGCTAGTTTTTCTGTGCTACTCGTTTTAGACATATTAACGCAATCAATAACACACAATCATTTTACGCTATTAAACTTAACAATGGAATCGCAAATTACATGGGTTAATGTTGACGTTCGTCATAATTATTATAACAATACATTCAATTCAAGGAAAAAGAGAAAGAAAGTTTGATAAAAACGCATTGAAGGAAGTCCTACTATCGATTTATTTATAGGGTATAGAGTACTATGTAAACGGGATGAAGTCCTGGGTCCTAGGTTCAAAAGGTCCTAGGTACTGGTTTCAACTTTTCCGTTACGCATTGTTGTGTGTGAAAAGGCGTTAAATGGAAAAAAAAGTTGTTTTTAGAGGTGCCTTTTCGTGAAATTTCATTTAAAGTACACTCTAACATTTGTTGGCACCTCAAGGGTTATTTCATTTTCATCTTGTCAAACCGCCGATATTTCAATCAACCTCGAATTTCGTTCAAAACGTTCCGAAAAACACTCTGCTCTTGTTTCACTTCTTTAATCATTTCATAAACTAAAAATAGTAATAGTGTAAGGAGAAGGTATTTTATTGTTTATCACTTAAAAATGGCAGAAAAGCTGATCATTTCTTTACAAAACAAATTTCTTAATCATAAATTCTTAACATTTCAATGTTATTTTTGTCAGTAATTTTCAAGTTTCCATTGATCAATTCACTTTGTGATTTTTGAACAAGTTTTTTGAACATTTTTTTATCATGCAAAACTGCTCAGGAGATAGGTTGAACCAGTTAATCTGCTCGTAATAAAGCCCTGAGTTTGTTCACGAGATATCGGCAACTGAAAAACAACAATACGGAATTGTCAAAAAGAATTGAATGATAATATCAAACGATCAAGCCATTTACGCAAAGGGGTATTTTGTTTGTTCTAAGCACTTTAAGCCAGAATGTTTCCCCAAATAAACTGTTAATTAAGAAAGAAAATTATTTTTTTTCTTCCAGCATATTTACAAACATGAATTGAACATACCGGAAAACCAGGATACGGGACACTAAAGTTGGATCCCAACAGAATTTCTGTTTTTTTCTCTCCGAAACATATTTTTGAAAACATTCAATTAATAACGGGGGTCATGTAACCGAAGTTTTCAATTAATGATGCAGTTCTAGCATTTCTTTCATTTCCATTAGAAGCTCTAAAGCGAAACCACACGGTTGTGGATCAAATAGATTAGATATTGTTATTAAGGACTCTTTGACCTTTTCAATGGATTTTATGACGAAAATGCGAGTGAATTCCTATTAAATGGCTGCACGGTTACCGACACTAGACAATCACTCAGAAACCATAGATTCACTATTTACAAGAGATCTTTCTGAAAAATGTGCGCAGAGCATCATTTATAAATCGTGTGACGGACCAATGGATAAACCTCCCAGCAAGCGTGGTTGAAGTAAAAAGTTTGAACGCTCTCAATGACTGGAGAAACTTCGGGAGAACCTTATGTTTAACGTAGGAAACGATTTCTAAAAGATTAAATCGTTATTGCGAACACGATACAGAACGGTTGGTCATGAAAATTGAACCATGAATTATATATTATTACTATTATTTTATTAAGTTCTCTGCAGCAATGTTTCTTCAATTTGTGCAGTCTTTGTAATAAAACAAAACAATAAATACAAACAGATTGCTGCATTAAGTAAAAACATCGGCCATTTGTTTGTATACCATTTGTTCATGACAAATATTTCGTATTCAGTAAAAATGCATTTAACATTTGTAGTAAAATATGTCTGAATGTCTTCTCGACTTCATGTAAAAAAAGAGAAAAGGACCCTGGGTTCAAGGTTGGTTCCAAAGTTGTAAATGTCGCAGGTGAAGCAAAAAACAAACAACGTATCCATGCGTAAATTATTTAGTTCGGAAATCCACACTTTCATATTTCACCTTCCCACATTGATAATGAAAACATTAAAGCAAAAAGAAGTGAGAAATATAAATTATACATTATAAATGATAAGTGTAGCTGAGTCAAAGTGGATTTTCTGCATTCTACCATATTTTTAATACATCTACATCAAAAAATTAATGCATCGTCTTCAAAGTACAGAATTATTAAAACGTTTGTATAAGTTTCAAACGATATCGTGTACCAGACGGAGATATGGAATTACAGTCACACCACAATTTCACCCAATCAAGTTCTACAAGTTGCGTTTCTATAATATCTCAGCTGCCAGACGATCAACGTATATACTTCACTGTGCCGTTCGTCATAAATGCCATAGTTGCATCTATTGAGAATTTCATTGTTATGTTATCATTTGCAATAACATTATCACTTCGAAATTCATCCGATTTGCATATATTAGCGTTAGCAGTTGGAGATTTCATTGTGGGAGTATTTCTATCACCAATCAGTGTAGTTCAAGCAACAGGTATCAATAACTGTCTTGTAAACACACTTGGGCGTTATCTTTCCGGTTTGGTTTCAATTTCAGCATTTGTTTTGCTTATGATAGGCGTTGATCGTTATTATCGCATTAAGAAAGGAATGAATTATCACGCGTATATGAAGCACTGTAAATATGCGATGTTTGTTATCCCATGGCTCATACCATTCGTGTATAGTATAGCAAAGTTATTTGGTGAAAAGACAAAAGCAGTTGTAGTAATACCTTTTTGTGCTATTCTCTACACAGTCAATTTCATAGCAGTGTTCAAGCTCTACTCAACATTCAAACAACACCAATCATCAAGACAGAGCAATAACACTAATGCAGACCGAAAACAAATCATAAAACATTCTAGAGCATTTCGCCTTTTGCTTCTCTTATTCATAGTATTTCTTTCTTCTACATTTTTGGGATGCTTTTAAAACATATTAGAAGCAATGTCGTTTTTTTATCCAGAGGAAATGCAATGGTTTAATGATCACAAATCTACAATAATGACATGTGGACAACTACTGTTTCAATGTAACTCATCAATTAATCCAATCCTATATTTTTTCCTGCATTCGAAATTGAGAAAGTCTTTGACTAATAGACGTTGAAAGTATTATGTTGGTGTACTGCAAGGATCCACACTGGGGCCTGTCCTCTTCAATCTCTACGTGGCAGACCTATAAAAACACGTAAAACACTTAAATTCCATCCAATACGCAGAAAATACTATGTTATACATCTATTCAAAAGTACTCTCAGATTCAACAAAGAAACTTGAAGATGACATAAACGAACTTCGCCTTTGTCATCAAGCCTTGTCTTTGGTAACAAGAAAACAAAGTTAATAACTTTCTTTCTATCAAACAGCATTCCCGTACACACCAGCTTGATAAGAACAAAATCCATATAGCATGTAATGGTGATAATCTAGAGCAAATACAGTCTACAAAATTATTAGGTGTCGCATTCGATCAAGATTTTAACTGGAATGAACACATCAACAATGTGGTAAAAAATTGTTATATAACGTTAAAAAACCCTACGTAACCTAAAGAGATTTGTAAACCTCAAGGAAACAGCTGGCAACAACTCTTCCAAAAGTAAACTATGGTTGCGCAATTTTCCACGACTTATCGGGTATATACGAAAAAGATTACAGAAAATGCAAAATGCTACTGCTGGAGTTGCTTGGAACAAACGTGCGGACGTCAAGGACGTATTCAGCATACCATGGCTCACAATAAAGGATCGATCCGAATACTCAACTGTCGTCCTTGCCTTCAAAAATATCCATATAAAAATATTTGCATTTAAATTTATATAAACACTGTGCATATACATATAAACACTGTGCATATACATATAAACACTGTGCATATACATATAAACGCTGTGCATATACATATAAAATCTCGCATTTCTAGAAGAAGAACCATGTCAATTTTTGATTTTGATTACTTATTATTATTATTATTACCATTATTATTATTATTATATTACATTTTATTTTACGTCAAAGAGCTTTAAACCACTGAGTTTCCAAAGATGCAATATACAATAAATAAATAAATACAAAACATTTTTCAAATAGACCACTAGACTACACTGAACTATTAATTCCTTTAAATGTTTCTAACATTTTCTTCATTTTGATGGTTTTCGATAACGTTAACAATTCATTCGACGTAGTCACGTGGCTCAAACCAAATTTGATTGGATGGTTATGATTTTATTTTTGTGTAAGTAAGTAAGTAACGGGGAGTTTTAGGACCTTGAGCTTCCATCTGTAGTGGTTGGCTATTCTGCCCGCTGACTTGGTACTAGGAAGTTGACTTTGTGTAATAATTGAATTTCATTTGCTTACTGCAATGAATTATAAAAAATCATCATTATTGCGTCTGTGCGTCTGCATAATGAGTAAACTTGTCTGACGAAAAAGAAACATATGAGATATACAACAAGAAGACATGTAAAGGCCCGGGCAAACGAATGCTACATTGTAGCATGCTACTACAAAGTCGGATGGTACCATCCTTTGTAGCATTCGTTTCGCCACATCGTCCGACTTTTGATTCAAATAGTTTGTTTTGTTTTGTTTTGGCGGTCGCGAAGAAAACATGGCCGAGGAAGCTTTGCTTTGCAATGGAATTGTAAGCGATTTCGCGTTTCTCTCTTTTTGCATAGTTTTCGTCAAAAATGTCCCAAAGACAAGATCTTTCTCCGAGTAGCTCGATGAGAGCGGTGGTATTTTGTTCGTTCCATTTCTTTGCACTTTTCTTAACTTGCACATTTTTCTTTATGCTTACAACTTCCTTTACACTTTCCTCTTCAGAAGACAGATCATACGATGCCATTTTTGCTTTCTCGCTTCTGGAATACCAAAGATTTCACATAGACGTAATTTATCAAAAACCTGGGCAAACGAATGCTACATGAAAAATTTGTAGCATGTAACACGAAAATGGGCGGCGAAACGAATCGATTCTCTTGTTGATTTTAGTAGACTATTAAATATTGTTTTAGCTTCTCGTTGGAAAGTGTTTATGTTATCGTTGCATCTCAGCATCGTACCGGTGTTTATAGTATTATTTTGTGACATTAATCTTTCCGTTCCACTTTGATATTCGATGGAGCGTTTGTGTCGTTGTACCTTTATAGACAAGAACAGCAATTGCGTATTCATACAGTTCAACAATAGGAAGCCATGAAAGATTAATGACATAATCGATGCCTTCATATTTGTTGAACACAAAACCAGCTGCAGCATTTCGCACCTTTTGCAGTCGCATTTTTAGATATTATGGCATATATAGTGAGTTTCCATAATCGAGTTTGGACAATATAAGCGACAGATAGATGTAAATCATTTTTTAGTCCAAGTGTTTTTACTTGATTTCAGATGGTTTGCTGTGATTGTAAAGCGTTGTGTCGTCGACATATTGTAAGGAACCAGATGTCTTAAGGTGGTGTGGCAAGTCGATAACGTAGAGATTAAAAATGATTGGCCCTATCATGGTTGATGCTTTGTCGTCGATTTGGACGTGGTGTTTACGGTTTGTGATGTATTCTGTAAACCAGTGTAAAAACGTTTTTGAAAAACTGAGAGTCTGCAACTTTTATAGCAAAATACCATAGCTTTGGATTAGTCAACGAATAACGCAATCGTTATTTATAGCAAAATTGGTAACCAAGTATAGTGACATAGTTTAACAAATTTGGATTGTCTTTGAGCCATGTTTCGCTTATGGTTATTACATCCATTTTGTAAGTCTCGATCAGCAGAGCAAATTCTGTAAAAGAGGAAATCATCGAGCGGATGTTCAAGTGAAACTTAAGCATTGCATTATAGAATAACAACAAAAACAAAAATACACACAGCGTCTTCATTTCTCATCTCAAAAATTGAACGTTGAGAAAAAGTGATGAACATTAGAACGAAAAAACACTGCATTGCATTCTCCTCCGGGGAGCTTTATGATGTCTTCCTTAAGATATACCACTCCACAAAGTTATAAAAACCCGTAAGATGGAGCTAGAGATTCCCCTATTCTGATGGGAGATCCCCCCTGTACTAATACGGAAAAAAACATAAACAAAGATATAATGTAATTAATATTATAATACAATCTGTTTACCCAATAGTGATGTCTATAGGGCAATACGGAAAATAACGTTTTCTGATTGGCTTAGACGACGGGAATTATTCGCCTGTGTAGTTTTGTTTTCCTAAAAACGAAATATGGTAGCTTCACAATGCAATGGCTTCAAACATGGCGGACGTAAAACCGTCGCTCCGTAAACTTTGACGTTAAAAAAAAAAACGCAGATGAAGGTTATATTGTATCTTTTCAACGCAACAAATTGCTGAAAAAACCCAAAAGATAACAAAACCTGATTGACAGTTTGAACAACAGAAAAGAAGAAATGAGCACATCAACAAGAACAGATGATGGAGTAGAAATTGCTGAAGTTCCGTGCTTAAAATGTGGTAAACGATTCCGCACTCCACGGGGTGCACTCCAGCATCAGAGACAACGTAAAGTAATTGGAAACAAAGTAGAAATAGGTGAACCACCACCTCCACGGCCATCAACTAATCCAAGTATTGTGATCGGAAATGAAGATAACCCAGAACCAGAACGTTATTACTGGGCCGAAGTTAAAGGTAGCGACTTTATCGAAATGATAAACGAAAATTATGAAAAAATCGTTTATTGGCGACGAAACCTATTCAACCTACCAAGTGGAGGTGCCGGTAAAGATTTTATCAGAGAAGTGACAAGATTACTGAATGCTTGCACGGAGAAGAGCCCTCTCCGAAATATTTCTGTGAAGGCAGTACATATCATGCCTGCTCTGCTCCTCCAGAAACCAAGCAAAAATTCAAAGGCGAAAGACCATACAAGAGCATTGGAAAGAAGATTGAAGCTGTGGCACCAAGGTAACATTGCCGAGCTGGTTGATGAAGCAGAAACCATACAGTCAAGGTTATCGAGACCAACTGAGAAAAGAAACATCGAAACTATCTCAAAAATGTTTAAAGATAAAATGCAGAAAGGCGATGTTAACGGTGCAATCAAAATCCTAACAAATAATATGCGTGGTGGAATACTACCTATAAATGACGAAACAATTGGATTGTTAAGAGAAAAACGTCCCGATGCGAGAGAAGCCGACGAAAACAACAAACTTGAAGGTCCTTGTGAAAGAATAAATCCGGTAGTGTACGAAGCAATTGACGAATCACTGGTTATGAAGGCAGCACTTGAAACTAAGGGTGGTTCTGGACCGTCTGGTCAAGACTCTGATGGGTAAAGAAAAATCTTAACATCGAGAATGTATGGTGACTGTGGAAGAGATCTTAGGCTTGCGATAGCAAATATAACCAAAAGCTTATGCACAGAGAGTGTATACGACAAATCGCTCAAAGGGTTTCTGGCGTGTAGACTTGTCCCACTAGACAAACAACCCGGTGTTCGACCTATCGGCGTTGGTGAAGTCTTACGCAGAATCTGTGGGAAAACCGTTATGTCAGTGATTAAGAAGGATATAATCACATCAAGTAGCAGAGTTCAAATGTGTGCCAGGCAAAAAGCAGGCGGAGAAGCTGCAATCCACGCAATGTGGAGGGTGTTCGAAACTGAAGAAGCAGAGGCAATACTCTTGATAGACTTTTCTGCACAACGTAAAAATGATATGCCCAGTATTCGCAAATTATGTCATCAATTGCTACCGAACACCTGCTAGGCTGTTTGTCATCGGAGGAATCGAGTTGAGTTCAAAAGAAGGAACTACACAAGGTGATCCAATCGGCATGGCAGTGTATGCGACAGGAACAACGCCTCTCCTTGACGAATTGATATCAGCCATTGCAGATCATGACGAGATGGCTGCATTTGCGGATGATATAACAGCTACGGGGAAATGTGAGTCACTACGAGAATGATGGGATAGCATTACAACTGTGGGTCCCCATTTCGGATACTATCCTCAACCCAAAAAATCATGGTTGATTGTTAAAGAACATCATTTAGCGAAAGCCACAGAAGTCTTTCAAGATACAGACATAAAAATAACAACTGAAGGTAAACGACATCTTGGTGCTATGATTGGAAGTCAAGAATACCAAGAAAAATATTGCAAAAGCTTGGTGGAAAAATGGTCGGAAGGGTTGTCCCTTCTTTCTAGAATAGCAGTGACACAACCACAAGCTGCTTACTCATGTTATGTCAGTGGTTATCAACATAAATTTTCCTACTTCATCAGGACAATACCAGGTTTTGAGAGGTACCTCCAACCGATTGAAGAAATCATTCGGCATCAGTTCATACCAGCAATCACGGGAGGTAAAACCATCAACAACAACGAGCGTGATCTGTTAGCATTGCCTCCACGTTTGGGAGGCCTTGGGCTCAAAAATCTATGCGAAATTGCCCCAATTGAGCACGACAACTCTAAAGCTGTGACACGGCAGTTACAAAACAAGATACTAGGAATGAATGATGAAGAAATTGGGAAAAGTGTAGCTACTATCAAAAACGAAAGACTAATAAAAATAAAGAAAAGTTGGAAGAAATTAGAACGGACATGAGTGACGATCAGAAGAGAACGAACGAAGCCAACTCAATGGTCGGCGCGTCAAATTGGCTAACAAACTTGCCAATTAAAGATTTGGGTTACGAACTCAACAAAGAGCAATCTCAAGACTCCATACGCATCAGATACAACTAGTCACTACCTCGACTACCTAGCGAATGCGTATGCGGAAGCCGATTCGACATCACATACGCGCTGTCATGCAAGAAAGGAGGCTTCGTTACATTAAGGCATAACGAGATCCGTGATCTGACATCCGTTATGCTAGACGAAGTATGCCCGAATGTTCGAAAAGAACCAAGAATGTTGAAAATGGACGGTGAACATCTTTCACAGCGCAGCGCTAACAGAAGCCAAGAAGCACGACTTGACATCAGCGCAACGGGATTCTGGACTCCTAGACAAAGAGCATTTTTTGATATAAGGGTCTTTGACCTAAACGCTCGGAGGTACAGGGGTCTGGATCCTGAAAAATGCTTCAAAAGAAACGAGTGTGAAAAGAAGAGGCACTACAACGAACGGGTGACAAATGTAGAGAATGGCACGTTCACACCCCTGGTATTTTCAACAAGTGGCGGCATGGGACGCGAATGTAAAACATTTTATAAACGGCTTTCAGAAATGATAGCAGAGAAGAGAGGCGAAACAGAACAGAGAGTTACGGACTTTATAAGAACAAAACTCTCGTACAGTCTTTTAAGATCAACATTGTTGTGTGTTAGAGGTTCACGCTCGCTTAGAATCGAACACAACCTAAATGACATTCGCCTAGCCAACGCGATTTCAAAGGTTAGAAGCACCGATTAAAGATAATGTTTAAATAAGAGGTTATCTGAACTGTGAAAAGAAAAGCTGTTTATATATATAATGGAATGGAAAGAAATAACTTGTAAAATCTTTGAAAAAAGAAAAATACGGTACGTCTATGCAAAAAAAAAAAAAAAAATAATAAATGGTAGCTTCAAATGTAAACAAAAAACTATGATTTCTGTTGATGCCATTGCATTGGCACAAATTATTTAAGGCGTACAAGATTGAAATTATTTTTTTCATGAAATTCATAAAATTCACGTTATTAACTGATGCAAAAAACCTTTCTCAGTTGCAGGATGTTTTTGTTTGAGTGTTTTTGATCTGCATGGATCCTATTGCATTGCGGACACTAGGAAAGGTCCAGCCTTTGTTACCCCAAGTCAGCATAGATAAACGTTATTTGTTTATGTTTGGGAAAACAAGTTGAATACAAAAAAGTTAATTTCGTGAAAAAAATAATCCCAATGTTTCAGAAAAAGTAAACTTTTTTTTTAAACAAAAAATTCCTGATCTGAAACAGGTATTTGTAGTTATGGGTTTTTTTTTTACTTTTAAACTTTTTAAACTTTTTTCGCTCCAATGTTGCAAAAATTCAAGGTTTTTTAGTTAAACAAAGTTAATTTCACGAGAGAAAAAAAAGTGTCCAATGTTGCACACGTTTAATGTAGCGTACCTGGACATTTTTGCTTATATTTAGGAAAACATTACGAGATAATGATAAAATCTAAAAAAATTGTTTAGTTTAGTATATAAGCCCGTTAATAAGTGCAATATTATTAACTGTTTTGTTAAGTTTGTGTACTTGATGGGAAGGACACAAAATTATGATACCGTTATCAGTTTTTTTATGTGGAAAACTCTCTTTGTTCTTTTATGATTCTTAGAGGAAATGATTCAAATAGAACAAGACAGGAAAATGAAACTTAAAATTAAAAGGGTTAACAAATACAATAATAACCGCTTCTGGAGTGATGCGCTTTACTTGATAATATTGCCCTCGGTCATCGTAACGACCTCGCACATTCGGTCGGTACTTAGATCTTGGGAAATATTTTCCAGTTAAGCACTCCCCAAGCGGTAATTATTGTATCAG
Source organism: Turritopsis rubra (assembly GCA_039566895.2). NCBI lineage: Eukaryota > Metazoa > Cnidaria > Hydrozoa > Anthoathecata > Oceaniidae > Turritopsis > Turritopsis rubra. The sequence goes on along the minus strand of CM077630.1, from coordinate 7,059,421 downwards.
TAAAATGTGAATTTGTCACTTCAACATCTGTTTTACATTGGAAAATTCATTTAAGCTAGGTATTCGATGGCATTCGAAGTCGTTTTAACGTTCGATTAACGTTCAGACGCTGTAAAGACTTTCATATAACGTTTAAGTGACATGTTGTGTGTGCCGGGGTGAAAGCAGTAAAAACGAACGCAAATGTATCTAGAAATAATTTTAATATTGTTAAAAATCCATCAATGAAGTACAATACAAAGATGTTTTTTTCTAAGTTGCCAACTTTACCCAATACAAAGGTGATAAGTGTATAAATTTAACATAATAATATAATAAATAAATATTACAAAAGTAAATATTGACAACAAGATTACAAGATACATTACAAGATTAGAAATAACTCTCTAACTTTCCTGTACGTCGAACGTCACATGTCCAACAGTGATAACCACCTCCAATCGAGTTGGCATGAGGAATAGATACTTTGATGCATTTTATACCAAGAGATTCGAAAACCTAAGGCAATATACATATATAATGAAAGTGCTAACTGAACTAAAATACGTGATACAGGGAATATATTTCAACTTTCTCTAGCAGAACACATATATCAAGTTTCCAAACAAAACTATTGCTAAAATAAGAAAGGTTAAATTGAAACACTTGAAATCCAATAGGAAGGCAGATCAATGTGCAGAAGAAAAACTACGATTAACACTCCTCAACGTTCTCTCTAAGAACTCTCATTGATAACGAGATTAATTTAGTAAACATTAGCAAACAACATCAAACAGCAAGAGTTTCATTCTAACAATTACCTTTTGAAGAGGTACATCAACTTTATTGATAATGACTCGTTTCTCATCGAGCATTAACGTATTCATGGCTAACCATTCTGAACTATACCATAAAGGTGTAGGTGGAATAATTGGTTTAGGCGCTGGAATCAATTTCCAGCCAGCTTTCTGAAAGAACTCCATTTGATTATTCGGTAAATGATATTCCGAATTGACTATAGCTAAACCAGGTCCTATTAAATTCAATGTTGCATCAATGTGCATAGGTCGAGCATCTGGAAAATTGAGGACGTGAATTTTATAATTGTCTCCTAGATGTCGTTTCATCCATTCAATTCCCATCATATTCGTCACCTATACAGTTGATGTAAACAAAAATTATTTGTAAATAACAATAACAAAAACTTTTCTCACCTATCTTTCTGCATCCTTCTCTGTCCTGTTTAAAGAAGTAAATCATGTCTTACATTTTTTTGAACAAAAAGATCTTTTCCAGCCCTCATGAATTCTGCAGCATCAAAACATGGCTCAAATTCTGTAACCGAAAACGACCAGATAAAGTTGCAGCTTCCATTTCTTCATTGCTCATGGTGTTATATCCCTTTAAAAAAATGAAACAATGTGAAGTGTCTTTTATACAAATGCTACAAATTATGCATCTCACTAGAAGAGAAAAAATGAACGAAGATTTTAAGATGTCACCAGCATTGTTAGCATCTTAAGCCCAGTGGAGAGAAGAAGAAACAAGAAATATCAACGGGGGATCTAGGGTTAGGCAAAAAAGGTGGGGGAGTACAGTGTCATGAATTTTCTGTCAAAACTTAAGTGTTGATTAGGTTATTTGCATTTTTTTCTTTTATACTCTTAATGACCGTACTATCCTCCATTAATTTCGCCTATGTTCTAGATCTGCCTCTAAATATTAATGAAAGACTAGTAGATGAGGATAACCTTTTGCACAGATATTATCAGGACACTTCGTAGTTGAAAAACGTTCCAAATTCAGATAGTGAATGTGTCGAAATATTCTTCACTTACTTGATCATACAATTCATCACTCATTAAAGGTTTTGGCGCAGCTGTCCATTTAGCACCCTTCTGAAAATACTCTTTAAGCAGTGATCTATACGCTCGATATTCAAAGAAACGACTCCTCCATGCCATTGGTGCTTCAATGATTTCATTGCCAATGGTTATCAATATGTCACGTGGCATAGCTGCATACATTCCAGTCTTTGATTCGAAATCCGGTGTTTTGTAACTCTATTGTAAGAGAGAGATATGTACACTAGCTATCAATATGTTACATTAATCCATATCGTTCTAAAGCCGCAATTTATAAAATTCAAGAAAATCCAACCTGACGATTTTTTGAAATGATTAAGAGTATTTAATTGCCTCAAATATAAGTGCAAAAATTGACTTGATCATCACATGTTGACTTGATCATTACATGTTGACTTGATCATCACATGTTGAAACATCATCTGTGGCTAATAAATAATAAACTCCCAATGACTAAATAAAAGACAACACGTAAAGTGTGTGGAACTAGCAGATGGTGCTCATTCGCCCCCACCCCCTTTCACTTCCACAAATCTTATGCTTTGACCATGAAACTTGCCACAATTGTTAACGAAGACTTAATAAACAACTTGATAGAAAAAAAAAATGTGCTGACGTCATCATTTCAGCCCGTGACGTCATCAAAACCGGTAAAACTACGGACAATAGAACAATAAAAGTCATAACTGATATATAATTGTTTAGTATTGAAATAATACTTACAGAGACATTGAAAATACAATTTTATATAATAACAAGCAACATTAAACTGTTAAAAACACTTAAAGGACTGGTATCGTCTATACAAATGTTATATAGTATTAAAGTTGTAAAAATATGTAGCAATTCTGCATTGGAATTTTCAAAGTTGAAGGTGTAGTTTCAAAGATATTTAGTTATTCAGTTTTTTTTAAAAAACCGTCTAGATTAACTCAGAAATGCGTGTGACGTCATTGGAGAAGTTTCACTAATATCATTTACTGAACAAGTGCTTGTTTAATTCGCTTTCTTCATCGGTATGGCCGATAACTTAAGTTCAAGAAATGATGATGAGATTTCTAGTGATGAATCTCTTGTTGAGGAGTGCCTGAAAGTTTTTGCTGGCTTAGAGCCATATAAGTTTAAGCCAGAAGCCAAGGAGCAGCGATAAACACAAATGTCAACATTATCATCAGCGTTGTCCGATGTGTCTCACACAAAGCCAAATAGAGCTGAAAGCTTAAGTTGGTGTGAATGTAGGAAATGTGTGGTAGAGTCTAGGGAAATTGATTGTTTATGTTGTAAAGAAGTTCAAGGAATAGATGATGAAAAATTTGAAAGTATGAATAATTTTTATTTTTCAGTTTTTTCATTTAACTTTTGTCTTTGAAAAACAGCATTGATCATTCATCGTTCACTCACTTACGTTTTCCCGATTTTTTTATATCTTAGATCAAACTTGCGTTACAATGTCACAGGAATTCAGATTTCTATGCTTAAACAAGACTGTTCTTCGAAATGTGCTAGTTAGTTTTCATGAGATAAGAGGAGATCATATTGAAAAATAAACTTCAAATAAATCTTATCGATATGCACCCTACAAACAGTTTATATGGTGGATTTTTCAACATTTGAGAAAAGGCAATCGGAGAGTGATACCATCTTGTGTAATTTCGAAAATAAGAGAGACGTTTCCAGAGAAATACGGTGTTTACGTGGGATATCAAGAAAGGGAAAGAGATGTATAACAATATCAGCTGTTCTATATGACTATAAATCTTGACGGTTGTTTTTTAATAGTATCAACTTTGTCTGGTTTGTCTACAGGTGCTATGTGTTCAGGAAGGTTAGGCAATACTCAGGGAAGTTCAATATGTTTCTCAGAACTTCTTTGGCTCGGGCAACCATATCTTTAAAAACTGTGCGATCTTTCTGTTCTTTTATCGGTTTGGCAGACCAGTTACGTGTCACTTTTGCAAAACTTATATTAAATCGTTTCTCACCTTCTAACGTCTGTGCCTGGTTTAAGTCACTTCCACTATTAAAATCGATAGCAGCTAATTGACTACGAGCGATCATCCCATGATAAGAAAAATGACTGCTTTTTGGCACCCACTTATTATAAAGGGCGTGGTAAACTTCCAAATTTCCAGTATGTGAAAATTTTGTAAAATGCTTCATGTCGGACAAAAGAGACTTATCAAGCACGATAGTTTGAAGAGAACGGAAAGCATCAGAATCAGGTGGTAACCATTCTTTGTTTTGGGAAAGTTCGCCATGGGAACATGCGTGAAACATAGTGTTTCCTGTCCATTGGTGCTTGTTTTGAATGTGAAATAGAATGCTTATCCACTTTTCTTTTGGCAACTGTTCATGGTTATAACATGTTCCACACGACCACCAGAAATGGTTACAAATAGATGTTATCCAATTGTTTAGTGCTATATTTGATTTTTCTTAGCTGCTGCCACCAGTTTTTTCTTTATATTTTTGCAGACATGCCATATGTCAAATTGATGATCAATATCCTGTTGAGATTCCCTCATGTATTTTTTAATTTGGATATGACGATCAGTTGTTATCTGGTCGATGGTGATACCTTTTGATTTCAGTTCATTCAAAACTTTTTCGAATGCAAATTTTTCCATGCGACTTGAATAACCTGATTCCGTACACTGTGTTATGACCATGGTAGAAATTTTGTTGGTTTTTTGGTCAAGAAAAGAATATGTCAAATATTTGGCACTATGACCTGGGCTATCACATCGTCCATCCCCGGCGTACAGACATTTTCCCTGCCTACTCATTTTGCTAATGATGCTACTCTGTTCATGCAACCAAGCCTCATTAGCCACTCCGAAAAGATATTTGCTTTGTATCCTGTAAAAGGTTGATTTTGATATTTCAATTATTTCAAAAAGTCTTCGTATTTTCTCAAATGTATTCGAACTAAAAAGCACTCCTGCTGAAACAACTACATTTCCAGTGAAGTTCGATCGACTAACTGGTTGAGATCTCCAGACATTTGCATGACCAAAAATGGAAAGCAAATTAACTGTAATTGTTGTACCACGGGTTACTACATTTAGAACGTGAGCGTTGTGTCCACAAGTTAAGCATTGCCTCAATAAAAGTAGCAATGATGTCCAATAGATAATGAAAGCTGATGATATTCTTGTTTTTGTCTTTCGCTATCATCTGTTTCTTTATCGGAAATATGAAAGCTAGTATCTAGTTCCTCATTTTACGACGAGGATGTGTCTGAAAACGAAACATTGTGATCCAGGATTTCAAAGTCTGCTGGTGTTTTTTGTCACATTGAGCTACTGTTTCAGTTTGAGTAGATGTACTTTGTACGTCAACAGGCTCATATTGAACAGCGATCGTGTTTTTTTCTTGATTTTCGAGAATTTGTTTGCATAGGATTTCACACGCATTTTCAACAATCTGAAATGTAAAATATAGTCTCAATATAACGATGATTTTGCAAGTTCAGATTTATTTATCAAGGTGAAGTCAAACCACCTGTCTCTTGGCAGAAGACTCTTCTCTATGACAACTAGATAACCTTTTTTAACGATGTTTGAGTGTGAAAATATTGTTGGTATAGCATCAGGTTTTAGAATCCTTTCCGTTGGCAGATTTAGCAACTCATTCTAAATAAAAAATTGTAAGTTGTACGTTTTATTTGGAGCATAATCGGGGAAACTTATTAGACGTTGCACGTGCTGGTAAAAGATCATACATATTTCTTGAAAGGAAAAAATTTATACACAAAGTTACTACGTTAAGAAAATATTTACAAAACTGGGAGAATAAAAAAAATGAAGGGCAAGTGTTGTTTTAAATTCATACCTAAAATAACAATTAATATGAATATATTATAACTTACCTTCAAATCTCTCTCAAAACAAGAATCCTCAAAGTGTTTATGACAGACACGAATATTTTTCTCAGCAGGAAGGTTTGTTCTTTTTAATTTATCAACCCATATTTTTTTCAGCTTTCCATCTTTTGGAAGACGAAAAAGACCTACTTTCTGATTTTTGGTTGAATCACTGTCACAACCAACAGCAGCACAAATAACCATAATAATAAAATAACTAATTTAATATATATTTCAATAATATGTTTCTTAACAAGAACGGTTGACTTACTGTAACGAAAACTCTATTTAGAAGCAAACTTCTCCAATGACGTCACTTAATTATGAGGAATAAATTATTTGTTTTTTAGCTTGGAATATACAGGGGACAAAAACACTTTTTGCTACAAAATCTGATCATGATTAATTTTTCTACCTTAAAACTACAAGAAAACGACAAAAATGAAATTTTGAAAATTTCATGATACCAGTCCTTTAACAATGCTTTTTACTAAAAAAAAAAAAAAAAATTCAGAATTTGTCACCCCAACTAGAAAAATTGGTTGCCATGGAACACTTCGTCATATTTTTCAAAGGTGTAACTAAAAATACTTAAAAAGTTATGGAAAAAAACCCCGAGAGGAGGGGGCGCTGAATCAGCCGGTATATATAGTATGAATATAACGGTATGAATAGGGTTAAAAGGAGGAAACAAATTAACACGAATTGAAAAAAATCATGCCTGCAAAAACCAATGTAGATATGTCTTGCAAAAATCTCTGCAGGAATTATTTTTGCCGAAATTTACTGAGTTGCCGAAAAGAATACCTGTAATTTTGTTAGTAAAAGTACATTATTATAAGATTTTCTTAGCTAACTCGGTATGTGGCGTATACTACAAGTACCATATTTTTCCTGGTTTTTTTTCGACCTCTTCAGGTCTGGCATTCATAGTAATTTATGCAAAATAATATATCAGCCATTTTTAATCTAATTAAATAGTTATCTAAGTTGCAAGGCAATAGCAATAATTTATGCAAAATAAATCAAAACAGACAGGACAGATTTGTTGTCAGCCATATTTGTTTACAAATGTGCTATTTAAATTTATACTTATGAACCATACTTTTGTTAAATAATTATTTTCGTAATGGTATTTTCATAACTACTTCGTGGTGTTTGTAGGATGCAACCGACTGTTTTTTTTTTCAAACAAGGGGCAGATATGGTACTTGAGGTACGCAAATCTGAATACTAAGGTATGAGAAATGCACCCTAGTTCGTTTTAGCCAATCAGAAAATGTTATTTTCCGTATTGCCCTACAGACATCACTAATGGCTTAACAACCTCCAATAATGAGCATGTTTATGAATGTCGCTTGGAATATTTGATTCCTCATGAAGGGCAAACAAAGCGTTAAAGTAGGTATAAAGTTTTAGAAATTCTGTCTTCTAGAATTATCAATGTTATCAGTACTTCTTCTGTTGTCTCTCAACAAAAGATTACAAAATAGAACAAATGTCTATTGCTACAAATGTCATTAAAGTGGCAAAGAGTCAACCCTCATCAAGACGTTATCAGTGCCAAGGTTCCATACGTTCTATGTTTTATACATACATTTTTCATACTAAGTTTTTAGACTCCTTCGGGAAATGGTTGTTTTAAATGTGTTCAATGACGTCATCTTGACGTCACCAGTACCAAATTTTGTCCTTGGATTGTCCTATAAATTCATACAATGGCAGGTATTACAGAGTGCGGCATAACACATGTAGCATGCTTCATTGCAGTATTCGTTTGTTCGAGCCTTTATGTGTTGCTCCGCTATGCAAAATTTACCGATGCTCATATTTAGTTATTAAAATTCCGTGAATTGTGTATTCAGAATCACATCATTCGTGGGTAATTTACTCGAATCCAAGCTTTTTAAGAAAATCATCGGAGGGAATGAAAATACTAAATAGAGCTTCAAGGAGTAAAGACAAGAGTGACACCACAAACAATAGACAATTTAAATATAGAAACATTGATGTCATGACAACCTAATCACTCACCAGCAGAAAAGACTCCGTGGGGTAATTAAGCTGACATGACAGAAAGACAAATGAAGGAGAGCTAAAAGAGACAACAGAATAATATTTTATTACAATAATGATTGATTGATTGATTGATTGATTGATTGATTGATTGATTGATTGATTGATTGATTGATTGATTGATTGATTGATTGATTGATTGATTGATTGAGATCTAATAATAACAACAACAACTAAATCTGCGGCAACAAATGAACCTCTTCTGTTGCCTCTTTCGCCTACAAACGCAAATGGCCTGAATTTTTGTAAAGAGAAAAATTATACATTTCTTCTTCACTGCTTTATGGGGAGAAAAATGAACGCAGTTTTTTTAGTGAGTTTGCGCAGGGAATCAACTTTTATTGTAATATAATTTATCAGATTTTTCTAACAAAAAGGAAAGCTGAAAATTATCTTACCACTTCAAAGTAGCAGCTGTAACTTAATGAAAACAACTTAATTAATATTGAAGTGTCATAAGATAAGTAAATGGAAAGGTGAAGTTCGAAAGCGTGATTTCCCAACTAAATATTTTACGCATGGAAAACATTGTTTTTGTGCTTTACCTACGACATTACAACTTTGGAACCAACCTCGAACCCAGAGTCATATATCTTTTTTTTACGTGAAGACGACGAGACACACAGACACATTTTACTACAAATGTTAAACGTAGTTTTACTGAATAAATCGTTTCCTACGTTAAACATTAGGTCCTCCCAAAGTTTCTCCAGTCTATCATTGAAACCATTCAACTTTTTGCTTCAACCACGCTTGCTGGGAGGTTGTTCCAATAATCCGTCACACGATCATGTTTTTCGGAAAGATCTCTTGTATATTGTGAATCTATGGTTTCTGAGTGATTGTCTAGTGCCGGTAACCGAGCAGCCATTTGATAGAAATTCACTCGCATTTTCGTCATAAAATCCATTGAAAAGGTTGAAGAGTCCTAAATAACAAAAATCTCAACCGTATGGTTGCGCTTTTAATTTCTAATGTAAAAGTGGGACCCAGTATCTAGGACCTTTAGTACACCATATAGTAGGACCTTTCCAAATTACCATTACATTCCAACTTCACAAAGGAGATTGACATTGAAAATATATTTAGGTAAGTATAGGATATCTCGTTAGGAAAAGAATTACCTTAAGGGAACTAATATATGCGGAAGATTGCAAAACTAAAGATTGCGAAATTAATTTGTCTTGAATTAGCAATCTTTTATTCACCTATTTCCTTGTCTTTCGCAATCCTTAATTCCGTTTTTTCGAAAATTTCAGAACGATTTGCGTTCTTAAATTTCTTAATTCAAAACAAGTTTTGAACCCCAAAAAACTATATAAAAAGGGGCACACATACATGCCTAATGAAAGTAAATTTTGATGTCTTCAATATATAAGTGAAGATAGTGAGGAAGGTATAAACAAAGCTGTTTCAGTAAATCAAGTACAATCACTTTCATTTTATCTTTTAAACCTGTCGATTTCATAGCGGTTGAACTACTAAAAAAGCTCCTAATGTCCTTGACAACAATCTGTTCTTTTAAATGAGATTTCCTTTCCTTCGTATCTTCGTTGTATTTCCCGCGTTTCATGAAGATGAAGATGAAGAAATTTGTATGTTCAACTAATGAAAATTTAGTCACAATTCTGCTTTGAAAAGATCCAATATACCAAAATCATATTGTGCCACTCTTGCTGATACTGTAATTATCAGCTTTTGTTTCTGTGGGTTAAAACATTTGGTTATTCTTCCATTTTGAAAACTATATAATGGAAAACAAAATTTCTGTGATTCGCAATTTTAAATTCCTCAGTCCTCTCATTCGCAATTTTTAATCCTACAAATTCTTACCATTTTCCGATTCGCAAAATTTAGTTTCGGAATCTTTTGTTCCGCAAACATTTAGTTCCCTTAAGGTATGTGGCCTAAATTTAGTGCTGATAACGTCACGGCTCTTGTTAATACGCATGCTTCCCAAAGGCATATTACATCGAAACTTACAGGTAGGAAGGGTGTCTCTGGGTCCTAGGTGCAAAAGTTACTAGGTTCTAGGTCTCACTTTTCATGTCCACACAACAATTAGATTTTTATATAACATAATGTACCATCATCGTCTAAATCTTGACCAAGAGTTTTTACAAAGAACGCTAAATTTACATTTTATCAAACCTGGCTGAGGGTCACCTCGTCCATTTTAAGTTAAAAAGTAGGACTCTCCAAACTTTATTTTGTTTTCAACACGAATTCTACAAAAGCCATGGAAAATAACTCAAAACGTATGCACAGAGTGCTCGCCTCCAGTGCGGGAGGACAGGGTTCAAATCCTGGCCGAGTCATGCCAGCGACTATAACAGTGTGAATCGATCCACTCAGCTTAACACTCAGCTTAAGAGCGGGATTGATATCTAAGGGGTTGTCTGGTTGAGCGGTTGAGGCGCACTTGCGGCCTCCGTAGCCCAAATGCGGACTTTAAATGCTCTAGGACCTCCTACGCAGGAGCCTCATTCATAATAGTTCTATCAGAACTGAAGAGTATCCTGGGTAAACATTAATAATAATAATAATAATAATAACAAAAAGCGACGGAAGCCGGAATATGTGGTCAACAGCTATGAATTAGGCAGAAAGAAATTTAAATGACATGGCAACTCAAACGAATGCGTCTTTATGGTTAACAATCTTGCCAATCAAAGAGGAAGGTTACATTCTCACAAAACAACAGTTCTGTAATCTCCTTCATTGTATTCTCGCTGAAGAGATTACCTGTGAAATGCGAATGTGGAGCAAACTTCAGCCTAGACCACGCGCTTAGTTGCAAAAAAGGAGGTTTTGTGACGTTAAGACACAATCTCCTTAGTAGAAATGTCACATGTGAGCTACTAAAAGAAGTTTACAAATATGTGAGATGTGAAACAATTCCAGGAGAATCTTTACCAAAGTCAACAATAAAAAGCGACGAAGCCCGACTTGATGTTGCCGCTCGTTTTTTGCAGACGGATCAAATAGCATTTGTAGATATAAGGGTTTTCAAAGAGATATGTATGCACAACGACGAACAAATCATTTGACATGAACGAAACAGAAAAAAGAATTCTTATAACAAGTTGAGCATTGGTAGCTTCACACCGCTCATATTTTCAGTGGCGCCTCGCTGATCAATTCAATCAGCACGTGTCTGCGTGGACGTCAAAAAATCATTGTGAACACATTTATTTAATTCATGAGTGCGCATTGTCGGATGTTGCCTTGGCTTAATGGAAGAAATTTCAATATCTGCTCTTCTGGTCGAATATCTGTTTATTCCTGGAACCCAGTGTTGACCTAGGTCACATGGTCTTTCTATCGTAGGTATCCGTTTGAAGGCCACTGAAACTAACATACACAATGTGGCAGACGTTTGCTGGAATTAAAAAAAGAGAGAAGAAAAGGAGATTACGAGTGACACAGATCAATATATTTCAACTGATAACTAAGGACCTCCATCAGTGTTTTCTGAAATCTTATAGATTTTAAAGTTTTGGTCGACATCCAAAATCATAAAATATTTCTTCGGTTCTATGAAAAGCTCAACAGGAATGCGCGAGAGTTAGATTTAGAGTTAGATTTGAATTAAACAATCATTTAAGAACTGAAAAAGTTCTCAATCTTTCTGCTCAAGAATCTTTCTCTCAAAATATTGCCTTAACTTTGCTTGTTTTTTTCTGTCGTCATAACTGCGCGATATTTTAACTGCCCGGTGTGTGGTCCAGCTACCACAAAGGTAAATCGACAACCAAGTTAGTGCAACTCCATCATAATCGACTGTGGAGGAGCGACAACATTACTACGATTCACCATCGCTCTCCTCCTTTTCTTCCACCACCGCAGCTTCTTCTTTTCGTTGCTTCAATTTTTTGATGAGCTCCTTCGCGGGGTTGAATACACCGTGCGTTTGCTCTGCACACACGAAACACCTTCTAGATTTTCGATAATGCTCAAGAGCACACTTTTCGCAAAAGTAATGCTTGCATTTCGTCACAATCGGATTGACGAAACTTTGTCGGCATATGTAACAAGCGAACGGGAATTCGTCGTCGTCATCACTGTCAATTGCATACTTGGATACATCCTCCTCACCATAGCGACCTGCAAAACAAAACAATGAAATGCATACAAACGAGGTTCGATATGTTGACTAGATCATAATACGGCGTTTAAACAGAAACTCAGGAATGGTCTATTACTATAAGTTGGTCTAACAAGATGCGATCACCAAATGTTTGCGGTCAAAACTGTGTTATTTCGGTCTGGGTTAAAGGAGGATATTACTGCGTATAGCCTCGTTCTTTCAAACTAAAATAAGAGACTTTCAATCAAAAAATCAAACATTCTCATTATAGAGTTTCCACTACATAGGTTTATTTATATAACAAACATTTAAATCAATTCCAGTGAAACTAGTGATAACAACTGATTTCTAGCTTGCTAACCTTCTTTGTATTCTCGTTCAAGTTGCCAACCGTGTTTATAATCGCTCCTGTCATGTAAGAATTTGCAGCTATCTCCAAACCCACAAAAGCCTGTCTCTTTATAATCTTTGCAAATGTCTGGTTGATAATCCCATCGTATTGTTGAACGCAGGTGGGCTGGTGCGCGAATAGGTCCGTGCCTATAATTGAAAACAGAAAAGACCTTTTCACGAACGAAGTCACAACATCCAACGCATTGGCAACGACGTCTTGTATCACTATTTTAAAGAACGACCCGACATCTCTAAGAAAGCTCGACGGCTTGGGTCTTTTTCATGGATAAGGATACACGAAGCACTTACCATCGCATCGTTTTCGATGTCTATAATTATTAAGTAATTTAGCATCATAAAAAAATCTTTCCCTCAGGTTTGCAAACGACGCCAATGTTATTGTTATTATTCTTGAAAACGAGGCGGATGTTGTGACGTGTTTCAAGGAAATTGTTTAGTTTTGCTGGGAAGGATAAAAATCATGTTCTCAAACTATGGATAATTTGTGCGAAAAAGTTCTTAACTTAAAATTGTTCAGTACTAAAAGCACTAACAGATTTCTCATGAAAAGTGTGTGACAGAAAAACAGATTTGCCAGTACCTCACCATTCCACTGGATGCATTCCCAGCTGCAGTGTCTTTTTTCTCGATATACTGCGCGTAGCCAGTTTGACCACGGTAGATTTTATCATCTTCTTTGCTTTTAAGTTCTTTGTTCAGCATTTGTGCACGCTCGAAAATGGACTGGGCGTCCTTGCCAACTTCAGTTTCTGAAACAGAAATCAGGTGACTGTTTAATTAAAATTAAACCAACATCCACGTCACATAAGGAAATTTGCCAGTCAGAGTTATGATGGTGTTCTCATCATTTGAACACGTAGGACGTAGACCCTCCTGGGTTTTCTCCAAATAACTCCCCTTAAAATTCAAATAATAAAGTGTCCATACCAAGCATGAACACCTCTTAGGCTTGCTATAAGTACTGCACACATGTCCCTCACAAACGATAGTATGAGACATTTATCGGTAAAGACACAATGAACTAAGAGCCGTTTCTCGCATTTGTTAACTCAGTCCCTTGAGAGTCCGAGTTATCGGGAGTATATTGTACAATAGACAATCGAGTTTATTATTATTGGCCCTTTCTACGCCGGCCCTTAATGGCGTTAGTTTTTAGGACTTGGCGTCGAACTTTCAAAAAAAAAAAACGCCAGTAATAAGGGCCAACCTTATTATGTAAAATATCACTTTTATTGAAAACTTACCAAATTCTAACGTAGCTGTAGCACCCATATCATTCGGACCTTCTCTTTTACCAGTACCAGAGGATTTGTACTCGACATTTACTTGCACATTAATTTTCTGTTCACTATCCTCATCTGATGAATCAGCTCCAACATCTTCCTTGTTTTTCTTTCCACCTAAAATGAACCATAGAGTCGTTAGAATTTTCCATCCTTCGGAAACCTGTTATCAAGTTCTATTGTTGGTACTTTTAACTGCAGCAAATATATAATTTTGTTAGTTAGAATTTGTCATGAATTATAGTAGAGTAGTTCTTGATTATCGTGAAAAAAAAATATTTCCAAGCTAAGTCCATTTTTTTGTGGTTCATATATTAACCCTAAAAGAAATTCCCCATTTTGCCCATTTGAGGAAATCTCGTAATTAGTCACCAAATTTTATAATAAAATGTGAAATGTGAAAAATGATTGAAAAAAATATTTCATATAATACCACATGATAGTATTTTTCATACTGATCATAGAAAGTATAGGTCAAAAATTTGGTGAAAAGTGGTAAGTGAAAAGCAGTTATAGAAGGTAAAAAACAACACCTTTTTACATATAAGCATAAATACCTACAGCCTAATTAATTCTCAAACTGCTCAAAAAAATATGCATTACATTATGCATATCCCAAGGCTGAATAAATATGTTGAGTATATACTTTAGTCTCAGATATCTTATTCTAAAAATATGAATAAGAGTAGCCTGGTGTCCATTTTACATCTTTATGACACAATCGTTGTGTGGTGACACACCATGCCTAAAGAAACTTTTGAAAAACAAAAATGTTTTTTATAGATTACAACACAATGTTTTCAATTCGAAAAACTTGTATGTGCTTGAATCCCTTTCGAGGAACCCTCTACCATTTTTTTTTTAGGGTGGACAAGCAACCAGAAATCTCTTTATTTACAAGTGGACAACAAGCATTTTTGCAACATAAAGGTTTTTGTCCTGAGTACTTCATGCTGCCTCAATTAAATTTTGCAATAGTGTCTACTGTATGGGACATTTTGGGCGTTAATTTAAAAATCAAATATTTTTAGGGGGCGTTTATGTGAGAGGGGCATTTCTTGAACATATTGAATTTTTGAGGGAGTGCTTTGTTCAAAAGGGGCGTTTTTTTAAAATGAGGGTGTTAAAATAAATAAAATACGGTGTACTCCTTAAAGAAGTTTTTTTTAGCAGCTTTTAAAAAAATGTTTTTTGGGGGACACCCGGCATAATATACTTTTAAACATTGAAAAATTATAACTGGACCATCTCGTAAAAAAAATCCATTTTTACTTGTCATTCAGTCTACTTGTCATCCTCCTCCTCCCAAACAAATTTGCGCATGTGCATGCTGATCTACAAGCCATACAAAAACTCCCATCTCCCATACTGTTAAAAAAAATCATACCTGACTTCTGCACCATTGGATTTTTGGCAAACTTTCTTCCAACTTTCACAACAGCACTTTGCTCATCACCATCACTTTCACTTGAGCTGCCTTTTCTCTTACGAACATTTCGTTGCGACTTTTTGCCAGCCTTCCTGAAGAACATACAATTTTGATCGGCACTATTTTCAGTCTGTGACATCATAAGCTATATAGTGTTTTTGCAAATAAAAAAGACATCAAAATGATACAATCTGAAAGTGGAAAATAGACTTCACATTCATTACAAATCCAAGACTGAATCATCTTTCCTGAGTCTGAAAACCTCTTCTTTTTAAAAGAAATTAAAAGTCTATTGTTAAAACATTCTAAATCACACTAAATAAGAAATACAGACTAGCTTTTAAGGAAAGAAACTGTCTCAGACCGAAAATTTTTGAGGGTTTTAAATTTCCGCAAAAAATCAACTTTTTAAATTCACAAAATTAAATTCCTGCAAAAATTTCTGCACAATGAAAAGTTCCGAATGAACATCATGGCAAAAAAATGGACTTTTTAGTTTGTGAATTAGAGTGAATTCTCTGTTTCCACAAAGTTCATTAAGGACACATGTATGGGGGAACACAGTGTTCTAGCTAGGATTTCAAGGACGTATAGTGGCCAAGTTCACATCAAAGATGCTCCTAACCGGGTCAATGAGCATTGGCTTTTTTGTTTTTCGGAAAGGCCTTTATGCTTTAACATCAACATAATCTTTTTGCGAAAAACAATTGCATGACCCCTTATAGAAAAGAAGAAAAAATGTCAATAAGTACCACAACTGTTGTGTGACATGTGAATTGCACACATGAACTGATTTTGAAGTGAAGTGACATTACGACTTTCATGTGGCAGCGTCGTGACAAGAGAAGTTATGGTATCAGGGACGAAAACCATCGTAGTGGCCTCCACGCTAAAATGTCCCTGCGAGGACACTGGAATATATGAGAAAACCAGAGATTTATAAAAATCATAATGCATAAAGGAACTATGGAAGCTGTTTTATTACTATCAATCACAATGTGGATCTCTATTTCTCCTAAATATTGCTAAATATTTATCTCCATCATTTCGTGTGACTTTCTTCCCTTCC
Source organism: Turritopsis rubra (assembly GCA_039566895.2). Lineage (NCBI taxonomy): Eukaryota > Metazoa > Cnidaria > Hydrozoa > Anthoathecata > Oceaniidae > Turritopsis > Turritopsis rubra. The sequence goes on along the minus strand of CM077630.1, from coordinate 7,043,351 downwards.
TCTGATGTGTCAAAAAGTAATGGTACTACAGGATCACCTTTATAATCATCCTCTGATAGCTGTTCGAACAGGGGATGTTCAGAAAAATGTGTTTTCATCCATTCGTGTAACTCGAGAACATCTGTCACCGTGTATACAATACCACCCACCGCCATCAAATATGCATACTCGGACAACAAAGTGTTACTAATGATACGCCATTTGTATTTTGATTTTTTAAAATGTGGATCGGGGAATAAGAAAAATAATTTTTTCAACTGTCCCTTTTGAAAGAAATTTGTCATGTACTTCATTGCGTTAGTTCTTATGACAGCAACATTCTGATATTTTTCGCCGTTGTTTTCCGAACGTAATGCTAAAATTCTTTGGTGCACATATGCAGAGACTTTGACACGTATTTCCATTCCCAATGTAAGTGACTCTGGAAACAAAGGAGACAAAGCGATGGACAGACCACCATACCCACAACCAATGTCAACAAATTCAACTTTGTGAATATCGTCTGTTGAAGTACCGGATTCATCAAAATATCTTGGATAAAAAGAGTGCCAATTCATTTTCGTCGGACTTATCGGGTACAAGAATGAATGATCTGCTAAAGGATTTGAATGAGCTCTCTGCCGAAAGTATTTCTTTTGTGGTGCTGCCACCAATTTTTCAGATACATCCTCAGCCATTACACTACACTAATACCTACATGAAACAACAGAGGAAATAAAGTAAACACTCTTAAAGAACTTACAAAGAAAGTTTTATTATATAACTTCTGAGGTCAGTTTAATGTATACTGATTCAGCATGCACACATTGTTCCCGTAGACAGCCACATGATAGCATACATTTCACTTAAACAATTTGACATAAGACAGAGGCAGAGTAACTTCACCCTTGTGGGAAAAATAAAGATTATACTCAAAACGACTTCTTTCTTCCACACAGACATATTAAAATAAAGTCACAGAAACTTTTCATTTAAAATGATTGCTTATATACATGTGGCTGTCCAAGGGAAAAAACTAACATAGATACAGTTACACCTGTATTTACCTATAATTTTTACCTATAATTTTTACCTATAATTTTTACCTATAACCTATATGTTATAGATAAAGATTACCTATATACCTATAACTTCATCTATATTATAGGTTTATCAGGTAAACAATTACCTATAATCTGTGATCTATAATCAAAAGTTTATTTTTTATAGATTATAGGTTTACTTATAGGTAATTCTTTTGTTCTCAGAATTGATTATCTATAATTTCAATCTATAAATTCCATGTTAGTTTTTCCCCTTGGACCGTCACATATTGAGGATGGTATCAATCAGGTAGTGTTCAGTCAAAATAATATAAGTGGAAAGATATATATACAGTACAGCCTGAAACAAACTTTTAGTGTCCACATAAGAAATCAGCTTACAAGAAGAGTCAGTGTCTTTTTAGAATTTAACAACCTTCTGTTTATGCACTTTCATGTTTAATTCAATCAATTCTAAACAAACTGCATCAGAATACAGAAGATTTTAAAATAATGACTTTATGTAGTATAAAACTGTACACAAAAATCTTTTGTGTTTTCATGTAAAATTTCATTTGTTCACAAGCGTAATGTTTCTTTCGGACGGTACTGTTCTGGAACTTTGATAATTTCAAAAACAAAGCTTTCATTAACTAATCAAGGCAAAGTAAATGTATTTCTTTTCATCAACTAAATATAATATAAAGTAGAAAAATTACTTGCAAATTAAAAAGAATTGAAAAGACTACAATCATATAGCTGATCAACAACTAAGTATTGTCTTCAATACTGTCATCATCAATTTCAGGCCATTTTTCCTGTAAAAAATCAAATAAATCATCTGCTACATCACCTTGTATAACTATTTCATCATCCCCCGTAACTGAGGAACCACACGAGAATCTATTCGCAAAGGCTTTGGCTGCCTTTTTCGGATCTATGGAAAACGTACTAAGGCCCTTAATGATTGTTACACATTTCTTTTTGCTTCTTGTTTCACGAGTAAGAATAACTTTTTTAACTGCTGTCTTCTTCTTGACCAATTTGCTGGCTTTTCCACCCCTTGTTTGTCGTTTCTTTTTCTCTTCTCCATCAATGCCAAGATCTTCAATTTGACCAACTAACTCCTCATACAACTCAGGAAGGTTCTCCTTCAGCCATCCTTTACATTTATCAGGTTCTGCACCATATTCACAATACTCAGGTGGTAAATCGCAAATACCACAGTATTCAACCTCCAGTGGATAATTTTCATTCGCCATTGTTCTATAGGATTACCAATAAAAATAAAAAGCTATAGATGAATTCCATTATGATGTATGCTGTTTAGATGTGTCTCAATGATTTTAGGCATCAAATTTTATCTAATTTCCCTTGTTAAAGTATTCTATTATCAAGGCCAATTTGTTCTGAACCTTTCCTGCCAGCATAAACTTTATATACACTGTGCATATAAGTGTTTTGCCATTAACAACAATGGGGCCATTGGTTTGCAATAAGGAATTCAAAACAGAGAATTCGATGGTGTACGTGGTTGATAGCGAATGTAAACATAAGATTCATCTATATCAAACCTCCTAGTTAAGGGCATAGCTTTATTTATCTATACATATATATAGGTGAATTACCTGACTGGTTATTGCAACAGTGTAAAAGTGAAACTATTGGCAACTTAAACCGATTGCCTTTATTCCTCTCCATCGTTGTTTTGGTGAAAAATATAAGGAGTTTCATAGGAGAAAATCCTTTTAACTTTCATCGTATAGAATTTTTAAAAAATACATTCCTAAATCCTTTCCTAAAACCTTTCCTAAATCGACTATCTATCGTCCTCAATTGAAAACAAAATGTGTCAACAAACATTTATTAATTAAAATTCATATTTGTTCTTAATACAAATGACATTGATTATTGAATTTTGTCATAGCAAATCGGAGGACACTATACGTTTTGTGAAAGAATAAACACAATCTAGAAAGAAAACTTTCTTGACAATTAAGTATAATGCATTTTCATACATTTCCAGAAGAGTGTGAAAGCTTGCTTGGTCTTTTAGGTACACCCAAATCAATATAAGGGCGAATGAAATTATATCACAGCTTCTTGTTGACCACCCCCACATGAGTCCCCACAGGACCAAAATCATTATTTTACAGTAAATTGCCATTTCAGCTATGTTAACACTTTATTCATTACCCACAGCTGATCAGTGATTGAACCACTGTCAAAGTGGTCAGCAAAATTTTGAAAACAAATTCCAGGACTTTTCAGGCTTGGAACCTGCTTTTTTCCAGGTGAAATATCAGTTCTACCAGGACAATTTGTGTCAAATAGAAAGAGAGAATTCAAAGCAAGGCGCGGCAGTTAATTGAAATCATGGAAACTCAATGTGTATTATTGTGTGTGTATATAAAAGTTTCAATGAAGCCTGGATTTCTGGGTAATTCTGACATAAATTCTAAACCCTCAATTTGTAAAGATTTAGATTGCAGTCAAGAAAAATGTTTTTAAAAGAATGGCTTTACATACCAGATAAATGTCCAAATATACACTGTGAGGTAATGTGTATGTTGTATGTAACTTTCCGTAAATGAAAAATAAATAATGAATTTTCCCACATATGTTTTCAAATATATCCTATATATATAGAAACTGTGATTTAATTTCCCTCGGCCTAATAATTATTAGAAGCAGGAACTTTTCCATACATACTTACATACACATACATAATAGCTACATTGGGGAATACTTAATTCAAATTGAACTCGCCTAGACAAAATATGAAAAAGCTCTAAGTTACAGTTGATCACTGTAACAATTATCTTGTCCTGCAAAGAACAATTCAGAACATTTAATGAATCCTTCTTTGAAAAAACAATATATTATAACAGGTTCGTCATCATCATGGAACGGGGTCAATACAGTACGGGACTGAACTACAACTAAGCCAAAAAGTCTGGAATGACAATACACATGCCAACCACAGAGACCGTAGATATGGTTCCCAAAATAATGCACGTGTATATAACCTCTGCATGCTTTATTTACAAGCAAGGCAGCGTCCCCCCACCCCCCAGGCAAAGGTAAATAACAGAATCAGAAGAAACGAACATGTTTGGGAAAACATTTTGTTTGAGAATAAGAGGTCTCAACAAATGAGGTTCTAACTACTCATGACGGAATACTTCGTTACCCCTATTCAAAGAAGTGCTAAAAGGTAATTCTTGTAACAACCAAACATTAGAAATTTACAATAATTTTGTCGAACGTGGTCATTGCGTAGCTTTAGACTATATAAATACAGTCATTTTTCAATGACAGAAATGTGTGTCATCTACAGCACTCTGTCTCTAACCACGACACTAGACTTTCCTGAAATCTACCAATTGAATAGCATGGCATTTCATTAAGAGGTTAAAATTATTTCTGATTGAGTTAAATAATATTTTGATGGAAGATTACGAGTCCTTACTTTAACCAAAGGGAAATATGAATGAAAACTTCTAAGAATTCTAAACCAAGTTGGTAATCGTAACCTAACTAAAATCCAGGACACCCGTTTGAGATTCAAGCGTACTGTCACATTTTGAGGCGAAAATGAAGTGAAAACAAATGGCTGCTAGCTTCATCAGTAGAGATAAAGAAAAGAATTACGAATTGAAAGTTGCAAACTCGTATAAATCTCATTACTTAGCAAGACAGCAAATCTCATACGATTGAGACCGGTATGTTTATTAAACAAGTCTAACTTTTTTTAACATACAGATTTCTTTGTAAGAAGGAGGTCCGTCCAAACACCCCTCTGATTATTTCCTTATTGTTTATTTATTTTATGTTTCGTTTTTTTCCGGTTTCACCATGTTGAAGATAGGGTCCACAGAAAAGCTGACAGCTTTGATGATCATGAATGTTTAGATTTTATAGTTTTCAACGCGTAACTTGTTTCCTTTCTTACAGCTCGTGCGAAACTCTTTTTATATTTCTGTATTAGATGCTGCTTTCGAGTATTAAAGTATTCAAAATAAATATTACTACGACGATTACTGTTACTCCACTCGATCAACATTACAAAAGTCTCTTCATGAAAGTATAAAATACGTAGACACATCATGGCAGATAGATGCGGAACAACATACGACGTTTATGTCGGATTCAAGAGGTCGAACAGCTACGAACTAATTCGAGAATTAATTGGTGATCGACAATACGACATGACATTAACATCGGATTATGTCGTTATCCATGCAAGAGAGGAAGAGGAGGGGTGCACACTCGTGGAGATTTTAAAAAGTTTTGACAAAAAGTTTTCAGACGTGCATATGATGATTGATCGGAGTAAAGCAAAATCGGATACTGAGAAGGATGTTTCCGAAAAACTTTGGAATGAGAATCTAAATAAGGCTGAAGAACTTCTGAAGAACCACGAAGGAAAAATTGCTGCTGCCAAAGAGTTGTATGAGGATGTCAAGAAACATATTAACGATGAACCAACGAATTTTGTGAACATAGAATCGAAATTGAAGTTATTGGAAAGTCATAAACGGAGCATTGAGGAACTTATGGATCAAAAAAAGGAATTTCAAACTTTTCTTGGTCAAGCTGAGCAACAATTCATCAACATTAAAATGGACTCGTTGGAAGATAACAAGCCATTTTTGCATCACTTAAAGACTCTAGACATAGAAATGGAGAGATTAAGAGCTGCTCTTCCCATTTATTCGAAAAAGTCGCACATTGTTCAAATGATTCGAGAAAACCAAGTGACTATTCTTACTGCTGAGACCGGCTCTGGTAAAAGTACACAAGTTGTTCAGTACCTGTATCAAGATGGTTTCGGTGAAGAAGGCTTGATTGTGTGTACTCAACCACGTAAAGTTGCTGCGTTGAGTCTTGCCAGACGTGTAGCACAAGAACTCCAATGTACAGTCGGACAGGCTGTTGGCTTCATTGTTGGAATGCAATTGCAAAGGTCCACTGATACTTCCATTTTGTTCATGACTGATCAGGTTTTGCTCAATGAATGCATACGTGATCCATTATTTAAGAACTATAAATGCATCGTTATTGATGAAGCTCATGAAAGAAGCATTTCAACCGACCTCCTTCTTGCTATGGTAAAGAAAGCTTTGTTAAAGAGACCGGATTTGCGTGTTGTCATATCATCTGCAACGATTGATCCAACCATTTTTTATAAATACTTTGAGGGAATGGTGGCCAAGTTGCACGTATATGGTCGAACATTTCCAGTCGAAATCTATTGGGAGACAGAATCCAGACAAACCAATTACTTAGAAGCTGCAGTAGCCAAGGCAAAAGAGATTCATGCATGTAAACCCGATGGAGATATACTTGTCTTCTTAACAACACCACTTGAGACGGAGAAAGCACAAGAATTTATCAACGCTGATTCACAATTAAAACAAGTGCATTGCTTGGTGTTGCATGGCCGTCTACAGTCTGAGGAACAATGCATGATTTTCAATCCAGCTCCCCCTGGCAAAAGAAAAGTAGTTTTTGCCACCAATAGCGCTGAGACGTCTGTCACAATACCAAACATACGCTATGTTATCGACAATGGAATGGTGAAAGAAAAGTTTTACGATATGAAGAGAAATTTGAGCACTTTAAAAATTGGTCCAATCAGTAAAAGTTCCGCAAAGCAAAGAATGGGCAGAGCTGGCAGAACTCAGGAAGGAGAATGTTATAGGCTTTATACCAAAGAGGAGTATGACCTGATGACTGAGATTATGTGTCCCGAAATCTTACGTGAAAACCTAGGAACTGCACTACTGAAATTGCTGCAACTCGGTATAAAGGATCCCCTCACTTATGATTTCGTGGAAATGCCTCCAGAGGAATCGTTGAATATGGCATTGGTTGAATTAATGAATCTAGAAGCAGTTGAAAATGGCATTTTGACTGCACATGGAAAGATCATGGCAAGTCTTCCTGTGGAGCCGAGGTTGGGAAAGTTTGTTACATTAGGAATGGAAGCTGGTCTTACAATGGATTCTGTTGTTGTGGCTGCTATTTGCTCCGTTGGTGGAAACGTGTTTTTTCGAGCAGGTACCAACGAAGAAAAACAAGTTGCCGATCGATTGAAAGTTCGATTTTGTAGCCGATACGGCGACTTGATGACCCTTCTCGATGTTTATAAGGAATGGGACAAACTTGATGATCGGTTGAAAAACCAGTGGTGTAAATCTAACAGTATGAACGCCAAATCTCTTCGTTATGCTCGCGATCTTGTCAAAGATATGAAGTTTAGTTTAGAACGAATTGATGGATCAAGAATTCCTGACCATTACGATTCCGATAATCGTATAAGCGACTTTCTTCCACAGTTGATGTTACGATGTTTTGAACGCAATGTTGCTTACTTTTCTGGACATGAACGTGGTGGGTATTTTCGACTAAATGGAGAAAGAAGTTTCTTGCATCCTTCTTCTGCGTTATCTTTCTTGAGTATGACACCACGATGGGTTTTGTTCGAAGAGACTCTCGAAACGAATCGTCCGTATCTGCTGAATGTATCGGCTCTTCCTGAAGATACTCAAAGCAACATTGTTACGTATAACAAAGATATTGTGGTTAAGAGAGTTCATTCGGTGGTTATTGGAAAGGAAATCGCAAGTAGTTTACAATTTGGACGAAATGATGGCAAGTTTGAAGTAAGTGCTACACAAGCGTTGGATACAAACATTTTTGCTGATTATGACGAAAACACCGGGAAAGCAGATATATATGCATTAGATTCTGCTGCCAAAGATGCAACTGCTTTTTTCCAAGAAGCTATAGAAAAGGAAATCTCTAGATTTCAGCAGAAAGTCTTAGAATTGCCCATTTCTGAAGGCAATTCATATTCGCAGGTTATTGGTTCGGGCGGAGAAACATTGGATATCCTCTATCCAGATGAATTTCTGTCTGTTTTGATCCAACCACCTCCAGACATGGCATCGCTACCAGAACAAGCTATGGAAGATATATTCTCTCCTTTTGGATGCATCTCCGAAATGAAAAAGTTTAGATCAAGCACCTCTTACTGGGGTAAAATCACTTATACTAACCGTGTTAGTGCAGAAAAAGCTGTTGAGAACAACAGACCATCGGAAAATGAGGACGGTTCGTTTGTTGTAAAACCAGATGTAATGGGTAAATTGAACGAAAATTTAATTGGACAGGACTTTAGGTTAGATATAACGTGGACTCGTAGGAAGGGAAAAGGTTTTGGGTTTTTGTCTTTTGAAGACCCGAATTCAGGAAATGAATTGGTCATGCAAGAAAGACCGTTGGTTGGCTCGCAGTACTATACCTTCCAAAGAAGCAAGAAAAATCCAAATGATGTCCGAATATCTGGACTTGATGTTTGTCTTAGTAGCGAGCAACTAACCTCTGCAATAGAAGGACAGTTTCCGCACATCAAAGTCACAAAATGTGTCATACCACGTGAAAACAAAGAAATGGAATCAAAAGAGGCCATTCGTTCCATGCAAAGACAGCTTACCATGGAAATCAATAAAACACTGAACAGCACCAATGACGATAACAAAAATATGTTTAATGTCCGAATATTTCCAGTCCGAAACCCAAAAGATTATGACTATCGTGGCATGATCTCATTTCGCAATGTTACCCAGGGTTACGCAGTCATCAACAATAACATAATGGTGAATAATGCCATGGTGAAATTTACTCCGTCCCTTAATTTCACATCAAGAGTTAATAGAGATCAATATGTCATTGTTGAGGAGGACATCGCGAACCTAAAGCGAATCGCAGCTAGTGTTAATATCACAATCAACGAGAAGAGGATACGCCAGCGTACTTTCTATGATATTGGTATCAAAGGAGAAAATGTAGAGAAAGTCTTTGATGCACGTTTGTCTCTTCAGAAAATCCTGAAAGGTGTTTCCATAACCTGTTCCGATCGAGAATTCAGATACTTCTTAACCCCAATGGGCAAAAACTTCATATCAGATATCAGACAAGAGGAGCAGTGCATATTGATTTTAGAGTACCGAAACAAATCGATAACTGTGCATGCAGCTCCAGCAGTGCGTGAGAGAATTTGTGAGAAAATCGTGCTGAAGAAAACATCGATCGAATGCAACGAGGAAGAGAAAGTTATTTATCTTAATAAGGACAATGTGCCGCGTGGTTTTATCAAGCACTTGATCAAGAAATATGGCAGTGATCTCGATCGCCTGTACGAGCAGTCCAAAGCGCACTATGTATACATCAATTTTTTCAGACACACGCTTCACCTGTATGGAAATCCAGAAAGCCTTCAGATTTGTCAAGATATGGTTAATGAACTAAAAATGGAGTACAATGGAAGAGATGACAACGACCAATCGACCAATCAAATCATTTGCCCGATTTGTTTTGATGACATCCCAACTAATGGTTACGTACTCCAAAGTTGCTCTCACATATATTGCAAAGAGTGTATTCAGGGTATGTGTAACCATGCAGTTACTAATAACAACCTTCCACTGGTCTGTGCTTCAGATGGATGCAACGTCAGTGTAAGCATCACTGATTTAAATGAATTCGTTGAGAGTCGGAAATTAGCTCAACCTTCGTTAGGACAATTTGTGGCGAAAAATAACGGTGTGTTCGCGCACTGCATCACACCAAACTGTGGAATGATTTATCGAAAGAGTGAAGAGAAGGATCCTGGTCCATTCCAATGTCCTATTTGCTTTGTATACATTTGTACATTCTGCCAAATCGAATATCACTCCAATGTCACGTGCGCAATCAACAGCAGAGGAGACGACGAAAGTTTGAAGATATGGCTGTCGGATAAAAGCAAAGATCGTGGCATCTGTCCTAAATGTTCAACTCCCATCGAAAGATCTGACGGATGTCTACACATGACTTGTAGTGTTTGTAAACAGCACGTATGTTGGAGGTGCAAAAGAGCTTACTTTGATACTGCAAACGATTGTTACGTACATTTGTATACTTGCACTGTGTGATGGGGTACTGAGCTGAAGTTGCCAGATTAAAGGTTGACGAACTACGATTTGCAAGTTGGTGTTACCAATGTCAGCCTTTAAGTTTTTATACTACCTGATCTCTTTTGATTGAAATAACTTACGTGAGGTCAGGAAGAATCAAGCAAAGGAAAAAGTTTTTCTTCTATCATGAGACCTTATCTTTTTCAATTTCTTTATTTTGGGGATAAGGCTAATCTGTATTTCCAACTTAAGTGAAAACGACTTCCTTTTGTCTTTACCACCAAAATCAGTGAGGGGAATTAAGTTTTTCCTATTGTGCGCCTTTCTTTATTTGAATAATTATAGTAAATTATATATTAATCTTTTAAACATTTTCCAATTTTTATGTCACAAGATGTTCTGTCACTGTTCTTCTTGAAATTCAAGCCATAGAAATGTGAACTTTCATGTTTTTTCCATTGATAGAAATGACCTACCTTATCGGGGAAAAAAAAGTTGGGGAAAAATGACTAAATGTTCCTTAGATGACTAACTTTTTCCCCGACTAAAATTTTCCTCAACTAAATTTTTCCCCGACTTTTTTTCCCCGATAAGGTATTATTGTTTGCAAACAAACACCAACGAGCCAATGTATATAATGTATCAATTTGGGTCTTTGCGAAATTTTTCCAAATTCGTTGCGATTTCACATGAATCTTTAATATTTTTGTATAAAGTTTTGTTTTTATTATAAAGTATTGTCTTTATTTGTCTTTAAAGGAGAAAAAAATATTTTACATTTTTATATAAGCATCACAACAAACATCCAGAAAACAAAAAGGAGTAAGCTCTTTTCAATCTTAAGTGCAGGTGATGTTTCATTTGCCTTAAGGTAAACTAATGAGATAAACTATGCTCATAATTTTTCTCAATTTTTGCCATGAAAACCGTTTCTACTTTGAGCATAATTTATCTAATAGTTTACTGTCTAACAGGATCCCAATGACATTTGCTCCTCTTCGTAGATTTTGCTCAAGACTGGTTTGTGGACGAAGTTGTAACTAGAGTGAATGGTTCCATTTTTGATTTTTTCTTTTCGCTTTCTTAAACAACTTTCACTCCCTTCCACACTTGTGAAGTGTAGGGTTTCTCTTAATAATCTGATTTGAATTCATTTTTTTTATTTTCTTATACCGTAAATCTCCGAATATAAGCCCCCCCGAATATAAGCCCCCCCAAATATAGGCCCACCAAAATCTTAACGCAAAGGTAGGTCCATATATAAGCCCCCCCGTATATAAGCCCATGGGTTAATACATGGATCAAATACACAAAAAACGTTGTAGAAAAACATTTTTTATTTTTTTAGTGAATTTCTGACAATACATTTATGAATCTTCGGTCCATAAAGATAATAAGTACAGGGGAGTTCAATGCCTCCCCCGAGGACCCATGTTCCCTCTGGTGCCCGTCGTTTTTCTCCTGTAATCGTCGCTTTAATTTGATATAACTTCCATCGTTTCATCAAAGGAAATAACTTTTCTGCCAGTGCTTCTGGAATATGTCCTACTACCACATCTTTTGACTTTACAACAATTGCGTTATTGCTGTAATACGGGGTATGGAAGGGTACACAATGCCGTTACCTGAAGAAGAGTATCATCTGATAAGTGAGGATGAAGACGATGCATCTAGTGACAGTGAAATCGACGATGAAGAAGACTTAGAAGATGGGGAGTACGAGCTTGATGATGATGACAATGAACAATGAAAAATATTTTATATTGTACGTTTTTAAACGCTATACAAAATATATGATTGTTGTTGTTAACACAAATGTTGTTCCGTGTATAAGCCCCCCCGATTATAAGCCCCCCTGTATATAAGCCCAGCAAAAAAGCCTTACGACCTTATATAAGCCCAGGGCTTATATTCGGAGATTTACGGTATTTCGTTACAGTGTATACCCATGTAAAAAAATAATTTGAAAATTTGAAAGTATTTTACCGTAAATATTTAGGGTTAAAAACGAAAAAACGTTGTGTGTCCTATCGATTGATCTTAGGGGAAGAACCTGAAAAATTACATATGTGGTCAGAATTGATACCTAAACTAACCCTATTTCGGATTTCCGAATAACGAATCGAATCATTAATGATTCCGGTATAAATGATGGCGTTCCACAAAAAATCCAGTTAATGTTTTGTTACTAAGTTTGTACAGAATCCCATCAGGTTTTAAGTGATGCATATTGTTTTGATGATAATCACTATACTATAGGAGACATTGGATAAATTTTATGTTCATCCCGACCATAAATATGGCTAGGTTTCTAACTGACGTATCTGCTATTATAGTGTTTAAAATCTGCCCTTAAGAGATTTTGAAAATGGACGAAGTAAAAACGTGTTGAAACCAATGTTTTATAAGCATTTTGTTTTTCCTATGTTTCCTTTCATACCGAATAGAAATGTTTCTGCTACAGGTTTATAGTAATTGCATAGGTCGTATTTCACAGTTGAAGTGTCTCGTGTAATAAAGACGTCTTTGTCTAGTCGAAAGACATCCGAACCAGAAAGAAGACGAGAAAAGAAGTGTCTAGAAGGTCCTTATGTTGACTTGTGTTGGCTTATCACCGGGCATTCAAATATTGACAGGTTGTTCTTCAAATCATAATTATTACTGTATCTAATATATATCCAGAACCAAATCATGACACGTGCTTGATGTAAATGCCATGTAAAAATACCAGATTTATCCAAAACTGTTGAAAATGAAAATAAATGTTGCGTTTCATATGAATCCATTCTGGTAACACTGTGTTGGTTAAAGAAGAGGCGTACATGTGTATTTCTCCATGATTTCTCTTTCAATATAATTTGAAATACTTGCAGAGTACTGCATCCACGACGTTCAAAAGTGTTTTGCACCGACTGCAATCAAGTGTGGTTGGGGATTAGCGTAAAATAATGTACAGAACAGTAGCAGACGTAATTTGCAGATTCGTAGAATCCAGTGAAATGATATTGTTCTTGCATTTAATCACAAAGCAGTGTTTTGTCATCATGAGTGCAACTTGAGTTAGTTCTTGTTGGTTCTTTCTCTTGATCTGTTGTGCATTTTGCATTGATGCTGTTTGGAAATTTGCTTACCATGACAGCATTGAAAATAGCAAGCATAGACATTACGTAAAATGAAAAATATTGGTTGAAAGGGAAGCCTAATGGATTTTTATTGGTTCGTACGGTTTTCACGTTGGTTAACGACCAAGAAAATAAGCTGCCAAAAAGCACGGGAGTGAATGTTCTAGAATCAAAATGTTTACAATTAAACATAGATACAGCCAAGAGGTACTGTAGACAAGATGGAGCCAAATCACTAGGGTTCACTTTAAAAGAAAATTATCGGCTATGCTTGCACAAAGACGAAAATCTGCCACTCTAACGAGAGCATCATTAAACGTACCTTCCCAATGCTGATATGGTCATTCCTAACCCATTGATTGTACCGTAAAGACTTGGTTGTACTGAATTATTCAGGAAGAGAGCACAACAAACCAACGAACCCTCAATAAGGACGCGTACGAGAACCATTGTGAAGAACAGAAGGCTCCAAAATACAGTTCTATGAAGGAAAGGCAGTGTTAGTTTGAGTTTAAAAATCAAAACAGTGAAAGTTATTGATGTCTTACATGTTTATAAGCACCAGCAAAAATCGACCAGGCTCATTGGTGCTTATATTTTGGCCATTTTGAACCTACTTTGGTGCATAAGTATATATCCTAAAAACCTCCAATACCACAGGCAGAGAAAGTGTAAGGGACAGAGAAAATTTCTTTTCTTCGCTACGATTTTGAGCCTAGTGTAGTGCTTCGGTGGTGCTTATTTTTTTAAAGAACCTCTGATGCTTCTGAAAAAGGCGTGTAGTTGCACCTGAAAGATTTTATTGAGAAGTATTTACAAAATAAAAAAAAAAAAAATGAGCAGATATCTATTTTTTCGTGCAAATGTCTTTTCTCTGAAACTATTAAATCTTAAAATTTTACCCACTTTTATGTACAGAGTCCACTTGAAGACTGATGACTATTATGCAAATTTATAGTTATACATTGGAATCAATATAAAGCGTGAATCCTATAAAGCGGACATCCCCGTAATAACGGACACATACTCCATGTACGGATGGATGGATTTACAGTGAAATTCTCATAAGTCTAGTCTCTATATAGCAACAGACACTTTTTTATGCACCAATGGTGTTTCATTTATAAAGTATTTCCTACCGCTTGCTCCATCCTTTTCCATATTCTGTTTATTGGTTAAAATTTTATTCAAATGGTTTCCTTCTTCAATAACATCCGCCACTTCTTTTTCAAGTTGCTCAACCATAATGCCCGTAATAACGGACACATACTCCATGTACGGATGGATGGATTTACAGTGAAATTCTCATAGGTTTGGTTTGTAGTTTATTTATAATCGGTCAACATAGTTTACCATATAGTTTTCATAAATGTTTACACAAACTTATCAAAGCCGACTGGAAAATGTTTATTCATATTTCACAATTGTATAGTAAAGGTGAAAAAGAGGGTAAGTGTATAAGTAAATTAATTAAATAAAAAAGGAAATAAAGAAGGAACTTATGAAGTAGAAATAGAAAACGCTAACGTCAGGAGCAAACGTTGCAAGAACAGTTTTGTCCATTCCATTGTTTCATCATTATTTTGAGACTGTTCAAGTTTTTAGCGCATTTTATATGTGAAGAAGGCAGATTGTTCCCAATTTTTGGTCCTAAAGACCTCAAAGTATTGGTTCCGAAATGTTTAGTGTGAAAAGTAAAATTTTCTAAATTATTTCAATGCTGTTTTCTAATTGGTCTATTTCTTGAAGCTATTTGAAAAATTTCTTTCATATTTCATATTTTTGTGGATAGAAATTTTTGGCCGTTGTATATTCGTAGAGCTACTGCCAGTTTTTGCCAACGATTTTTCTCAACGGCTTTCGTAGTCATCACGTAAAATACGCAAGGCTCTTTTCTGTATTCTTTTGATTTTTTGCAAGGACCATGATGACGTTTAATGCCATATTAACGATTATCGTAGATATGAAGTCTCTTTAAAGCGGACACTTTTGTATGCAGCAATGGTGTCCGCATTATAGAGATTTCACTGTGGTTATACGCATGTCTGAGGGATCCCCAATTGTGATCATTTAGCGACATCTCAGGGACGTCTTTGAAAGACGTCTCTACGACGTATTGACGATGTCGTTGGGTCGTTGGGTCCGTTGGGTTACATTCCTTTTTTATGTTTAATTAATTAAATTAGTTTAAATAATTAACTTTGTTTTGTTTGTCTTTATGCCATGGGCAACCACACCCTATTAAATATATAGGTTTTAAGAATCGTGTTTTTGTAGGAAGATTGTGTAGATATTACTTACGAGTTTGTCAGGTTTGCAAGTGCCACGTGAACAGGAAATAAGAAAGATTGGATTAATGTGATGCCAATAAAAACCTGGAAAAAAACAACAAACCATTCCTTCGTCTTACCCAGTAGCGGATGGTGACATTTTCCCAACAAAATGTTGAGCGTGAAAACTATAACAATATTTTAAGAATAATTGTTCAGTCATATTAAATATTTCTCATTTTTTCGACAGATTTCCAGTACAAAATGAAGAAGGGGGAATTTAGTTTGTGTTAAAAAGCGTCGGACAAATAAGGCCAAAAAAACGAAGCAACTGTTCAGCAAGTGAAACTGCCCAACAAATATAAAAATCGAAAGAGCAAAAGGGGACACAGTTTGTTTATTTTGTTTGCTGATGAAACATATTATAAAAGTCGATTGGTTAAGAAACCTGGTTTTTAGTCAGCAAGCAACGAAGTAAGCGACAGAAGAGCCTGTAAAAAACAAGGATTACTATTATTATTATTATTATTATTATTATTATTATTATTATTATTATTATTATTATTATTATTATTATTATTATTATTATTATTATTATTATTATTATTATTATTATTATTATTATTATTATTATTATTATTAATGTTTACCAAGGATTGCCTCTTCAGTTCTGATAGAACTGTTATCAATGAGGGTCCTGCGTAGGAGGTCCTAGAGCATTTAAAGCCCCCATCTGGGCTACGGAAGCCGCAAATACGCCTCAACCGCTCAACCAGACAACCCCCTTAGATATCAATCCCGCTCTCAAGGATCGATTCACATTGTTTTAGTCGTTGGCATGACTCAGCCAGGATTTGAACCCTGACCTCCCGCACTGGAGGCGAATAAGGCAGAAGATTCAAGACCGGGCTACAAAAAAAGTGTTTAAACAAATATTGGGGAAGATCTTCGAATAGCGATTATTCTAAAAAAGATTTTTATCCCTACCTTTTTTGGACCAAATTTTCTAATCAACTAAAAGAAGAGAATATAATATCCATTTTACCAAGTTGAAATGATGCTAGGTAATTGGTTAGACTAATCGTTAGAGTCACGTGGTTAGTGGTCACATGTTATCTTCACAGGTATCCTAGCAACAAATGAGCGATTAATATGACAGTTAAGGACCACGTCCAGACGTATTAATGCAATTTGTTTGGGTCAGCGAGGGCACGTGCCAGGCTATGCCTCGTTCTTTCAAACACTTTTATAAGGGTGTTCACCGGAGTAATCATTACATCTGCAAATTATCGTTAAAGGCCTTTTAAATCTGTTCTGAATGCTTTTTTCCAGAATGATAAAAAAGCATTAATGTACCTTGGCATGTAATGGAATCTCCAAAACGACAGTGATAAGCGCCACAATCAACAAACACATTCCGATGCTGGTCGGTGTAAAACCATATCCACCTATATTGAAGAGATATATTACAATCGTCGTTATTATTCCTCTAAGGGCGTCAGTCGTTGGGGCCGTGATCGTAGAGTTGCACCCAACGTTTTCTTGTAAAATATAAAATTAGAACAAACGCTTCTAAGCCTCGATTGTTCTTAGCATGTTCTTAACTTTTACACCTTCGAAGCCTTAAGTTCTTATATCCTTTGTTTTTAGATAATAAGAAAAACGTGTAAAAGTGTCTTTTTAGACCTCGGCATTTTGTGTCGAATTTCCTTTAATAAAGGGTAGGTCTCAAATAACCACCGCCTTCCAATAAGCACCGCTCTCAGAGGTAATAACTTAGTAATTACCACCCTCTGATAAAAACCGCTTCCTAAAAAGGCGCTGCAGCAAAGAAGCAGTGCTTCTTAGATATATTATTAAAATTTGAAGTTTGATACAGTATGACGGGATATCGAAAAAGAAATTTATTTTTTAGAAACAGTCATTAGGTCATTAAGCAACAGAAAATTCAATGTAAAATTTCGAAACTGTTCCTTTTGGTTTACCAACTTTTAAATTAAATACACGCTTATTTATATACACCCACTTTTATTCATTAAATAGACAAGCACCACCTATGCACCATACCCTAGGCTCAAAACAACATCGAAGAAAACAATTTCCTGTCTCTTACACTTTTTACACAGTAGTCCTTCTCAAAGAAACAAGTAGTCCTTCTCAAAGACACAAGTAGTCCTTCTCAAAGACACAAGTAGTCCTTCTCAAAGGCACAAGTAGTCCTTCTCAAAGACACAAGTAGTTCTTCTTCTCAAAGAAACAAGTAGTCCTTCTCAAAGAAACAAGTAGTCCTTCTCAAAGACACAAGTAGTCCTTCTCAAAGACACAAGTAGTCCTTCTCAAAGACACAAGTAGTCCTTCTCAAAGACACAAGTAGTCCTTCTCAAAGAAACAAGTAGTTCTTCTCAAAGACACAAGTAGTCCTTCTCAAAGGCACAAGTAGTCCTTCTCAAAGGCACAAGTAGTTCTTCTTCTCAAAGAAACAAGTAGTCCTTCTCAAAGAAACAAGTAGTCCTTCTCAAAGAAACAAGTAGTCCTTCTCAAAGACACAAGTAGTCCTTCTCAAAGACACAAGTAGTCCTTCTCAAAGGCACAAGTAGTCCTTCTCAAAGACACAAGTAGTCCTTCTCAAAGACACAAGTAGTCCTTCTCAAAGGCACAAGTAGTCCTTCTCAAAGGCACAAGTAGTCCTTCTCAAAGACACAAGTAGTCCTTCTCAAAGACACAAGTAGTCCTTCTCAAAGGCACAAGTAGTCCTTCTCAAAGGCACAAGTAGTTCTTCTTCTCAAAGAAACAAGTAGTCCTTCTCAAAGAAACAAGTAGTCCTTCTCAAAGACACAAGTAGTCCTTCTCAAAGACACAAGTAGTCCTTCTCAAAGACACAAGTAGTCCTTCTCAAAGACACAAGTAGTCCTTCTCAAAGGCACAAGTAGTTCTTCTCAAAGACACAAGTAGTTCTTCTTCTCAAAGACACAAGTAGTCCTTCTCAAAGACACAAGTAGTTCTTCTCAAAGAAACAAGTAGTTCTTCTCAAAGAAACACGTAGTTCTTCTCAAAGAAACACGTAGTTCTTCTCTTCGAAGTTAAAGTATTGTGTTAGTGTGCTTTAGAGGAAATACAGTCATTAAAACCTGATCATTGGTGGAAAGCTTATTCCGAATTAATTTTACGAATTAAGATACAATTCCTTCCATTTCGACAAAAATTGTTTACCAAAATTCGTTGTAGTCGCTGCATACAATGGAATCAACTCGTCGTAACCAATAGCTATGATAGCGTATGTTCCATATAACACGCACCCCAAAACACTCTCCTTCTTTCTAAAAACACAAAAGGATTTGATTGAGAGAATACCAATACAAGCACTAAAGTTTTTGTTAGATGTTTTTTGTGCTCCATCTTACATCCTTTCGAAGTTTATCTTTCTTCCCCTCTTGTTCAACAGACCCTCCATCTGCATGCTCTTTCGGTTAACCTATTTAGTTACCCTATTATTTTCTCACCTCAAAATTCTCACAACTCTCGATTTTTTTATCTCCTCCTTGGTGATTTTCATGCAACATTTAGGTCGAGTGTTACAACACCACCGCAGTTCATTGTCATATTTGACAGACTCCAGTAACAAATGATAATGTGCAGTCTCTTTTTCTCCATCGTGAACAGATACATTTTCAAATATTTCTTCAGTTTTGTGGGAATGTTCTCCATACTTTCTGTTCAAATTTGAAGTTTGAAGAAGTTCGTCTCGTTCGTTGTTCTTCTTTCTGTAAAATACACACAAACGTAATAAAATCCAAATTGGCAGCATATACTTATATATACGCATGTGCAGATATTTCCAAGTCTCATCACACATCATGGTCATCTAACATCAATTAACATTCTTATCGGTAGCCGTTGGAATTGCATAATATCGGATTATGGTTTGACAGAGTTCATAAAATTGAGTACAACTGATGAGGAAAAAGGGAATAAGCTTTATTGTAAGTGCAGCTATTGATGAAGATAGGAAATCGAATCTGACCATTACTTAACGGAAATGCAAACTTAAGAGATAGTTAGCTTCCATGCGGATTAAGTTCGGATAAATCATTTTATGTGTATTTTAATGAGTTAATCTCCCGGTTAATAATTCAATCGAACTGTTTAACGAGGTAATTTTCTGATATTTTCTGATATTTCCAGTTTCAAATCATAATTGATTTTTGTACATAGAATAATTGGATTATAGAAATCCATTTGAATCGTCTTCGTGTTTTTCGTAATATCTACGATTTCGTTTACTTACAGCTTGTCTGCAGGGATCACATAATATGCAACTATGGTTACAGCTCCAAACATGAGCGCAATCAACAAGTTTGGAAGTAAAATCACAAAACGTCCAAAGACTGAATCTGTAAAAAGATGAGAACTGAACAGAGTATTTGACATATATATTTGTTGAAAGAAATTCCGTATCCCCGCCACTTAACTCGAACCACCAAGAGAAACAGAAATTTGTTCGAGTTAACCAAAGGTTCCTGTAATTTGGAGTGCTCGATAACTCGAATATTGGAGATTTTAAAATGACCGTTCGAGTTAGCCGTAGTTCTTTTTAAAGTGGATCTCTTTTCATCTTGTTATGTCAAGATCGCTGAAAAAAGACCCAACCTTGGTGGTGGAGAAGGACTACAGGTGCCTCGCCAGTTAATAATTAACAATTAATGAATGTTTGTAATCATGATTATAAGCTCCTTAAATTTAAAGCATTGTAGACCGAAATCTCTTTTTTCTGTAACCATGATTATTCGAGTTATTCGAAAAAATCTTCTTAATGGAAATAAAGAAACGTTATAACATGAAATCTTCGAGTTATCGGTATGCAAAATAAGCGGTAGCTTTTATAAGAAAATATTAAGCTAAAATTAAGGACACCACAAAAACAGTTCGAATGGGAACGGGATAATTCGAGCGAACCAGTATTCGAGTTAAGCGGCGGCTACTGTGCGCATGCTTGGGCGCATCACGAAGGAAAGTAATAGGCCACTTTTTCTCAAGAGTGGCATTTAGTGTACTTGGCTATATCTTATTCTTTTTCCAAAATTTAAAGAACGCTACCTCCAAACATTCAATGTATAAAAAATAAGTAAGCGCCCCCGGCGAGGAAATGCGATGTTTTCAATCCTCTAAGCTTCATTCCTCACTATATCCTATGTCACTATATAAAAAGAAAATTTATTTATTTCCAATCTTCCAGGCTTCTCTCCTCAATAAAGCCCAGATTGGTGACAGTATTATGGAGATAAAGTTACCTTTGGAGAAACTGTGAGGATATCTATCAACTGGAAAGACTAAAAAAGCTGCAAAAAAATGAAGAAATACAAGAAAGTAAAAAATATGATAGAGAGGGCGGTAAAACTAAAATGGTTTCGATAGAAGTTTAATTTTACCTGCCATACTTGGTCCAAGAATCAATCCAGTGGAATATGCACACATCAGCATTGTCATCCCCAGTGCCTACAGATAGAAAATATATCTAGATGTATATAAGTTAAAAGGATTAAAAAGCAATAAATAAATAATAAAGGTATTTTAATTTTCAACACAGAAACTAGGTCCGTATGCACCGTATGCACAAATGAGGTGTATTGAGTGTGAACTAGTGTGAACGAAAAACGTTAGGTGGTAGTATACATGTATGTGGCCATCACCGGCGCCTGAATAGTTATCACAAGGCCTTTAAACGTGTCACATTTTGTATACGTGATGGGACCTTTGTTTCTGTTGGTACGGTGAAGTTCGGGGAAGCAGAAGAAAGGAAGAGAATTAATGGTTACCTATGGTTACTAATTGTTACTCAATAAAAGAAATGGCGCCTTTTCTATTTATCTATTATTTATTATTATTATTATTATTATTATTATTATTATTATTATTATTTTTCCTCGCAATATGTATTACAGTATGTAAGTATTAAGTTACAAACATAGAAATATTAATTTTTTAAAGCCATCATGTTCTTCCACAAGATGAAAATTTCAAAATACCTGGTTGGTGTCGTCGACATAATCGTATAATATAGCTTTGACGGTGACGTTAACGCCTGTAAAATAATCGAAAAAATTATCAGTAGTTGAACGAGAAAGTATTTTCACGGGAGTTGGAGATGAACAACAAGATATGACGTACCCATGAATATTCCTTGCAAAAAACGAGAAACAAAAGCCCATTTTAAATCTCTGGTGAAACCAAACGCAATGGTGGCCAGCGTCAGTGTGACACACGATAGAATTGTTGCGTTTTTCTTGCCTTTCGCATCGCATAGATAACCCCAGAACGTACTAAATATTTGGACGAAAATTAGAGAAAAAACCCTGAGCTTTACTGACAGTCTCAGTAAGTTGTTAATGATACGTAAGATCATTACATTTCCATGGTTGAATAACCGAGGTACGTTTAAGCCGCATTCACATTTATGTATTTTTAAACAAGAGCATATGTAAATTTTTTACATAAGGGCTAATTTCCAAAGCTTATGTACGTCTTATGTTTATAGTCACATTGATGTAATTTTTTTAACATAAACATTAGTGAATGAATGAGTGTTCGTTCCTTATGTAAAAAATACATAAATGTGAATGCGGCTTTGCAACAGACCGACATTTCCTTATGTCACAACAGCTATGATCTCGCTCCTAATCATAATAATTATTACGTACTTAAACGTAAATAAACGAACATCACGAAACAAAGAAATCGTTTCCCTTTGTAAACAAGACTATGGGTGTTGTTGTGGCGTTAGTTATGGTAAGATCTAGTCGTCCTTCAAACGATTTTATAAAACTTTTCATTGCAAAATGCCTTTCATTTGATAAATTTTAAGAAAGATGGATGGAGATATGAATTGAAACCAAATGGAATTTATAACCACCAAAAAATTGAGTAATTTATTTAAGTATTTTATTTATCCGCATCATTATATGACCGTTCACGGTCTATATGGATTTACTGACAAATAACCTCACCCAGAAATGAATCTTCCGGCAAATAATGCAGACCCGATCAACCCAGCGTAATACCCTGTAATAAAAAGATAAGGGAAGTGTGCAGTATTTATTCAGGTAAAGTCGACCATGCCTTTACTATGTACTCAAATACGATCAAAGTTCATCATGGCGCCATATATATCACCCCAATGCAATAATGCAACGTTGAAAAGGAGAGTGCTGTTCGTGGAATCCAATTTTGTTTCTGCAAGCTCTTGAAAGGTCTCACTTAATCATATGAAAAGACCAAAAGACAGTTGGCTGAATTCAGTTAGAATGTACCTTATCGGGGAAAAACATCGAGGAAAAGTGACTAACATTATACCCCGAGTTTCCCCGATTTTTCCCCGATAAGGTAAACGGGAATCTATAGTGAGTATAAATATATATTAAATTCACCTGTGTCGACTTCCGAAACCCCATAAGACTAGAAGTAGACAATAAAAACTAATGAATAGAAATGAAGAATGACGTCATCATAGTCTGTGTCATTCAATAGAGTTGAAAATATAAAGAAAAGATAATTATATGACATGGCATAACCAGTTAGGGGACACTGGCATTGGATTTTACTTTAAACGATATTTAGAGAAATTGTGAAATGTTGGATCATGTGAAACAGTCAACACATACCGTGAATGCTCGATTTAGCACCTCCCTCGAATAAGCGCCCATCTCAGGCTTTATTCGAAAAATCCTTTCTTCGAACGTAAAACAGGTTTTTCTCTTTTAAGCATTCTATTTTGTTGCGTAAAAAGAATCTTTCTTTAGCGTTAAAGCTTTAGTTTTTATACAGCACACATCGCTATTAAGCGCCCCCTTATGAAAGTTGTTCTCTTTTTAAGTAACCGCCACTGGCGCTAAATGGAGCATGAAAAGTAAGTTGAAATTACCTTGACCAATTGTGGCAAAAAGGAGAAAACCATTGTCAACGTCATTGAACCAAGCAGCTGAAAAAGGGATATGTATAATTTTGTATTTCCCTGAAGTAACCTTAAGTGGAGTTACACTATTTGATTATAATTGAAGCGATTTTGATTTCTACGACAGATCTAATACCATAAACAAAAGAAAATCGAATTCTCGCGTAAAAAAATTGACGCTATTCGATTGGTTGTGGAAATAATAATGGCTTCCATAAATTATCTTTACTATTTACTAATTCATATCCTTTTTTAAATTACAGAAATTAAAGAACATTGCTCGAATTATCGAATGTTCGAGTTATCGAGAGATTCTTTATGAGTGGGGATTAGTTCAAGGGGAACTCTGAAGTAGTTCGAGTTACTGAAAGTTAAAGTTATCGAGGGTGTGAGGTCCCGGGATTCTACTGCATCTTTATTGATCGATCTACCTGACATTGCTGAATCGGCCGTTCCCCTCATTGAGTTATCTCTATAATAAATCATACAACTACCACAATGCAATGCTCTGATTACTCTATTTGGGGTTAGTTTAAGCATGTTCTTAAATGGCAGTGAGAATATCAGTTTTGTTCATCAAAACCCTTCATTATCCCATTGAGACATGTTAAGTGATTATTTGGCATTGCATTGTGGTAGTTGTATTATGTCTTGAAGAGATAACTGAATGAAGGGAACGGCCAATTGATGTTAGAGAAGAAAAGAACTGATGCATTTTTACGGTAATTTTGCTTACAAAATAGTGTTCAAGAACCCTTGTCGAACTTATTTGTTCGAATTGTCGAAAATTATTGGAATACCGGAATTATCGAATTACCTTCTTGGCATGTTTTACGGCGGATCTTAATGACGTTAATTTTTAGGAGTTTCCGTAAAAAGGGCCGGCGTTAGATGTTTGTCTCTGAAATGGTTCAACCTTTGACTTTTCAAAAATAACGCCAATTAGGGCTGTCCTGTTATGATTTTGTTATTCACTCACCTGTACTAAGAAAAGAACTGCACAGATAGCCACTGGTAATGGCGTCACCGCATCATCACGAAATATGCGCCGAAATTGTGATTTCCAATTCATCTTGTCTTGTTTACTTCCAGTCTTTTGACCAATAGTATCTTAGTACACCAACACAGCTTGACATTAATGAAACGTTCGTCTTCAGCAGTATGATTTCGTGTGTCACATTAGATAAAACTAATAAATGTTAAAAAGCCAACTTTAAAGTTAGTTCACTTACCGAACCTCCATCATCACTATCCTCCATCGTTTGGAAATGTGCGATCATAAAACGTTTCGGTTGAAAGTCTTTTATTTTCGTTTGAAAGAACGAGGGATACGCAACAATGTTCTCGTTAACCCAGACAGAAATAAGTTTTGATCGCAAACTAATGGTAGTCGCATCTTGTTAGAGCAATCTATAGTTTGCGATGAAACCTTTTTTCATTTGTGCCTTGGGTTCACAAAGGTCCGGCTTCCATAATGCCTCGTTCTTTTAAATAAAACAAGAAGTGTTTCAACCGAAACGTTTTCTGATCGCAAAATATGTTTACGGTTTCAAAAAATGTGATAGAAGAGTGTTTTTTTGTTTTTTTTTTATCGGATAAAGAATTGAGTGTTCAGCGCGTGACTTTCTCGTGTTATTTCTGTGTTGCGAACATTTGTCACAAGTTACATTTTTAGCTTGTTAAAGTTGCAACAACAACAACAACAACACGTAATGACGACAATTGCAGAAATAGTGAATGGCCACGTCATCCCTGCTAATTCTATTACAAAACGAAATGAGGTTTTTGAAGACAGTTCGTCCATGGAAAAGAAACAGAATGACAACTGTCTTATTTTTTGACAGCAAATCAATAGCAAATTCTCCAAATTGTCCGTACCAAATACATACATGTACCAATAACTTAATTATCTCTGAAAGACATCATATACAACACAATGCATTTTAACGTGAAAATTTTCAAGTTTAAAACTACCTAAACGCCCCATAACAGCTACAGCTAACATATCTTAAACGATATGAAACGTTTTTGCGAAAAACTAAAAGTCTTTTTTAGATTTCAGCGGTTTTGAAAAGAATAAAAAAGAATTTAATCATGTTCTGAAAAAAAACTTTAAATGTCAATATCCCTGGAACGAAATGCTTCTGTAAAAATATGTATCATTTGTTAAAGCTCTTTTATATAGGAGAAATATCGATGCTGTTTTTATTGTGGATTGTTCTATCAATGAAAAAAAGGAAAACAACTTTTGCAATGTATACAGGGGTTTAATGTTGGATGCAATATGTACAGGGGTTTAATGTTGCAGGACCAAAACTAGTGGAAAAAATGTCGCCCACCCATGGTTGTGCGACGAAGAAAATTTTCAAGTTTAAACCTCTTAAAGTAACAATAATCGCTAACTTATTTCACATTTTCAACGATATGAAAGTGATAAAAATTGACATTTTTTCTTTTACAAACTAAAGTAATTTTTAGATCTCGTAATTCGAAAACCAATGTAATTCGAACAAATATTTTCGTTTGAATTACATGAGTTCTACCGACCGATTCCCGCCAGGGTATTTAAAAGCAATTTTGATATTGAAAACGAGGCCATGATACAGTGTTTAAACAGAAAAACGAGTAAGGTATATGGCAATGAGTAATAAAAACAGTTTCACTAACAAAACTGATATTCTCACTAGCATTCAAGTACATGGTCAAACAAAACCCGAAAAGCGAGTAATTAGAGCATTGCATTGTGGTAGTTTTAGTACAGAGTTAACTGAGTTATGGAAACGGCCAAATTCCAATTATCTTCCACAAGAAATTGATCAGTTTCTAACTGGGTAAATAAAATATAGATTTGATTTGATCAGCGAATCATCACATCTTGCAATTATCTCAAAATGCCGCAATGCGTCGCCGCCAACACAAAGGGAGTATTTTGAAAAAGATCACCATACAACCATCCAACACCACAATTAATTCGCGATAAAATGCACAAGTTATTCAGTACGTCTATCATCCAAATAAATACGGTAATTCTGTTATTGTTAAAAACTTTTTAGAATATGTTGCTTCTTTTGAATGACTAACACATTGCATAAGAAATCCCAGATCCTGATGGTAATGATATATCTGTCATGGGTATCTCAGAACGAAACGGGACTTCTAATGTATTTGTATCTATAACGACTGAACCATCCGAATATAAAAAGCTTTATCGACAAAGATTAGCCTATCCTGACATTCATAAAATTATACAAAACTTACTTATAAAAAATTGACATAAAGTTGTTCAAGTAAACATTAACTCTGTAAGAAATAAATTTGAGAGGCTTTCGGACATTATAAAAGGAAATATTGATATTTTTATGATTTCTGAAACAAAACTAGACCAATCATTTCCTACGGCACAATTCTTTCTAGTTGGGTACAGCAAACCATATAGATTGGATAGAAATAGGCATGGAGGTAGTAGTATCCTTTGGTATATGTAAGGCAAGACATCGCCTCACTGAAAATATTGAAATGCAACTTTGCTGCTCTTATAACCCTTATAAATAATTACTTGATAACCATTTGAAATATATTAGACAAATACTCCTCAGACTATGATTATATTCTCCTTCTTGGAGATTTTAATAGTGAACCAACCCACTGAATATTTACTGAATTTAAGTGAATTTATAAAAATGTACGGTTTGCGCAATCTCGTAAGGGAACCAGCCTGCTACAAAAACCCACTCAACCCAACCTGCATTGATCTGATTTTAACAAATAAATCATCGAGTTTCCAGAATACTCGTACAGTTGAAACTGGATTATCCGACTTTCATAAAATGACAATAACATTTATGAAAACTAACTTTAAGAAAAGAAAACCTTACATAATACAGTATAGAGACAAAAAGAACTACTACAACGAGGCTTTTCAATATGAACTTTTAGAGAACCTTGATATAGCAGATGTTTTGGGCATTGACCTAAAAAAATCTCTTTTGAAAATTATGAATATGTTTAATAAATATGCTCCCAAGAAGTCCAAATATGTACCAGCAAATCAGGATCCGTTTATGAATAAAAAACTAAAGGAAGCTATCATGACAAGATCAAGAGTGAAAAACAATTCTTTAAAACATAAATATGAGGAAAACAAAATAGCGTTTAATAAGCAGAGGAACAAATGTGTAAAACCTATTGAAATAGTAAAAACGAATATTATGACAACTCCAAGTTAAACAGGTGATAGATAACAAAAAATCTGGAAAACAGTATAGCCTTGCTTCACTGAAAAAGTCAACAACAAAGTTGAAAATCCTAGTTGAAAATAATAAAAAAGTTTGTGACGATGTAGAAATAGCAACTCCGTTTAATGACTATTTTTGCAATCTCGGAAAAGAACTTAAAGAAGACCAAATGAGCAATATTAGCAGTAGTGATCCTATTGAGCTAGCAATATCTAAATTTAATAATCACCCAAGCATTAAAAAAATATGAGAGTTACAGGGAAATTCTTATAAGACATTTTCTTTTAAACACGTCACCCTTTCAGACGTAGCAAGCAAAATTCAAAACTTAGATGTTAATAAAGCAACACAACAATCCTATATTCCAACAAAAGTAATTCAAGAAAATTGCGACATATTTGGAAACATGATGTGCAATAGCATATGTTACAGTATCGAAGTATCCGAATTTCCTAAAAAATCTAAAAAAACTCAAATATAACTCCTGCATTTAAAAAGTGCGAACGTGCAAAAAATCTAACTATCCGTCCTATATACCTATCTAAAATTGTTGAAAAATGTTGGTATGAACAAATCGATGCCTACTTTCTATCTAATCTATCTTTCTATCTCTACTTTACTTATTTACTAAACAACAATGTGGTTTCCGAAAAAGATTTAACACACAGGACTGTCTCTTAACAATGATACAAAAGTGCAAAGAGTGTATAGACAAAGGCGGAACATTCGCAGCTTTGTTAACAGACCTATCTAAAGCGTTTGATTGTATCAATCATAACCTTATAATCGTTAAATTGCACGCTTACGGATTTGAAAAAAAACGCCCTTAAATTAATGCATAGCTACTTGGCTGACAGAAAACAAAGAGTAAAGATAAATAACTCATTTTCGTACATAGATGGTGTATTGTCTGCGTACCACAAGGGTCAATTTTACGCCCACTTATTTTCAATATTTTCCTAATTGATTTATTTTTGACAACGGATTATATTAATATAGCTAACTATGCAGATGATACAACATCGTATACATATGGTAAAGATAAAAACAGGTCATAAAGAAACTTGAAGAAACTTCCCAAAAACTGCTCACATTGTTTGCAGATAATGGCATGAAAGTAAACGAGGAAAATTCACATCTTCTGTACAACCAGCAACCAGAAACGAACATAAAAACATAGTAGGAATTGCTAGTATAGCTAACAGTGAACACGAAAAATTACTGGGAATCAATTTAGACCGTAAGCTAACATTTGACATGCATGTTTGGAGCCTGTGCGACAAACCCAGCCAAAAACTACTTGCTCTAACATGCGTGGCGCCATACATGAACATACACAAACGAAGAAGAATTATGAAATCTTTTATAAATTCCCAGTTCAGTTACTGTCCTTTAATATGGATGTTACATAACAGAATTAATAGACTACACGAAAGAGCATTTCGAATAACCTAAAACGACCACCATTCGATTTTCGAACAATAACTAACGGGGGACAACTCTAAAACAATACATCAAAAAAATCTTCGATTGCAAGTTACAGAAATTTACAAGTTTTTCGGTTTCGTAACAGCAACTATAATTTGAGAAATGATCGAGAGCTATGTTACCGTGCAGCAAAAACTACTAATTATGGGACAGAGACAATACCAAACCCGTCCCCAAAATTATGGGAAATGGTGCCTTTAGAAACTAAGAATTCAAATTCACTGAACGAATTTAAGACTAAAATCAAAAACTGTATCCCAGTTAAATGCCCTTACAGATTGTGCAGAACGTACATCCATGGCTTAGGCTACATTTAGCAGGTTCGGAAATATTTCATTTATTTATTTATTAAAATTGTAAACATTTTTTTTTATTTCATTAGCTTGTTGACTTATCATCTGTAAGAGATTAACAGATTATGTACGTTTGTTAACGAATAAATTGCATAAAAAAATAATAATTAGAAAAGCCAAAAACAGGTCTCCTACACGTTTTTTATAACAACATTCTTGACGAAGCCATCTTAACTTTTTATCTTTGAAGCATAAAAATGTTCTTAAGACATGAATATCCATAATTTGCAATATGAACATGGAAGTTTAACTACAAATGTCACATCTACCTGTCAATGCAGTGGTTTTGTTGTGAAGGCAAAACTACACTATGAGATTTCCACAACTCACAGCTAACAACAGAGAGCAAATACCAACATTTAATGGGACTTATTCCTCTTCCTCCCCTTTTTTAAAACAAATGAGCAAAATGTGTTCTAAAGTACAAACCTTCTTCAGCCATGAATGTTTCTAACATATGTTCTTAAATTTAAGACAAATGAAGCCTTATTTCTTCTTAAGGCTGAACTACACTTTCCAGCTACAGTGAAATCTCGATATTACGAACTCTCGTTATAACGAACCCCCGGTTCTTAGCAAACTCCCCTTTAAATCTCTTGATTTAAGGAACTTTCCATATCTAACGAACTGATTCTTCTTTCCTTCAAGGTTCGTTATATCGAGATTCCCCTGTAGTTGCTTTTTAAAGTCTTCATGAAAAACTATGATCTGTAATTTCGTAAAAAAAATCATATCAAAGTAGCCCAATTATCACTAGTTAATGACAAAACTTTGTTATTCCTGCCTTTCTGGTAAACGTGGGAGAATCATGGAAAGAATTAAATAATGTGGGAAAGAGGAATGCGGAATTAATGATCGCGAATTTGCCTCGAATTTGTAAACACAAGTTCTGCATTTTTAAATTTATAATCTTTTATTTTGCATTTGGTCACAGTTTTAAAGTCGTGTTTCCATCTAGGATTCCAGTTTATACTCTACACTGTACTTAATTTCCTGCATTTTGAAACGTTTAAACATTTAAAACGATAGCCTTATGCTGAGATAAAAACCTTGTGATTCTAATTTCAACTAATAACTAGAAGCCCTTAGGCTTGAACAATTTCCGCATCAGTCCAGGAGTGAAATAGATTGAGTTCAAACTACGTTACTGGAAAACTTCTTGGTCCACTCTTCTGCAATATCTTATGAAAACACTAATCAAATCGGTACGTGTTGACGACCTTATGGGGGATAAAACAAAGTCGGGGAAAAATTTAGTCACTTTTTCCAAATAGTTTACCTCAATCAAAGTATACAGAAGTAATTGTGTCACGAAAAATATAACTTTGATTTTCTCAGATCGATTTTTAAAAGGAAGTGACTTTTAGCTTTTAAAGAAACAGTTTTTTTAAACGATTTTTTGTAAATAATTTACTAAAGAGCGCAGATTTTTGAGTCTGCTGTTTATCAAGCAAAAAAAACCTGTTAGACAGATAGATAGAATGTGTAGACCAAACAATTTCCTTCGCTACGCGCACGGAAATTGTATTAAATTTTGGTTATCGATAGTTTCACTGAAAAAATACAGATAAATATCAAACAATGGGGTTCACACTCCAAAAAAAATCAGTTATTTTACCATAAGAAATGTGAGATATATAAATTGATATTTTTTTGGATAAATACCAGATACCTGAGAAAAATTGACCGTTCCTATAATTCAGTCATCTCTTTTATACAACATACAGCTACCACAATGCAATACAAAAAATCACTAAAAGTGCTCCAATTGGATAATAAAAGGGTTTCATGAACAAAAGTTGAATGTAAACATCCTGTCTGCTGTTCCAACATTTCGTTAGAGAACCAAAGCGACTCTTTTATATGTATGGATGACTTTCAAATGTTTTTATCACGTTATGTACAAGCTGACATCGTGTGTAAACTTAAAAAACAAAATTCATGCTAATACAGATTTAGTATTAATTTCTATTGAAAAAAATCTTATTTTATTAGTTCGCGACCCTCGGGGCGACTGACTCTTAAAATCGATTTGTTTTTATTTTTTTCATTTTTTCATTTTTTTTTTTTTTTTTTCGCCAACTCATTACTTGGTCTAACACACTCGACTAAGTTTTGCTTGCAAACGTTTTTGTAGTATTCTAGCACGTGAAACTGTGTTGTTATGGAGATTGTTATAATACATCTTATTTCTAGTATTCTTCTCACGTTTCTTTTGTTTCTTCACTTTTTTAAAAATACTCAAGAAAGAATTAACATCACCTGTTATAAACATGGTTCGACAAAATAAAGTATATTACATTTAAAAGTAGTAGTGTGTCTCACAAACCAGAGGCGTAGCTAGAGCTCAGTCAAAATTTGTGGAGGAGAGTTTAGTAATTTAAAGTCGAAAAGGAAAACGTGCAAGTAACTTAATGGACACTCAAGATTGAAAAGAAATATCATAACGTTGGACTCCTCCACTTTTTTTTACTGACCCTGAATACGTCTATGAACCTTGAATTGAATAAAAATGGATGTGTACGGTCTAAAAAATTGAGTCTCTCCAGTTTTCTTCGCACGGAACGTGTCCCTCTTATAGAGGTGTGACTATATTTTACGATTTTCCCGTTGGAGAAATATCATGAATATATCTTTTATGCTTTCTGAATAATGTATTCCTTTTAATGTTTTGATGGTTTTGACCAAATATCCACATTCATCTCAAATTTAAAACTTTTTACGGGTTCTTTTCGATGTAATTGACATTTCCACTCGCGTTCCTCCTTTAACAAATCTGTTGTTACATTAAATGGTCCCAATGCTGTTGATGACATACAAACTTGTATATGGTGTTATTTCAAGAGGCTTAAGCAGGAAAGCGTGACAGAACAAATTGGTCTTGATAATAAATTACAGTATTTATCAACAGCATTGATAAATGCACGTGGCGAAACTTTAACATACACACGGTTGAAAACAAAATCCAACATGAAGGAAAAAACTGGATTGTCTGATGGAATATGTCGAGTGCTGAATATTAGGTAGCTTTGGAAATTCATAACTTGCTAATTCATGCGCCGCGTGGAGTATACGAAGAAGTAATCAGTGTTACCCGGACAGTTCTTGGGAGAAGTGAGTCGGGAATAATTATCTAAAAAAAGTGGATCTGGCACTGGATCTAGAGCTTAGGCAAAAT
The DNA here is from genome assembly GCA_039566895.2 of Turritopsis rubra. Classification (NCBI taxonomy): domain Eukaryota; kingdom Metazoa; phylum Cnidaria; class Hydrozoa; order Anthoathecata; family Oceaniidae; genus Turritopsis; species Turritopsis rubra. The sequence goes on along the minus strand of CM077630.1, from coordinate 7,010,772 downwards.
TTATGGTGGAGAGCAGAGGCGGATCTAGAGGGTATGTTGAAATTTGTGGAGAAGAATGTTAGCTATTAAACCATAAAAGAAAAACGTGCAAGTAATCCCATTGGTGATACAGACTGAAAACAATAATTAGGTTTATGTGCTCCTCCACAATTTTTGACATACCCTAGATCCGCCGCTGGAGAGTTAAGTCATTAAAAGTAGAAAAGAAAAACGTGCAAGTGACTGAAGGTTGAAAAGAAATCTCATGATGCTGTACTCCTCCACTTCTGCCTAACACTAGATCCACCGCTGGCATAACAATGGAGTTTGTTCCCCTATTGGTTGTGGTATAGTTGTAGTGACCCCATCTCGCAACCAACAATTGTCACATGCATCTCATCAACAGCACCAATGCAGTGAGAGAAATTCTATCTCTGACCGAATCCACATTGAACGTGTTTCCATTCGCCTGGGGTCGATGGGAACTTTAGGTACATCGGCGCATATACCTGATAAATTGCTATACATACCTCTAAAGTGATATACGAGATAGACACTGGCCTTCGTGGAAGTTAGAGCAATGCTATACGAATCTCTGACGGGAAGAACCAACTGTTACGAATGGAAGCCTAAGGACTAAAAACTTCAGGTTACTTTCAAACTAATTTTCAAAATTTCCACGCAAAAGTTGTATTCGGCGATCTGCTTAATATCAGATATCATCATTATTTTTTTTCGACGTTAATAATTGACGTCAATCTAAGATAAGAGTCTCAACAATTTGAATGCAATTGAATTTCACGGTCAAAATTCTATAATTAAAGTTTGAATGAACGAGACATTTCTGCAAACTTGTTTCTTTTATCAAAAAAAAATTAAAAGAGACTTTCCTACACAAGAAAGAGTACTGCGTCATGTTACTTCTACATAGAGATGGATTCTCAGTCAGTCAGTCAGTCAGTTAGTCCTTTGTATCGGTGTTCCTTATTGCCCGTTCCTTCAACACCCACTCGTCAATTCGATCTCTAATTGGTTCGCTAAGAAAACGGGTTTTAAAAATGGCGTTCCGGGTTTCGTGGATAACGATTCTAAGCGTGGTGAAGAAGAAGACTTATACAAGGTAAAATTACATTATACATTACAGAACTAGGTTTTCCTAATTTAAATTTTTTTGTATACTTTGTAATGATGATGAAGGAAGATGTTTGAGAGTCCTGGATATGAAAAGTGAAAGTAGCACAGCTTCACCAACTCCAATTTTTAAATCTTGTTTCTATATTCCGAATAGTAAAACGGCAGCATTTTTCTGGCAACATTTTCTGTTTGTTTTCAGGCTTCTGCATGACTGGCAGATTTTTGTGGGTGGCAGTACACAGCAGTCGAGTGGGACACCGTTCAATCGTTTTTGCCATTCTTTTGTTTAGAATAATAATAAAAGAGAGAGTAATTTGCAAAACACGAGTTAAAGTTTTGTGTGGATTTAATTAACTGAGGTTAGGATACTGATTGCCTTTGTATTTTTATTTACGTTGGACCACACTTGATATTTATTGCCAGATAAATTATGTGTATATTGATAGGTTCTTCGTTGGACAAATACTATTTTTCCATCAAAAACATTTCCAATGTCTGGCACTAATGTTCAGGCCCATTGTTCACTTTTTCGTGTTGATTTGAGATTATGAAAACCCATGTTTTTGTGCATTTTGTCATTCTTTAAAAGTAAAATAGAATAAATCAAGTCAACCGTCGTACATATGGCAAAAAAACAATAGAAAGGAATAGTCGAACATAGTCGAACGTATAGTATGGTGATGATGACCATCATGTGGTTTGCAAGGGAAGAAATTTTTGCAGTTGTCTTGTTTTTGAATTTTTTGCCATTTTAATTTCACAGTCATTATACATCCAAAATGTGACTTTGCAATAATTTAGGAATTTCCATGAAAACACAAGACCAAAAAGACAAGGATTTTTATTAACATTTTAATTTTCGAACTCCACTGCAAAATTGCAAAAATTTCATGCCACAAAAATTCCTTTCCATACCATATCAACTACTATGCCAAAGTTTGTTTAATTTTGCTAATTTTATTGTGGGAGGGCTATGAATCTGTAGCTTCATTTATATATTATATAATATCTTTTTCCTAATTTTTAGACGAATTCTGTTTCATAGCTAGTGAATTTCTATATATATATTTTTGGTGCTATTTTAATTAGGGGCTGTGGATGGATAAACATTAACTCTGTAAGCAGGAAAACATTTGGACATACTAAGAAGTTTGGTTCTGTTCTTATGAAAAACAATTTCCTAGGTAAGTGAGGAAATGACCTCCACGTGCTAGACGTAACAGTATATGAACAAAAGAAAACATACAAAATTTTGCTGACTAAACGTAAAATTTCCCTGCATTCCGAGGAAATTGTGTTCATACGAGAAAAATATTCTCCCGCCCCCCAGTAGGCGAGATCCTGTTGTGAAATTTTCTCGTGCGAGCGTTTCTTAAGAGAGCATAGAAAAGTTTTCCTGCTTACTAAGGTAATTTTTATCCATATGAACGACAGCCCCTTAGAGTGAAATCCTCAAATATTATATACAAGAATGAATCCACTGAAAGCTAAAATGACCTATAAGCTTTAGCAATGTTTGATATGTTTTCTTGCTGAATAAATGTTTCAACACTTCCTTATTTTTTTATTTTTTTTAGTTATGTTTACAGGTAATAACAATTTCATAAAGTAGACTATGGTTACATACTTACAGGGCTACAGAGTGGCTACTTTTCTGAAAAGCAGGGAAACTGGGCTGTTATTAGAATTGTTTGATAAAAATGATGAATATATACACATGTATAATAAGTATAACAGAATGGAAAAGAATTTAGGAGAGAAAAAAACATAAACACACACAATAATGTTTTATTCAAATCCTTCTTCAAATTCTTAATAAGCGCCCTCCTCTCCTCTGGGCCGTTAATCCAAGTTGCAAAAAAATCACAAGCGCCCATCGGTTGAAAGAAAAAATAAGTTCATAGAATTCGACAAGTAAATACAGTAGTATCTCCATTATAATGAACCATGACGGGAACTTGAAATCAGTTTGTTATATCGAGAGTTCGTTAATTCGAGAGATTTTAAGAGGATTTTTCTTTAGGGAGGGAAAAGAGAACCAGGTTCGTTATAACCAGATTTCCTTATATCGAGGTTCGTTATAACGAGATTTCCTTATATCGAGGTTCGTTATAACGAGATTCTGCTGTAGCAATCTAATTGACAACTACAAACAATTTTCTCAAGTCATGGTTCCTTGTGTTCTGTCCACATAACCCTATCCATTTGAAAATTTAGCTTATGACGTGATCAAACAAATCGTATCATGCGAATTCAATTCTTATCCAAATCCCCGTATACCTGATAGCAAAATGAAAGTTTGTCGTTAATTGGAATATCCGGTACATGTTCAGACCCGTCGTGCTATGGGTTTATGATATCGTTGTGAATTATGTTACCGCAAAATTTATCTACAGGTTTATCCAATTTCAAATCATACAAGAGCGAGGTCTAATTGAGTGCTGACCTTCAACTTAACATTTCCTTCAGCGAGAACGAAAATTTCTAAGGCGGCGTTCACATGAACAAAAATTTTAAGATTGCCTGCAGAAATGTTTACATAACTTTTACATTTCATTTCCCCGAGTTCATATGCTTTTATATTGTAATTTCCACCGCCTCGTTTCCAATCTTTATAATCATCATCATAAAAACATCTTTCCCTGAAGTTTGCAAACGACACAAATGGCATTATTATTCAGCTTGAAAACGAGGCGATGGATATTGTGACGTAATTTATGAAAAGATCTATTGCTGGATGTTTCAGCATGAAATACTAATGATCGAGTCATTTTCTACCAACATGTGCACGCATCTTGGTAGGTAATCAAATGCTCTTTATGCATACTTCAAAAGGTTTTCTTTTTATTTGGTTCTCTGAGGGATGACAATGGCAATAAAATAAGATTTGTATTTTTTTTAATACACATTAGAACTTTCTGTGTATTTTCATTCACTTTCTTGGGTTTTAAGTTTACATGCAGGGTATAACCATGGTCTGGAAGTCTGTTTCAAAATGGTTGGTTTCTTTAACTTAAACCACCTAACTGTAGTTGGTTTTGCATTCACTTTAATCACATGATCGAAGCAACCTTCTTTGGATTGGTTGAATCAAAGTTTGTCTATTGAAAAGATCGAAGAAAAAATTGTCAATAAGTTTTTAGAGTAGACTTCCAGAACATGGAAGTTTCTAATGACTATATGGTATAACCATTAAACTTAACGAAAACATCTGAAAGTCATTGGTCGTTATGTTCAACTTTTTTTGTGTGTCATCTCTGAAACTTTCCCATCACAAACGATCGTAAACAGGAAATAGACGATTGACAAACACGATGATTTATTGAAGGTCTTGTAAACAAACTCTCGTGAAAAAATAATGTTCCAATGACGTTGTGTTTATGTAATCTATTTGTCGATTGAAAATTACCGTCAACCCGTGATTCAACACGTGATTCTATTTCATTCTTGGAGTATATTTTATTGATCATTTCTCCTCACTGTGAACTTAAAGGTGAAAAGTCTTATCGAAATGTTCGAATGAACGAGGCATAACCTGGCTATCGCCTCGCTCTGCCAGACCCAAATTTATAAGGTTTGCACCATTAACAAAAGAAATTGTTAGTTGAATTATATATTTTCTTTAGAAAATGACAATTAGGTGGTTACGAATAATTATTTATTAAAATGATGAGCGTTTGGGATAAAACACTCTCTTAACTGGTGCAAAAAGACCTCAAATCTATCTACCTGTCTATTCAAACTTTGCTCAAACAAATGATTTTATGAAATCCTTAGCAGGTTGTGTAATCACCCCAAGTTCGTCAGTGAAACTGAAGAATGAGTTCGAAAGTAACGTTGATGTTAATGAAGAATGTGGTTCATATCGAAACAATTATCAAAATCTTGAATCAACTTTTTTTTTCGAGAAGGAATTGAAGTCGAAAATTTTCAACAAGAATGAAATAAATGTGTAATGGAGGAAAGATTATGAGATATCGAGCCATAATTTCAGTATATGTAGATACTATATTCATCAGGGTGTTAGCCTGATAATAGACAGTGGGTCTATTAGGTGCAAATGAGAACTTTCTGCCCTAGGGTCAGGCCGGTTTGAGGGCCTGCTTTAAAGGTGGTTAAGCTAATGCTTCGAATAAACGCGAGGACCATTTATTTAATATTCGCAACATTTTAGGGGCGTTTACTCGAAGGTGGCGTTTAAAAGAAGAAACATTCATTCGCAGCATCATAGTATTTCAAAACTGTATTTGAAACTGTATATAAAAATGTTACCTTTGTATAAGAATGAGATAAAACTATTATAATACAGGGTGGTTATAACAGAAGAATGTATAAGCCAATAGAGCAAGAAGCATTAAAAAGTTTCCTCAATGACACTAAACTACTAAAAATATTCCCGCCGTTGTCGTGAAAGTCAACATCCGGCTATCCGAAATTACTTGAATTGAGTTAGGCTCATTTCAGACGTCGAAATCAGTAGGTTCTTAAAATGAAAAGTTACAAACTCGAAGAATCGATATTTCACTGACCAAAACACAAACAAATTTTGACAGTGCTTGCAGGTTAATTTTTTTATTTATTTGGCAAAATAAACATAGCACACAGTCTGTAGAATTACCACTTTTCCTCTCCTTAAACTGGAAACATTTGACAGAAGCAATAGAACTTGCGTGCCATTGGATAACGTTTGTTAATGCCAGCTTATTTTGAAAATTGAAGAATAAGTTCACTAATTCTTTTTTTGGTTCCTTCATCCCCATCGGCTAAATCGTATGCGGTTAATCCATACATGTTTTTTGCGCCAATATCGATTCGTTCGTTCTTTAAAATTTCTTTTAGAGATTCGACGTGTCCATACAATGACGCTAAGTGGAGTGGCGTCATTTGGTAACGATCTGTTCCGTTGACAATGTCTCGTGGCGCAATACGGAGAAGTGTGCGCAGACAATCCAGGGAATTATGCCTTGCACACAAATGGATAGCGTTCATACCGACGACGCTCTTTTCGCTAACTTCTGCACCACTTTCCAGCAACAGTTCGACGATGGACAGTCTGTTCCTAGCTGAAGCTTCCATCAAAAGTGTTCGATCGTAATTCACCCGCATCTTGAGAACACGTGGATAAATTTTCAATACTGAACGGAAGGTTAAAATATCATTCTCTTCGATCATCCGTTTAATGTCTACATAAAATAAAATGTAAAAAATGAATTGAATGAAGAAAGATGAAAAACAAAATGTAATCAAAATGTTTAGGAAACTATATAAAATCAAATTCCAACTTTGATCAAGTAATACAGGTAAAGTAAAAACACATACATACCATTAATGGTTGGCTTCCCTGTTGGTGTTCTAAAAATTTCATAAATTCATAAAAAATTTCATAAAAATTTCATACCAAAAATTCTCGATTTAGCATCCGGGACGGTAATCAGCAATATCAACTTCAAAAGAGGTATTTAATCGTGAGAATTCGAATAAAAGCCCCCTTTGGATCAGAAAAGTTTCTACATTTAACGCCAAGATGGTAGGCGCTAAATCGAGCATTTACGGTATTTATAAAGCGTTGTCAAACTTCAGTTGCTAAGTTACGTTCGTATTGAATAGACGTATCAGAAATAAGAAAGTTTCGTTTACATGTTACTAATGATCTCACAACATCACAACAGGGAAAGCGATTTGTGTAAATCGAAACATAGACTTGTAGATCAAAATCGTTCATGTGCATAACCTTACCTGTCTACAGAATGCTGCAACAAGTTTTCTGTGCCAGGTAAGCGAGTAAGATATTTCGATACAATAGAATCAGATATTGTTGGCTTTGTAGTGGCTACAAGTTTCATCATCTCCCATTTATCGATGACTTTGGCGAATGTAGATTTGTTGCTAGGAAGCCATGTTAGCAATAATGGCAGTGTGGAGCAGTCGATCACAATGAAGAGAATATCAGATGTGGCCCGAGCCGCATTCTCGAGTATAGCGTGCCGATGAAATTGCTCGGTGGCTTGCAACGGAATCACAACTTTGCAAATTTGAAAGCCACGACAACCGTTACTATCTATTAGAACAATTTTCTCCTTTTCATCGATCACTTCTGCTATCTTTTGCTTCTCTTCCTTCGTTGGGATTTCGTTTACGTCAGTCAAACAGTGTGCATACGTGACAAAATCTTTTTCAGCAACTTCTAACGCGTGCCGCATTAAAGTGAATTCTTCCTGATCGTGACAGATTATGACGTCACCGTTTCTGACGTTTTGCAAACAAAGAGCTATTTTCAAGATCTTTATCTGGGTGTCCTCGTACTTCTGTAGCAAATCATTGCACGATCTCATGAGTTCTTTGGTGGAAGGAATATACATTAATTCTGGTGTGTTACCTTGATGTGAATGACCAACAGTTGTTGTCCTTTCGAAGCGAATATTAAAAAAGATACCCTCGTATGATCGTGGTACGTTAGCTGAACCCATCTGTTTCAGAGCATGCGCTTTATCCTTTGCTGGTACTGGTAGATGCTTTCTTACTTTGAAGCAATCACGTGCAATTGCATCTTCGGCAAACACAGACGTACCATTCCGATTCTGACCACTGTCTCCATCATTCGCTGGCGACGTGCCATCTCTCTGAAGCGCCGACGTCCTTTTAAAACCGTATTTGGGATAATAATATCGAGTTTCTTCTGCACTTATAACATCTTTGGCGACCTGACAACAAATTGAAAACATCGATTTTAAATTCAGCCCCCTTAATATGCCTTATCCTAGTATCAACCATTTCATTTTGATCGCCTTTCACTTGAGGACAAACAGTTATTCCCTCCCCCAACCACCAACCCCACCACCTTTCCCGGCTTCCCCTTAGTGTACTCAACCGGTTGAAGATGGAACATAATGTTCACATATTAAATTAGTAATAATTAGTTTTTAAATTTTCCTTCCCAACCAATTTTTCATTTGTACTGATGGATTGTATTCATAAGATGTGGTATATAGTTTGAATTCTAGGATGGTCCAAAAAATCGAAGAAACAATCAAGTTAAATCCCTTTAGCAGGTTTTCAAATCCACTTTGTCTTTTGACGTTATTATCACTTAGCAAACCTCAAAAACGTTCTACTTACCTCAAGAAGTTCAGAAATCCTCACCGAATTTCGCATATTTTTACTCAATGCCAAAGAAGCCATGTCCAGTCGACTTTCATACGCTCCACAAACATACGTGTTCTTTTCTGAGAAGAAAGACGTTCTTTCTGTTTCAAACATTTCACACTTGAATGGTTGCAAAATCACCGTGATAAAATTCTCCTTCATCCCAGACAGTATTTCGTTTATTGATAAAACTTCAGTTCTGGTGAATGCCGCAGCGTTGACTTCGTCGATACATACGTGGCATCTTCTGCCTGTTTTCTTTTCTTCTTCTTGTACATAATGAAAAATTTCTGAAACACGTGGGATAGTTTCTCTATCCATTTCCGCAGCAAGTTCGGACACATTGGTAATTCTCATATTCACCAATCCACTCTCAACGTTCTTTAGTTCCAAGCTCTTCAAGTGTTTGCCAATATAAAAGTCAATCAAACTGAACGGATCATAGCTTATATAAAATAAAGTTGTTGGCCCTTTAGCAATTCTAGCTAAAAATTCTGTCTGTAACGTTGCAACAACTGTTTTACCGCCTCCAAACGCTGCATTGATAACTTTGTGCTTACGTGGATCAACAATTGCTTGGATCTGTTCGTCATTAGCTTGTAAATGAATCAACTGAACATGAATGTTAGTTGAATGACACGCCACTCGAATTGATGTATTAGCAATGTACCCTGCAATTTGAGCAGCAATTTGTTTGAAGACCCAATGAGAACTCCCACTTTTAGACCTATTACTCACGATATCTGGTAATTTATTTAGAAGCCAATTTTTCATGTTGGCACTTGCACTTAATTCATGCTTTCCCAGAATTCTCGAGACGCATCCTTTGCAAATCAATGGTTCTTTACTTTTGAAAATAGTGGCTCGAAGTGCATTAGATTCCACATTGGGCGCAGCAACAAAGGTAGCAATAGTGACATTAGGATCAGTCACTTTCTTTTGATCAACCAGAAAATCAACCACTGTAGCTAAATCATCAGCGTCTATAGAACACTTTGCAAATTCACGGGAAATGTCTTTTGCAGAGGTGCTTCCAGTAACTCTTATATTCAAAATACAACCAATTGGACGATAGAAGATCACAATTCGATTATTGAATCTGCGTTCTTCTTCATAGGAATTGTTTTTCATTAGAAAGTTAACATGTTGTTGACTGTCATAGTTCATGATTATAAGTCCTCCAGTCGAATCAATTGATTCATCTTTGATAGTGGCAAGAGAAACTTTAATGCATTCTGCCACGTCTTTTGCCAGATTTTGGGTGTCCATGAAAATGTTTGGAAAGATTCTCCATTCTGAAAAAGATTCTTCAGCATTTGGAACCAAATTCTCTTTGAAATATTTCTCACATTGAGACGTCCAATCAGATGACGTTATTTCTTCCTTTTCGATCTGTGATCTTAAGCAACTAAAATGACTTTTAAATTGGTTTGCCAAATACCCTTTGCTACTTCCTTTTTCTACTTTATCTGTTTTGTGCGCAATGATAGTGTAACCTTCAGATTTTTTGAATTTCTCCACACATTGTTCTGAAAAATAAATTCCAAAAAGAAGTTAGAATGATTGACTTTCCCCTACTGCAACAATGAAAGGAAATCAACGCTGCCTTTAACTTTAACAGCTTCGCATTTAGAAAATTCTTTTTTTGTTGTTTTGTTTTGTTTTTTCTAAGGTAAAGACTTACCAGTCAGTGAAAACTCTTTGGATGTTAGTTTACATTTAATTCCAGCTTCATTTCGATATTCAATTAAACACCTATAATTCTTCTGCTTATCCAAATCATTCAAGAGAATGTAAACATGGCTCTCATATGTGTCAGTTTCTACCTTATCAAGATCATAAACCTTTCTCACGGTATTGTTGGCACCCTGCGTTTTCTTTGTGATAATTTCTAACACCACTGCACCAAAATATTTAACATAGCTCTGAGGGAGTTCCAATATGCAATAGTTGTCGGTTGCATGAAAGACATTGATGGATAGTTCTTTTTGTATCGTATAATTTGAAGAATCTTCGACTGAAAACAAAACAAATCATCTACTAAATAAAGCATCAGGGAATGTTAACAACTGAAAGGTTAAAAGAAATATAAAGCTAAAATCCTCACCAAATTGAAACAAACGCAAACAACAAAATCTTCTTCAACTGAAAGCTGTTAACCGCAGAAACTTACCAACGCGCTCCTCAGACCAATGTTGCATTTCGTAGTAGTAAGAGTTTTAAAATATGTATTTCAACGTTCGTTTGAAAGAAGCTGTTTTTTGGAATTTCTCAACTTTATTACTTTGAAGTTATAACAGGAATTGCGCGAATGTAATTGGCTCAGTAACCAGTTATTACTAACGGGATACTGCCAGCTAAAAATGGTAGCTTCCAATTTAAACAAAACAAATAAAACTTTCCAAATGTTAAGAAATAAAACAACTATAAAATCTCTCCCTTTCCTTTTTAACCAACGTTGAAAGACACATTTTAAAAATCTTACCACTACCAAATTCAACAATAGTTTTAGGAGCATGGGGTTAGTTTCTGCGGTTAACAACTTTCAGGTGATGAAGATTTCTTTTTCTTATTACTGTTATTACTCAGTCAATTGAAAGCTCGACTTCTACTATCGACTTCAGGCTTTATTTTTCAATGCACAAAACAGTCAGTATCTCATTAATAAAAAACTCAATCAAATTATTCAAAACATACGTCAATATACCTTTGACCTGCTGCAATGGTTGAACATGACCGTTGCCATCCAAATGCAATATAATGACGCCATTTGCTATTTGTGAACGAGTTGGATATATAAGATGGCTTTCATCTTTAAGACTATACAAATTGGTTATTTCATCTCTCACGAGAATTTTAATGCATTGCCTGTATCCATTAGCCAGTGCAGATAGTATTAACTTTGATAGAGCCTGATTCTCAAACCCTGACTCTTCGTATGTCTCAATCATCTGCAGCAAGTCGCCATCAACCACCATCTCTTTATACCAAGCAAGGTTATCAGTGATTTCTTTTGTTATCTCCTTTAAAACGTTCCTCTTATCGAAAATCTGATTCTTTTCTTTCATACATTCCATGAATGAATGAATAATTGACCAGTGTTCAGGAACTGTGGCAGTAACAGTTGCACTGTAATGGCTGTTCTTTTCGTTTTCCATGGAGTGAAAAGCATGACTTTAACATAAAAATTAAAATAAGTAGTTTGATGAAACGACCATCTCATTTATGAACTGTGCAATTGAAATTCGAGGGAAATAGAGATTCTATACCTGAAGATCTGAAATAAGTTGTTGTCGGCATTATCATTGCAAGGACAAACTAAAAAAACGACAAGCAAAATGTAATCGAAATCAGAAACAAATAAATGGAGAGATGCTTGTAGTAATTTATTTTGCTACGAGTTCATACAAAGAAATGCAATAAACCAATACTAAAGGAATAGTTGGCTGCATAGAAGTAATTGATGAATGCTTATGAGCTTTTTAAAAGGTTCACAAGTCAAAGATGGGTATACTTAATATAACAACATGGTAGTTTTTGGAGAAATTAACATTATATGTCTATTAGACACCGATCTGGGAGCTAGTCAGTGGAGTGGTATTGAAGTCTATTCAGGGGGTAGGGAAGAGGTGTATCACAAATATGGGGAGAAATTACAAATTTAGTATCATATATTAATCATAACCAGAGAATAGAACACAGGCTTACCTTCATTACCTTCAATTTGAGATACTAAATCGTGTTTGTTCAAGAACTTCAACAATGATTTCAAATGTAACCATGTTGCCTTATCTGCGGGTGTAGTGTCTCGCCAAGTTTCCAAGATTTGATAAAGTTTTGCTTGCACGTGGTCTGGATTGTTGATACAAATTATTTGAATGATGTTGTAGTCCAACAGGAAATGAGCAATTAATCTCCATTCCTCGCACGCTGATTCAGATATCTTTCGAAATATTTCTATGCATTTTCTTTTATCATTGAGAGTTGTGTCTCTGATCTCACCTAAAAGTATTCAAAAACATTTTGTTTTTGTGCGCTTTCTTTGTAATATGTTAGGAAGACCACCTGAAAAGTTCTAAAGTTATTTGTGGTTCAGAACATATATGGCGACCAAACGGAAAGGCTAAACATTCGTAGTCAACAGAAGTTAAATAGACCGTGGGTATTTTATATCTATGTTGTCATATGTTCTGATGGGATGACATTCACTTCTTTTTCTAACTTTTCTTTTCAAGTTTTTAACATATATTTTTCCGAGGACCCTATTGACAACATAATTTTACATGTATTTGTTTATAATCTGAATTGGTTATCTTGTATATATATTTGGGAAATAAATAATAATACGAAAACAAACCGTTTATATCTATCGGCGAATGTCGCATTTCTTGGGATGTGATGGCATTTGCTCCATAGGATAGTAAGCTATCATTAATTGCATATATCAAATGGTTTTTTTTCTTGTGCAAAGCGTTTGCAACGATATACATAACACAGTCAAGAACAGGCCGATCGTAAGGGGAGGTGTTTGCAAATCTTCTTTCAACTTCTTGTTTTTCACGACATATACGATAACAGAACTGCTTCCCTCTACATCGATTGCCTGTGAGTTCCTTGTCGATCATGTATGCTAGCATACGATAATCTAAAATTGGAATCACAGATAAATTTGCAAGAAGACTTCGAGGATCGAATACCTTTTTTCTCGTGGGCTGAGATTTTTTTGTGGGACTATTTCCTTTCCACGTGCGTCGACATATCTGGAAGGGCCACCAACGGGTGGCCTCATGGTAGAGTGTTCGCCTCCAGTGGAGAAGTCAGGGTTCAAATCCTGGCCGAGTCATACCAGCGACTATAACAGTGGGAATCGATCCACTCAGCTTAGCACTCAGCTTGAGAGCAAGATTAATGTCTAAGGGTTTTTTGTCTTAGTTGAGCGGTTGAAGCAGTCATGCGGCTTCCGTAGCCCAAATGGGGGCTTAAAATTCTCTAGGACTACCTACGCAGGAATGAGAACTTAAGAGGCTATCCTGGGTAAACCTTCATAAATAAATAAAGGGGAAATTTCGCTCATGGGTCGATATTGTACCAGCCAGAAATACTTTATTTTGTATTTATCATTATACATTTTAATATTTTCTGGAGATTATTAATTCTGTTTTTCAACTCATCGTTGATGAAGGGAGGCATTTTCTATTCTGTTGGCTTAATACCATCAATAGCAGAAAATTTGGCAACAGCAGTTTTATATAAAAAATAGAACCAAGTTTATATATGGAGAAAAAATAAAAATTAAATTCAGTTTGAAAATTTCACGGTATAATTTCACTGACCAAGAGAACTATGCTGAAGCTATTTTCCAATAGGCGCAATCTTCTGCGCGCAGTTGAGCGGAGTGGTCTTGGGTGGAATTTGGCTACGACTAATCCATTTTAGTTATGTGGGAATATTGAGATTTATCGGAGCGACAGTGACGTATGACGATAAAAGAATAAGTGATTTAAAATTATTTCGATGTCACGTTTTAATAAGATTTAATTATGTTTGTAAGAATTAAAAAAGCCTCCCACCTTATTTGTCGGAAAAGTTTTAATTATAGATAGTTAGACGAATGGTGATTCATCGTAAGTTTTTTAGCAGCCCTTGTAATGTTTTTGTTTTTTGTAGTTTTTTTTATTATTATTCTGTAATAACTAAATTTCTTAAATTTTAATCCTATTTTATGATATTTCCATACATGCAACAGAAAGTATACCATTTGTTATTTTTAGTTCTGAAATGTTCGAACTGTTACATCACATCACGGAAGTGTAAAACGAAGCATGAAGGTGTATATCTCTTTCTTATTTCATCCTAGTTATCAATATTATAAAAATATTATATTAGCTATCAACAAATCATTTGTAAGATTGCCCGTTTATTATTACTTTGAAACAAAGTAAGATATTCAAGCACAAAACAAAAGTGAAAATGAATAACATTCTTATCCCGGTAAAATAGATGGCAGTTGATACACCTGAAAAATTCAAATTGAGATTTTGTGTAAAGGCAATTGCCAGAAAACTTTGCCGCTATAACCAACAACAAAAATTAAATGATTTTGTTACACATTAGGAGATGAAGTTTTCTTCAAATTATTATTTCATTTCTGATGGAAAAAATCGTAGAGTTTAACATTATCCAGGGATAGAAAGATGTGGCGAATTGATAGGTATATGTGCTTACCCAAATTTTTGTCCATCTTTTTTAACGTTTCATCGACAAACCAGATCTTTCGACATATCACAATCGATTAGGAGGAAACAGGTTAACATCGCTTAATATTTTCTATGTAAACTTTCCCGAACATAAATTACATATCATTTAATTAAAAAAACTCCTCCAAAGTAATTGCCATAATTAAATTATCATCTTCATTAAAAACCTCATCATTGTGTGATGAATATAATGAGGACTATCGTTTCGAAAGAGTTTTGAAAGTTTTTGAAACAAACAACTATATAATGCATCATTGGTGTAAACAACACGGGCCTCTCAAAAGCGGACACTATTTATAGTCCCGCACATTTTGCCTTAAATTTAACTCGATAAAGCAGACAAAAAATATCCGATGACGTTCATGAAAAGATACCAAATATAATTATCAACTAGCCGCCCATATTCAGCCTGCGTTCTCTCCGGAACTAAATTAAGTATTTTTGCATTGGATGCAATTTGGTATATTGACCGATGCAATGATGCGGAAGTCAATAATGGCCATTTAATTTCGAACATTTGGCACCTGTCATCATTGAATTAACCATACTGTCAAAATTTCTCAGAATCTACTCTCTTTCGGTTTTTAGGACCAAACTGGGCCAAAAAAAGTGACAGGTGTCCATTTCGTCATATTTATTAGACACTTTTTTCTTCCGCTTCATTAAATTTGTCACGGCACCAAATTTCATCAAAATTTATAAATAAAATAAATAAATAAATAAATGTGTGGACATGCGCGTTAGTCTTTGATTCCTCTAATCTACCAAGAAATGTTAAACTAGCTTTATGTAAAGCAAACACAGAAAAGCATTGAAAAGTTGAAAACAAAGACTTCGGATTTTTTTATTTTACCATCACAGCAGCTTGTTCTTGTAAAGGTCATACATCAAAACATCAGTTCTCAGCAAGATATTAAGTTATTAATATTTCACGAAACTTGAACACAAATAGATGTGTTTTTTGTTATATAAAATAAATTGAATATTTTTATATCCTAGAATTGATTTATTTTAATTGGAAAAAAATTGTATATTGAAATGCAAAATTAGAATGCTATGCAAATATTGAAGATGGTGTTTCTTCATCATGGTTTACTTGTGTGTGTTTTCTTGGGTTTTTTCTGTATATCAGTGCACAGTTCACAAAACTGTACCAGTGTCCCCGTTATGAAAAGTAAGTCTTACCCCTTTTATTTCATTGTGTTGTACCCGTTCGAACAAGGAAATAAGGAAGACACGTTAGAATCACGTTATCCGTACAGCAGAGCTCCCTTTTTTACCAAAGAAAGAGTGAGCATGGCAGAGTTTTACGTTTGCGATTCGTACGATTTGGCATTGCAAGCCGTACTTCACGCAATCTTAGACGTAAAATTTTACGATCCTTTCTTCAAACATTCAAAAATAGCATGCGTGATCAGCTACTTAACAAGCAATGTTTTAAACCGACAAATCGCCAGCATGATCATATCTTACGATCTCCTTTTCGTCTCGCACACGGAAGGTGTGTCGTCGAAGCATCTCACAAATGTCGTCGATGCACACGGTTATAAGCTATCGAACAAGCTCACATCAATCTTACAACAATTTCAACTGGAACAACTTTTTTTGGTTGTCGTTACGTTGCCTGGTTACGAAGACGCGTACATAGACTTTTGGACAGAACTTCTTCAGAAAAACCCGACCGTATGTGTGACGAAATCTCATATAAAAATCAGTGTTGGCGATGAAGCAAAAACAGTGGAAGAGATCAAGAAAACCTTAAATTATTTAAAATTAAACGAGAAACACACTGTGGTTTATTGGTATACTCCTGTTATAGCAATCCCAAATTCTGAACAAGTGTCTCAGTTGAGCCATTTTTTTCACCAGCTCATTCACATTTATTACGAATATAATCTTAAGAAACGAACATGGTTTTGGAATGAATTTGTAGTTCCTGGATTAAACACTACAATGCCAAACTTTAGAAATTTCGCTGACGGAGGAATCGATTTCAGTAGAAATATATACTCCCCGATTAATATTAACGATTCGAATCAGACTTATGAATACACCAAAAGTAATTGGTTGAGAATAAATTTAATGGTAGAGAGATATACATGGTTTATACCAAAATCCGTGCTCTACTGGGCCATAAAGCGAATAAATCACAAAGGAACAATGAGCAATACCTTTTTTAAATGGAGAAACTACCATAATATTCCACAAGAACCGCTGTTCAATGTTCTATTCGAATATCCACTCATACCAACACAGCTCAACTGGGGGGATAATAAAACCACGCCACCAATTTCCCAATGTGAGAAAATTTATTCTTGTTCCCCCGGCTACGAACTAAAATTTACAATGCACGCTAATAAACACGAAGACAGAGTTGAGAGAAAATGGAAATGTATTAAATGCGCATTTGATTCTATAAAAACCTTACACGGGATTGGTCCATGCAGAAAATGTCAAGGATTTGCCATAGCAACACCTGACAACCGTGCGTGTTTTGATCCATACAAAAGCCAGTACATATTTCTGAATAGCACAAATGGCTTAGCAATTACCACAGCGAGTTCGACAGGTGTTGTGCTTTCTATTTTCAGCCTCGTGACTTTCTATAAATTTCGCACGACACCTGTTATCCGGGCAGCGAATTTTCGGCTTTCGACAACGTTGTTGTTTTCTCATTTTTTAATATCAATAGTGGTGCCAGGATTGTTTTTAATGGAGCCAATCAAATGGCAGTGCCAATGCAGACCCGTTTTTATTGGCTCATTGATGGCCATCATTAATGCATTGATGTTTATGAAAATCCAATATCTCGTTCAAGTATTTCATCTCAAAGTGCGAATGTCCAATCAAGAAAAGATGTTTGCAACTTTAGGCAATTTAATGTGGGCATTGTTGTTCGTATTGCTGCAAGTAGTTGTTTCATATATAACGCTATTTCACACGCCCGCTATAGTTTTGGAAGAGAGAAATGAGCGATTACTTATACGTGATGTGAGTTGTAACACGGGCTTCCACATGAACGTACAAATTGCGTGTTGTATTGTCGTCATGGTTGCCGTTGTTGTACAGGGTTTAAGAGCGTGGAAATTGCCCTCGTATTTCAATGAAACAAAATACATCACTTTTGCAAACTTTACGTCACTCTTGATATTCGGTTGCATGTTCACGCTGTACAAGAGCACACGCGATAACCAATCAAAATCCACTATACACGCTGTGTCAGTCTTACTCAGCAATATAGTGCTGATGTTGATTATGTTCGGGTACAAGGTATATGTTGTATATTTTAAAAAAGACAAAAATTCGATTACAAACTTTCGTCAGAAAATGCAAGTTCACAATCTGACCAAGGTGTCCGAAAAACTGCACGAGAAAGACAGAAAAAAGGAAAAAGAAAGTATAAATAAATAAATAAATAAATATTGAAAATATTGAAAATGTATAAATATTGAAAATGTATTTAATGATTATGTAAATATTTCCCCGACTTTTCTAAGAAGCCTAGTCTTGATGCGTTTTATCATATCGCTGTATAATTACACTTACCATTATACCGGATAGAATTCAAAATGTTATCTATTCGGTATAATGAGAACACAACCTTAAGTATGCATATTTTGTTTTAAATTTCCAACTATGCCGTTTCGAAAATTACGTCACACACAGCATAAGTTTTCAGGGTTAATGATGAAAATGACTTTTGCGTCGTTCAAAAAAAAACTGTTCTCCTGAATACGGACCTGAAGGCAGACACCTCTGATTAGCGAACAATTTTCTTTTCACTGGGAAAATCCTGCTCAAACTCTTACAGAAAACTTTCTAAAATGCAGACAAGTAATTAGCGGACACTTTTTTACTCACGATATCAAATTTTCTTTTATTAATTTTTTTTCTTTCCCAAAATTTTTTTTTTCTCTGCAAAATAATTGAATAAGTTAAAGGGGAAGTAAAAAAACTATTTTTTAATATGAGTCAGTATTTCCACAAAAAAAAAAAATATTATACATCAAAAGGGCTGCTCAATCTTCAACAACAGTTCGCTGAAAATGTCCCCGTTTTTATAAACCGCGTTAAAATTGACTGGGTTCTAACAACAAAATGATGTATCATAGTTGAAAACATTGTGCTACTGTTTTTCAAGAAGTACATATACTGCAAAATGGTTTCCTTTACTTAATGGACCCGGGTCCGGACCTGTCCGTCCGTGGGACTAATGAAAACGGGGACCCTTGCTCTTCCGCATAACTTGTTTTCTTTTATTCAATATGTATCTATTTTTCAATAGGCATCATGACCATTTACTTTATTGATTTATTGATTTTTTCACCTTCCTTCGAATGTTACCACTCTTTTGCTTGTGTCAAATTAAATACGTGAAATGCTCTACAGTAAGCTTCCCTACATTTGGGTAGTTTCGCTTAATCTCTCCCAACTCCATCATATGCGCAGCTTACTTTTCATTTATACTACTTTGAAATCACTTTGAACTATGAAGAAGAAAGACAATTACCTACTATTCAGGTGAAAACCAGGCCTATGCTACAAGTTGGTCTTGGTTTTATCACGCACTAGACTGGCGTAAGTATAATGTTTTTAATTTTGTTATTTCATTACGTTTTATGTCTTGCCTTCCATAAAGGCCATTTTCCATTAGACGGAATAATCGTCCACGGGGAGTTTCGTAGTGTTGACTATAGCGGGATTAGCGCACATACTTTTTGAAAAGTTGAAAAAACTAAAACTCCACTGCGGTTTTTCTTTCAAATGAACCTTGTTGTTATTTCAATTTGCAGTTAACTGCTATCGCTTAAACAACTAAATTTTTTGTCTTTTTATCTCATATTTTTTTCATAGTTTTTCGAATTGTAAGCTATGTAAAACTGGCAAAGATTGGATACACATAAATGTTGTTTTCAAATATGAGGACCAGGCTTACACTACAGCTTGGGTCCGGGTCCGGCAAGTAAAGGAAGCCCTGCGAAATCAGCACTTGATAGCTCTTCAATTTTACAAACCAAAGCAATCAATACATGTTATTAAAAAATGTTTCAATCGCATTAATGGCTTACAGAAGTTCTTCTAGGTCAACAAATGATAGTGAAGAAGACGACGAGACAGATGTTTCGATGTTGAAATGATACAACTAAATATTTTATAAACTTTCAATTAGTTCTGTCATGTTTAAACAAATCCCAAAACGAGTGATTATAGCATTCCATTATGGTAGTTGTCTGATATATTTGATGAACTAAATATAAATATGCAAACGCATGCAAACGGGTGTGGCATACCAACACAGCAAATGATTTTATCTTTACCCATGGCAAGGTTCTTCAAACCAGCTTGTGATAAGCACGACGTTTGCTATGGTTGTGTGAGTATTGTTATCTGATCAATTTCTAATGGCAGCTAATTCAATTAGTTCAATTCATAGTTCACGAAGTTTATTAAAGATAATGAACTGTTATAAGTAGAATTGTGGGTTACAGTGTGGCTGATGTCAGCAGTTGGAATCCCTCATTTGAACAATAAGAAATGGGTCTCTGGAGGATCATCCATTTACGATCACATCCATGTATGAATGAGATTTTTCAAGAAATTAATTCGTTATTTTGCGTGATTCGTTCTGTACCATTATCAGGAATGACGAAATCCTTCCTCTACGGTGTTTGCTTTGTTTAAATTATGTTTTTTGAAAAGAAACTCATATTGAACATGTCTTCATAAAAAGGAATAAGAATTACGGGAGATATGATGTAAGTAGTTCCATTGTTGTTTCAGGGAAACAGTCCTTCACTGATGCTGAAAAAAAATATTCTCTGGACCCCCCGTCACGAAAAAAATACATTAAAAATTAAAATCAAAGATAAAATATAGGTTCGTGTAAGAAATCACAAAATTAAAAAAAAAATTAAAAAATAGAAGACGATGATAAAAAGCTTTGTTTTTGGAGATTTGGAGAGGGAATCGATAAAAATATCTGTTTCCTCAAGCTGTCCAACATACCAAAAACACATTACGAAACGGAAAAGAGAAAAACATTTGTTTACATAGAAGAGATCTTCTAAATATGACGTTTTCATGAGCACTTAAACTATTTGTGCCACCAATAGCACCACGATTAGGCATTATGAATAAAAAAAATATTAAGGCAGAAATAGACAAAAAAAATCGACCACAACACGAATCTTTTGCTTTTTGAGACGTATCATAGGATACGTCATAATCTTCGCTAGTCCCAGTTTTTCCCAAATCGCTAAGTAAAGTGGTCAATATTTCGAGCTTGCGTTTTTTCGAAGACAAGCAGGAATTCTCGAGTAACGTTATATGAAAATAACTTCATTTTCGTATAACAAATTTATTTACCAAAAATACTTTGCCCTTAACAGTCCCCTAGGTTTTTGATGATTAATTTCATCATTGAAAATCATTTTGAAGGAAAAAAGAACTGGAAAAAAAACCCAATCACCAGATAATTTGACTTTTCTAGATTATCACTTGATTTGTAAAACCTTGATAAATATTTGTTGATTAAACAAGGCACGTTAACAAACGAAAACATTCGTTAGAAGAAGTTTGTTCAGAAAGTTTGCAATGATTGAAAATAAACGGTTGCCGAAACAATTCGTTTTCGCCTCGATGAGCTTCTGGACGTCGTAAACAGGTAAATAAGGAAGCTTTTGTTATCTCTTACTCAAAAGGTACCAAATAATTTGTTGGAGACAAAGAACGATACATAATTGTTCCAGATAGAGAGAACCTTAAGCCTATTCAAAGTTGAAACTCATTTTCCAATACGCGACAAGTAGCAGCTGTAAGCAATTAAAAAGAGGACTTTTCTGGTTCACGTTTCTCTCTTGAAAATGTACATTCAATACACTTTCTATGTTTACAAGACATTCTGACAACATACAGCATTCTTACGGTAGATAAACGTCACCAAAGTTCCCGACACTTCAAATAAGAAGCGAGGTTGAACATGTTGTTGGGTTTCATCATTTCAGTGGATGTCATTTGAGAGGAGATAATGAGAGATGTTTCCTTGAGAAGAGTAGAAATACGAAATCTTCACCATGGAGATATCTAAAACTGTTCGTTACATCAACTCTGTCGTAACTAAGGATCAGCTGTAATTCTAACCACTCTAATCCGTTATCCCATCAGTAAAATTCAATACTTTGCTACCTTTCTAACTTGACAGCAGTTGTAAATAACTGTTGCTCCTTCAAACTTAGTTTTACTGTGTAGTTGCCAACTCTAACACCCATACAAAATCGCCGTACGTCACTATATCAGGTATACCGCTATTCCACGCTTCTTATCGTCACCTGTTGATGTCGGTCATATTAAGAAGCGACGTTGTAGTCGGTAGGTAATATACGTCAGCATCAGCAAATGATCCATCTAAAGAAAACATTGCAGATTCTAACAGGCTGTTTACATGAAAGCTGTACTGAACTCAGACCGGTCTTAGTTCAGTCCTGTCTTTAGCATAGGACTGAAATTTCAGTACGGGCTGAGTTTCCTTTTTGGCAAGCGTAGTAAAGGTTTTTTTTATTTTTTCTTGCCGCCATGTTTTAATTAGCCCGGCCTGAACTTATCTCATGTGAACAAAAAAGATTTTTGACCTTACTGAAATCTCAACCCGTAGTACGGCTCTCATGTAAACAGCCTCTTAGAACAAACCAAAACAAAGGATTTTTAAAATATTTCATTTTAAAGACGAAAATCAAATTAGCGCGAAAACATTTTATAACAGAAACCTAGTAAAGGCACATTCCATTTAAAAAAATAACTGTTCCGTCCCCAGAATTTATTGCAAAATAAGATCGCCATGACAACAGATCATTAAAGAAGACTTACCATATGTATCCTGAACTCTACTGAACAACGTGCAGGTAGGTTTCTGCAAGAAATGTTTCGTAATGCAGCCATTAACAACCAGAAACTAAATGAAACGATAATGTGTTTGAATAAGCGAGCGTATTTATTATGAAAACTTTCACACAGAAGATCATTTGAAGAATTCCTTAGAAACACAACTTCACGTTACGTGAAGAACGCGCAAATCTGCTAATGATGTCAGAGGCGTAGCTAGAGCTCAGTCAAAATTTGTGGAGGAGAGTTAAGTCATTTAGAGTAGAAAAGGAAAACGTGCAAGTAACCTAATCAACACTTCAGATTAGAAAGAAATATCATAACATTGGACTCCTCCGCTTTTTTTGACTGACCCTGAATACGCCTATGGATGAAATAAGCTACAAAAGTTTTCCAATGATAAAATATGAAGTAGACTAAATCCAGATGGGAAACAAAGGTTTTGTTTCATCTGCGTTGCCGTTCTTGTTGTTGTCGTAGTTGCTAAAACTATGAATCTAAGGGCGAACTGAAGAAACTTAAGATGATTTAATGGTTACATAATATAGTTGGTTTTTTTCTTATCATTTTCGAACCCTTACCAGCTACTTACATTCAAGATTAGTTTTGCAGCACATGGCTTCATGACAACATGGAAATGCTTCAGAAGTTGTTTCTAAAAAGAAATTTAGCGAAAAATCATTCTTGGGTACGAAATTAATCCGGGCACGATAGAGTTTCTGAACGAATAGGTGCGCCCGTATACCTCGGTAACGCCCGGATTCATCATGATCTGTATGAGCACGGTCTCTTGGAAACGTTTGAGCAACAAACCATTCAGGTCACCGTCTAATTTCAACCAAGGTCTCACTTGCGTGATTTTGTATCCACTAAAAAGAAACATTTTATTTGAAGGAAGATAGTACGCATAACAACAGCGGCAAAATCATGTTTCCTTACGAAGAAGAGCTGGTTGCGTCTATGAAAATCGTTGTTTCGGCATTTATCAGCTCGGTTTCGGTGGTTGCGTCTGTGAAAGTCGCTGTTTCAGCATTTTTCGTCTCGGTTTCGTTAGCATCCGTTGACTTGTTTAGACCGTCCGTGGGTGAAGTAACTTGTCTGGAATTCACATCTTCGTTTTTACAGCCTTTTGATTGGCCAACTTTTGAGCCAGCTTCGTTTCCAGTCGCTTTTTTGTGTTCAAACTTGCTGGCCATCTGAACAAATGATTGATCGATAAATAGTCCACACTTGTGACAGACAATCAATTAAATAGGAACGTTGTCATAACAACTTCATATATGCTGGGCCTCTCAACATGGTTCATAGCACTAACCTGCGGAGCGCGAAAACACCAACTTGTATAGTACATGGAGTCGACAAGTCGCTCGTCATAAAAACCGACACTGTAAATCTGAAATGGAAGCAGTGACGACATATATGAACGGAACGGGATGAAGCTATTCGCAGGTTTTAAGACAGGTTCTGTTGTATTTCGATACTTGTGGGGTTTTTTCTATTCGCTGTGAATACATGATACGCTCGTGTTACAAAACCTACCTACCATTCGAAAATTCAACAAAGTTTGGATATGCTCGTTCCAGTCTCTTGCAACACTTTCAAAAACGTCGGCGAATAAGACCTAGTGCATAAAACATAGCATTGAGCCAATTACAGCAATTAGAACAAATGCGATGGAGACACATTTCAAGAATCGTCAGCCGGTCATTTTAACATTGATGCACTTAACAAAACGAACCATTCCACATCGCCACATTAATCTTAAAACTTAATTAAGACTATCTATCCATCCACACAAAAGTAGGAAGTGAGAATGAACCAATCAGAACTCACTTGAATGTCCTTTTTTTTGATTCCCAAAACATAAAACGATTTGATTTTCGCTAAAATATCTTGATGGGCGACAATTTCTTCTTCGGGATAATTCAATTCATCCCTCAAAATGGCGCAGTATTCTTTAACCGTCAAACTGTTGCCAAGGTAACCTTCATCTTTAGACTGATTACGAAACCTTTGCAGCATATCGCGATCGGCAGCCGGTACTTTAGACTTCGGCAGATTCCGGTGGGGAGATGCAAGTAAATGGCAGCTTATCGCCATGGGATTGATCACCAAAGCATCATGGGTATTCATCGCGTTAGTTGGCATTAACTTTTCGTCGCCAATGGACCGGTGCATCGTCAGTGCCGTGCGAGACGCGTGAATTTTCCCGTGTTTGAAGATGTCGACCATTTTATCGGCCATTCGGCGCGATTTTTTATGGATTGTTTGTTGCGTGTAATCAAATTCTTTTCGTACGACCGCACAACGTGGTACATATTCGGAAACAACCTGATTCACCGGGTCAGTTTTGGAAAACAAACAAGTAAATAGAGTCGGTTTAGTTGTCAAGGTAACGACACAGTTGCCATAGCTACCCTGACGAGTTCGGGAAGAACAGTCGAACTGCTTCGGTTTTCTATTAAGTGACGCATTCTTGCCGGCAGCCGACTTTCGCTTGATATGCTTAACATCTTCTTTGTGTCTGGAAAGTGACGAATGAGAAACGACGGTATTTTCATTCGCACGACTAGCATCGTCATTGACGTCATCGAATTGTTTATCTAGTTGAGAAATGGGAGCTTTTGATTGACTCAAAGGTTGAGATTCTGTTCCTTCACTTGTATCGATGTGAGCAGAGTTAGTGACAACTTCACTTGTATCGATGTGAGCAGAGTTAGTGACAACTTCACTTGTATCGATGTGAGCAGAGTTAGTGACAACTTCACTGATGATACTCATTTGTTCTGGTGGTTTCTCAGTACCAACGTCGGATGTGTGTGTGGTTAGTTCACCATCTTTGGCGCTGTCTATGACGTTATCTATATCGGTAAAGTTCTTTCCCTCTTTAACTTTGTCAGTGTTATCTCCCGAATGGATTGTGGACATATCGTCACATGGTATCTCCATCATATCGTCTTGAGATTTTCCCGGTTCTAGGTGCGACTTCTTCAATGGACTGTTGTCGCGTTCTATATCGTCTGCCGGATCTTTATCCAGATGCCTCTTCCGCTGGACAAGACTCTCGCCGCGTCTCATTCGCTGCTCAAATGCGACACGTTGAAAATTAAGGTTGCCTTCTCGCAGACGTTTCATGTGTGCTTCGTCATTTACCGTCATTTCATCGGGCATTGCAAAGTTTAGTTTGATCTGAAAAAAGAAAGAGCAGAAACGCTGAAGAATTACTAAAGAACGAGCAACTTATACAGCAGGGGGAAACACAGTTTTATGACCGGTTCCGTTTCAACCATTCAATTTTAGTTTCTTCCCATCAGATAAAAGAACTGGGAGGACCTCACCAGAGGACGTCACAAAGAAGTTCAATGCAAGTATGGAAGATCACCTGGTCATTGAACCGGGAGTGAGTTGACGTACCTTCTTATTGACCATGCCGTTTAGTAAATAAGCCACATGCCCCCCTTGCACACATGTTGAGGAGAGCTTACATGTGCCGTTGGACGAAACACTCTCCATCTTCATGATTTCCTGCTCCTTCATTTGTGCCGTGTGCTGCTTCCCATCGCGTACCTGCACGTACAGATTTCTAGCAAGTGTAAATATACGCAGTGGCATGGACGGCTCGAAGATTCGAAAATATCTATGGAAAAGAATTGGGGAATCTGACTTGAGAGTAAATTGCCGTGTTCACACAGGTGAAGATTAAACCTATTTCAAGGCTATTTTTTCGGCTTGGTGAGAACACAAATAAAAACAACATAATCGCCAACAAACACATACGTCGTCGATAAATTATACGTCATTGTCGAGATGGGTAGCGACCTTCTTCGCGGCACGTCAACACGCGAGCGGCTGATCAGACGGTGTTGCTTGTAAAACTCGAAAGCTTCGTTCAGTTCATCGGGAGGATACGCGTCAAATACCTTAAACGCAAAGAGATTGATCTAATTAATCGTTAATTCATTTTAGACCACCTAAGTATGTTCAAAGTAACTTTGGGAAACGTTCAACGTGGCATGAAAATCATAAAAATCTCACCCCCTCCCCTCCCCGTCATAATTCTGTATAAATTCACTCTTATCGCCAACCCCTATCTACAAAACCGTGCTGGGATCTCCATAAAGCGGACACAATAGGTGCAGCAAATAGTTTCCCTTTTATAGAGACCTTACCTGTGAGAATTGGACTTTAAATCCATCCATCCGTACATGGAGTACGTTATACGGAAATGTCCGCTATTTACGGATTACACTTTATAGAGAGGTAGAACTATTAACCTGTCTTCAGTTCAATAACACACACACTCAGTTTTTATGAAGTGAATAAAAAATAATATCTTGGATTGTTGAGAGATGCATTTACAGGTTAGTATTTGATTTCTCTCGTCCCGATGATTTCGACCTGCTGGTACACAATCAAATCTGTCAAATTAAATTCGAAAGTTCAGTGAACATGGTTCCAAATTGTCGAATTCCAATTGTTGACAATACGCTCATATATTTTGATAAACCTCCGCATAACGTGATTGGTTAACTTACTTCGCCTTAATTTTAAAGAAGTTTATTCGTCGACAAACTGAACGACTGCGATATCGATCCGATGACATTCTACTGGTTCACAGGATTCAGGTCGAATTGAGCGTGCAGTGATCTTTTGGATTACTGTGTACTAGCGGAATGACATCGGCTCGGTACACAGTCGTTAGAGCAATCGCCCAGCAAGCAATAAGTATTGAGGTTCAATTCCCATTCAATTCAATTCCATTAGCTTTGCGGTGATTGCAAAGCACAATGTGATTAATGATTGCAATCAAATAGTTACCATGTTGAATTCGACAAGTCATAAACAATCAGATATGATGGTGTATCACCCGAATTAAGAAGTACAAACCAATCGATCAAGAATGTACGTGGGCGCACTTACTTTGAATGCAACGGCCGGAATATACGAAGTAAGCTTCTGCGCGGTGAGGGAATTGTGCATCAAGTCTTGCAGCAGTAAAATTCGAATGTCTTTTTCAGATTTCAGTTCGACAGGTTTTGTATCCGTCTGCTAAAAGAGTATAGATGGATAAGTTAACAGGTTTTCTTCATGTTTGCATTACCCATTTGATACAAAATTCGTGGGGACTACGCAGGATGAAGCATGCTATCGAGACGAAATTGAAGTCTGTAGCCGATACGTCATTAAGGAAATGGTACTTGAGACAAAATAACATTAAATATATCGAGGAATGTGAAAAATCAAAACATAACTTAATTGTGAAGAGAGTAAAATAACAACGTTCCGCTAGATACTACCCATCAACATTTCTAAAAATTTCCAAAATGATTCGATACATTTTTAAAACAATTAATTGTTTTACGGACTTCTTTCGCCATGCTTGATTACGTAATAAGTACGAGGCTATTCTAACGTTATTTATAAAGAAGCTCCTTATTTCCAGACGATCAAAACTTATTGATGTAGACGTAAAAATTGTTTTTTTTTTGAGCCAGTGAGGCTCAGACTATGCCTTGTTCTTTCAAACACTTTTATAACTTTTCATTTTATTCTGATCGTGATTGTGGCAGCCCCAAATTATTCCCCTTAACTTGTGATGACCTCCATTATACAAACCCACACGTGCGTGGGACGACTTACACTAATATGCGCGTACTCCATTTCAAATTCATCACGCAACTGCACTAACGATGTCGGGAAGATTTTCATATCGACTTGCTGGTTAAAATGGCGACTGTAGATTTCGCGAGTAGAGACGAATGCTTGGACGAGTTTCTCTTTCCAGTCTTCTTTGGTGCAGTGCAATGACTTCATAAACTCCTGCCAACAGAAAAAGACATCTCGGTTGAACAGGAAACTCCCGAGAACTCGAACCTCCATGGGACCGATGAACATTATTCGAGTTACCGAATATTCGAGTAATCGAGAGTCTTTTATGAGAGAGTGTTACATCAGGGGGATTACTAAAGTAGTTCGAGTTACTGAAAGTTCGAGTTATCGAGGGTTCGAGTTACCGGGATTCTACGGTAGTAGAAAGAACACAAAGCTTATAGTAGATTTGAAAAGTAGATTTTGATAGCTGCAAAGTCAACAGGCAGAATAGCCAACCACTACGGATATGGAATAGGGATATGGAAGCCCAAGGACTCCCTGTTACTTACTTACTTACTTGTAGAAGCTTTGAAAATAAGAGACTTTCAACCAAAAGGTTTTGTGATCGCATCTTGTTAGACAAACACAAAAGTTCTTACCTGATCCTGTTCCAACTCTGCCACACAAGTCTTGAATACGATCAAACTGTGCGGGTACTTTTTTATGTATCTGGCGCGCCGTTCAATAGCGTTCCATGTTTTATCACGTGATTCAGGAACATCTTTGTGTAATAAGTCACGAATTGCATGCCAGTACACTTTCGGATGCTCTTTCTCAAGCGGCTGTCCTGAAGTAAAAGAAATAACAAGAGTTTGGTAACTAGGTTGTTTTTAGACTTTCAATGAATGAGTAATCTATCAGACAAGCCTTACGGATTATGCATCAAATTATTTTAGGGAAGGCATTATGAAGTTGAATAACAAATATAAAACTAATTAAAATTCACCAGATATTGTGAAGTTTTTGCTTGTAACAGAACAATCCTTTAAAAGTCGTGCTCTCAAGATGGTTAGAAAATTGTTTAACGAATGTCCAAGTTACACGAGGTAATTCTTGCAAGGAAGAAGAATCCAAGAGACATTAAAAAGAATCTTAACTTAGTTATCTAGCAGGGTACGAACGAGATTCAACTGTAGCTGTTGTTAAGAAAAAGACATGGCATATATCGCACAAACCACGCGGCCACATGATATACAACATATATATAAACCAACCTTTCTCAGTGACTTTCATCATGGTTTTGACGATATCAGACAACAAGATATATGCATCCTCTCTCTCACTGAACGAGACTCGTAACCCCTTCATACGACGTAACGCTTCACGATCTTTTTCATCTGAAAACAAAAAGTAAAGGTTGAATTCAATCTAAGAAAAAATTGACAAAAGACTCCTGCACTTTTCTGGTGATAATGCAGTTCCTGGAATGAGGCACTTAGTGTCACTTTTAAATGAAATATTGAATCATCGGGAAAGCGAGTTACACTATTGAGCAGATACATACAGAGCAGGGCGCATACAGAGCAGGGCGCATACGTATCCAATAACTTGAGGACATGTGCTGCTCTAAACGATATCTGTTTCTCTGATATAAACAAAATGTCACTACTGTGGGTTGACGAGATCTTGTTCTCTATGTGATCAAATTCTCCCTATAAAGTTGGCGCCAATTTCCTTAAAGTTCCCAATTCTATCTGTTTGCTTTCACGTTACCTACCATGATTCATAGCGTGAAGCGTTTTCTTTCCTTTTCTCAATGCTTTCCGTTTAATTTCCGTCACTCGAACTTTTTCACGAACGTGTTCGAAACGCTTGGCGATTAGTTTGTCGAAATATTTCTTCCGTTCCATCTTCATTTTCTTGGTCATCACAGCTAAAAATAAAACAACTGGAAATGAAGTAAAAAAATAAAAATAAAAAAATAGTAAGAAAAAACAAAAGTCGAAAAGGTTTCCTTCCAATCCAGAGCTTAAATGATATTTTCTTATTTGAACTCCAGTTTTAACACTCCTCCACAATCTATTTTTTAGGCATACAAGCATCGTAGACAGTTCTGATTGGATCCAGTGCAACCGATGACAGTTCTGAATGGATCCAGTGCAACCGATGACAATTCTGATTGAATCTACCGGCAAACATGCGTGACTTCACATCATTGAACACAAAGAAAAGTTCACACTTACCAGTCGTACTTGCTAATTTGCGTTTCAAGCCTTTTCCACCTCGTCGACTTTGAACCAAAAGATTGGAGACCACAAGTTTTTTGACACTACTCTGTGCATCTTGATTACACCGTGTGGCCTCCCCTTTACCGTCCAATCCCATACTCCCCGCATTCTCAGCCTCTTTTGGTACGTCTGCACATAACGAACTCTCATTCATGTTTTCTAAAGTGCTGAAGATATGAAAGGTGTCAATCATAGTGTCGCCACAAACTTTGAACATAAAAATACAGCAATTTATATTAGAACAGTAGCATGATAAAACAGTAGCATGATAGAACAGTAGCATGATAGAGCTTATACAGGGCAGGTTAAACACTTCAAAGCATACTAATAATATAGCTTCATAAACCAAAAAGTTCTAGTATTTTACATTATATCTTATTGGGCTAAAAACTGTGGGGAAAAAATGTCGAGGAAAAAATGTTGAGGAAAAAATGTCGGGGAAAAAATGTTGGGGGAAAATTAAGTAGGAGAAAAAAATAGTTTGCAAAAACATCAGTCGCTTTTTTATTCTTATCAGTCGTTTATAAAAAATAAAGAACTAGTCGGGTAAAAGCAAGTTTTAGTCGCTCAGAAAAAATGTTTGTCACTTTCCAGCAACTGCAAGCAAACTGCAGTAACCCTGTCCATTAGCTCATCAACATTAAAAGATTCTGACCTATCAGAATGATCATGTAAAATATAAGCAGTGAAAAAGGTGGAAAGCCATACAGTCCCTAACCCTGTGTATAACGTGAGTGCACGTTGGATAAGTGGCTGTTGTATACAGGTGGTTGTTTTAGTGAGCTTTCTACTAAAATACCAACATGAGAGTGATTGAAGTGGTCCCTTTAGAGAGGTAGTCATTAACACAGGCTTCACTGCATCGAGACAATTGAATGACCACTCAAAAATAACTTGAATTCGCCAGCTAAAACAAACATACCTATTAAGGAATTTGCTTTCTTTTTTTTGACTTGGTCGACTTCTTTTTCCATAGCGCCAATTTTTTGCCAGGTGTCCAAAAAAAGTAGAATCAAGTCCAGCAGCACCTAGACCGTTGCCAAAAACAACAGGCTCCATATTCTGAAAGTCTTTCCCCTCGTAATATTGCTGGAAATCACGCAATACTGTGAAAGAACGGTACATTCTACTTCGTGTTCCAGTTGCACCAAATCGACCAATACCGGCTTTTCCAAGGTCTTCTTCTTCCTTACTAAACTGTTTCGAAGGAGTTTCGCGCCTTTCTATGCGATTCAGTCCTAACCAGTAGAATTTATGATGCATAAATACAAAATCATTGGCAACAATGTGCAAATGTCTGTCACAAAGAAAGCAATAATGAATAATGTACACTACTTACCCTTTTCGCCAAGTCAAAAAACAATAGACATCTCAGTGTCATTTTTACTTGGTAAACTTTATAAGAAACTGTTAGCGACAAATTTGAGTTTTAGAAGATAACTTGTTTCCAATCAAGATTATAGTTATATATAAGAGTAGAGTATAGTTACCTAAGGGTGTATTCAGACAGATGAATTGTAAGTCAGTCCAATATTTCTCAACATCAGCCAATGAATTAAATGTGTACGTGTTGACAGGGAACTTCTCCATGCCTTCCGGTAGCTGTGTGTGACAGTATGTCTTTTCTGTAAAACGTGTGTCCGCGATTTGTGCTTCCTTACGCAAAAACAACATTATCTAATGAAAATAATTTAAAAAGTGATTGAAGCAACACACTAGAAAAATACTGCATTTAGGAAAAGACCATCCCATAAATGACATCAGAACAGGTTTCGCCTCTCATTTACAATACTAATGTTTACAAAAACAATACCTCTTTTACAAGTCATGAAACAAGCCTGCTTTGATGTAATTTAAAGAAAAAATCTTTACCAGGCATCTATTTATTCTGGTTATGAAAAACAAAACATGGCATGCATACAAAGCTGCCAAAACAGCAGGAAATAAGTAGTCCTCATATTCATGGTCCTCATATTCATGGTCCTCATATTCGTCATTACGTCTTATTCTAGTAATGTTTCCTTGGAATGGAAAAATAATTAACTGTAAACCAACATATCAACAAACATATCAACAAACCTCTTGCCTTATTTTCGGATAATAAAAAGGTGATACAGCCACCAATCCCATCTGGGAGAGGAAGACAAGCAAATCAACTGTATTGTCCAAATGCTGCTTACTAAACAAAATGTAGAACATAAACATGCAGATATTAAAAACAGAGAACAATATTTATGTTTGTTACACTCATATTTATGACCGCTAAATCTATCAAAACAAATAACTTACTTGGCCGGACTTACCAACATTTTGTATTTAAGGCGTGGCGGTAAGTCAACCATTCTCAGTAACCTCTTCTTGGGATCGTTCAAATAATTGATCAGGGTGTTGCTCTAGAAATCATACAAGCTATATTGAACCACCATGGCATTAACAATATCAAAAAGAAGGCAGGGTGCTTGGTCGCTCAAATTCAAAATCAATCAAACAGACATTTTCGATCTGTCGTGACTTACCCAACATTTTATACCAAGAACTCGACACGTTAATTCCAACGGCATTAAAGATATGATGTCGCCAACATTAAACCAACCAGGACCTTGTTTATACTTGGGTAATCCATACGCATGATTCAACCAAATGTGACGACTCTGCACTAAGTCGATAAAATCTATCGAAGGTCCACCAGCTAGACCATTGGAAAATAAATACAACAAATAAGGTTACTGTAATCATAAACATACAAATAACTGCAGAATTTTAACGTGTGTCATTTTCATATTAATGAATAA
The DNA here is from genome assembly GCA_039566895.2 of Turritopsis rubra. NCBI lineage: Eukaryota > Metazoa > Cnidaria > Hydrozoa > Anthoathecata > Oceaniidae > Turritopsis > Turritopsis rubra. The sequence goes on along the minus strand of CM077630.1, from coordinate 6,977,709 downwards.
GATTAACAAGATTAAACTAAAATTGTCAAAATGCCATGCTTAATACCAAAAATAAAAATACACAAGTTCTCTAGCACTATCACTGACAAAACCAGGAATGCTTTTTACACAATTAAAGATGACACCATTATCATTCAATTCTGTGTTGACTTTGTTGGCGTATATCTCGAAATGAAAGCCATTATAGAACCTGTGATTTAGCCCATTTAAAAGAAGATAAATTTTCAGACGAGACGTCCGAGCAACTTTAATGAAAAAAAACTTTTGAAATTACTGTCGGCAGTGAAAGTGTTAATTTTATAATGGGTTTACCAGCAGAAAAAAGTATCACTATCAAACTAAAGCCAAATCTCCACTAGGCAGAAAATGTCATGACAAGCAACTTTCGCCACCTCATTGTCCATGTTATGGGAGTCTCGATAGAAGATGTAGATGCAACGAAAAGTAGAAACCCTTCCTACTTTTCATGATAACAAGCACCAGCCAAGACATTTTCTGCCTAGCAGAGATTCGTCTTAATGTCCTTGGATCAAATCATGGCAGATTTGAAAGATTTATAACTTAGTATCATAGTATCACTAGTTCATTTCATCATCACTTAGCGTCTGTTCTCCATGCTTGCATGCGTTAGGCCAATATGATGACTGACTTCCATTGTTCTCGATCTTTGCTACATCCTTACTGACTATCTAGTTAAGAAATGAATTGATTGACAAACCTAGGGATAGTTGTTGCATGTCTTCTTCTGTACCATACACCAACTTCCAAAGGAATACATGTAAAATGTGCAGTTTTTGAAAGCGACCAAATGTGAAAAATCGATTTTGCTAAATAAATATAAAATGGTTAAAATACGGCAACAAAATATCCAAGAACAAACTCAGTTGGTTCCTATTTGCCACAACAGCACAATGTTTTTGAAAAACAAATTTCTTACCATCTGTTTGGAAGTGCTTAAACTTTGCGATCTTTTGAAGTCTTCATCGTCAGTGTCTGTCAAATTTCCAGAAACATCTTCACTCTTTTTCTCAGTTCCTGTTTCTTCTTTTTGGATTGTAGGTACAGACAGTGGTAAGCTTTTCTTTTGCTTTTTGGGATGTTCCCTGTGAAATATGAATTGGTCAAATGATCTTCTGTTCATGCACCCAATTTTAGTAAAGTTCCGCAGTGTTCTACATTTTGGCATGGTGGCCTCTACACTGGTTTTCGTCGCGTTACGATAATTTCCTTGTTGCAACACGCTGCCATTGAAATATTTTTAAAACAATTTCACTTGTGATTGTTTCTTGCTATAGCTTTTGCATCAAAAAAGCCAATTCCCCTGACCCTTTAAGGGGTATCTTTGATACGAACTTGGCCGCTATGCATCCTTGAAATCCTAGCTAGAACACTGTTTTGAAGTAGTTGCACACCCAGACGTATTTTGATAACATTCAAGCGGTATGGGCACTCAAACTTATCCACCCAAACACAGAATAAAATCTGTCAAATTTTGACAAAATTAAATCTTTGTAAACTAACACAATCACTACGCCATAAAAAAAATTTTTTTAATTTGGCATCTTATGTTAAAAAATGTATAAAATGTTTAAGCATCTGGTTATACTTTTTAGTGTCACACCATAATTTATTTTTACAATACCACCAGGATCTTTGCCACATAATGCTGTTCTATTTCTGTCACCTGGTTACTTCGAAATGAAGGCAAAGAAATCTTGAACGATTCTAGAGCGTTCTTTTTATCTGTTTCTGTATTGTATTCATGTTGTAGTTTCGCCAAAGAAGGCTATTACAGAATTTCTTTTGAAAAATGTTTTTAGCATCCAGTTATCCAGGCGCTATCTCCCACTAAACAGCATTAGCCAAACATGCACCTGGTACGACATTGAACTTATTTATTATTTACATTATCTCAGTGCCAGAATATTCTCCCAGAAAGAAATGGCATCATGTGACTAGCAAGGAACCCTTTCACCTATTACCTAGAATGGTTCCCAGGTCCTAATCAGAAAGGCAGTGAACAAAAAAGGGCTTTCATTGGACACAGCACAGTACACTTACATGAAGGCAACATTATAAAATAAAAACTATCAGCACAGTAATTGCTTGAAGAAGAATTTTCCAATTTATTTCAGGGGATCAAATTATAAAAATGCTTCAGAATCTTACAATCATACCTGATAGCTTTTTTTATTTCTCTTCGCTTTTCAAGGTTGTAATAACGAGCCCGAGAAGCATCGACTGCATCAAAATACTCCTGCGACGTTTGCGAAATGTGATTTGCACAATAGAATGTCACCTAAATGGAGATTGTTTTTTTCCATGTAACATTTCAGTGTTAAAGCCAGTTTTTTCTAAATGGAATATTTAGCATGGATCGGCTATTGTTTTCTCCATGTGATCACTAATTGAGCCATTTGATTGGCTTGCAGAATATTCCACAGCAGGGACGTTGAACTTAATCCCACTTTTCGGCAGATACTTTTGGCAGAATTTATTAAAAATAAAGCTGATAAACTGCAAGCGAAATATTCCAAGTTGAAATTTCAAAACAACCATGCAACAGCGATTTCAAAAAATAGTTACAACTGATTGACTTTAACAACAGTACCAGCACAGTAATTAAAAGACTAGCTATGTCGATTTCATGGTTAACTGACCTTTAAAGGTGGTACACAGTTTTCATCGACAACAGTTGTGTATAGATTTAACTGTTTCTCTTTATGAAGTAACTCGAGTAATCTTTTGAATGTCTTCCGACAACATAAACCTTGAGTTGTACGTTTTGAATCTTCCTTGAATACTAGATTCTAACACAAAAACGATGAGCAATATGAAAGCAGCAGAAATCAGAAACTCTTTTAACTTTCAATACAAGGTGTTATGGGGCATATCTTAAAGTGGAGTGATATTATATCTTATCACGTAAGAAATTGACTGATAGCTCAATACGCCAGAACTTAGTCCTTCAAAGGCATTTCAGTGCACTTGCATACAAGTGTCACAAGGGTTCTTTTATTAACACAAACCATATGTCAAAAATATTCTCCAGTTTAAAAAGAGACATTTCGGTAAACTATTCAATTAAAAGAGACTTGCGGCATGTTTTTGAAGTCAGAGTTTTGCAAATTATCTCAGTGCCATAAATATCATTTTCAAATATCAGGTTTGATATTTTTTTGCAGTGCTCTGAAATTTGAAGACATCCCTTTGCAAGTTCTATCCGTGCATTAAAAGTGCAATGCAAGCTGGGATAAGAGATGTCTCACTGGTGGTAAACAACCCTGGGTGCATGGCTTCCAATCATCAGCTATCCCCACCTACACCAAGTTTAGCAAATACCTTATAAAGTTCATTGTACCCTTCCCAAACTGGTTTCTCCTTCATAGAATCTAGGATATAATTTTTTCTAGCTAGATGGCGAAGAGAGATTTTAGATTTCTCGGACACTCTGGTAAACCCGATGTCATCGGCCAACTCTAAATTTTGTTCGCTTATCGACTGATCATGGGCAGGCTCGTTTTTTATGACAGGTTTCATGTCAGCCAGTTTGCGCTTATGATCCTCAATCTTCAGTTTGTTCGATTTTATTAACTGCACAGTTTCACTTTGATGGAGAAATTGGATTGCAACGATCCTAACATTAACAAGAAGAATAGAGATAAAATTGGACAGTACCCTATTTCAAACAGCAAACGCTGCCCTCTTTTAAACGCCGCACATACGGTGTATTTAAGTGAAACAAACACAATCTCTTCTTAAATAAATATCACACCGAAATATAAGAATAAGCATGTTAGAATGAATCAATAGAAGCTTAATATATAACAAGACATGTCTTAAATCTTATCGGTCAATAACATCCTCAAATCGTAACTACAAAATAAACACCCCCTCTTTTAAATGCAGCCCTCCAATAAACGACGAACCTAAAACCTTATAATAAAATTGTATAAATGCTGCAGCGTTTAATTGAGGAAATACAGCAGTTTAATTCAGTTATATTATAATCATGTTCCATGACTAATAAGAGTCATTATGAAATAAACAAAAACAACGAATTGGCATTACTTTTGAACTTTTAATTTCAAATGATCTATGGTAACAATTCGACCAATCTTGTTGGTGTCAAAGTAACGAATGAACGAACGAGCCATGGTGTAAGGTATACACATGACCTCTGCAAGTTTCTTCATTGTAATGCCTTTTTCTCGAGATGCTATTATGACACGATAGGCTTGATGATGAAGCGTTTCCTCATATATAAGTCTAGGTTCGATATCTGAAAATATAACAACTCCCTTTATGATAGACTATTTTAAGAAACTTACAACAAAGAAGCTTTCAAAAGTTCCAGTATTACATTTTTAACACTGATTTTGAAATGATTATATTTTGAAGACTCTTGGTACAATTTTTAATCAATAAATTCTCAAATCAATATTCTGAAAACAGGGGGTAATACAACTCAAATTTCATAGTGGTAACCACTATTGGGCGCTGAGATTATCGCAAGATTATTGTGCCCAAATCCAAGGAACATCAAAGATATATTTTATTAAAATATTTATATAAGTGCTATTTTAATCCCTATAGAACATTGCAATAACCAAAATTTTCAGTGTTTACAACCCAGGCTTCAAAACTACAGCCGCCCAAATAAATTCATATATCACCCTAGAAAAAACATTATTAAACTTTCTTGTATTCTTGGAAACAAACAAAAAGTGTTTTTTGAGATCATGTAACTTTTAAACTTTTACTTTTTAAAAAAATCTTATAATCTCTTAAGGCTGGTCTCAAGAAGGACCATGGATGAAAACCAAAAAGAAACTTTTAGAATATGGTATGTCATTCATAAAAATAAGAACCCTTTTAGAACTCCTGCAATACTGGTAGAATCAACTGTTGCAATGTTTCCATATCCACGACAAGCAACTTTGTATAAAAAATAAACATTCGAAAAAGATACAAAATGAAACAGAAATTGACACAAGAAAGTTGTCTCTTACCATCACAGTTCTCAATGTAATCCAAGAAATCATCATCTTTATCGTCATCAACATCAATTATATGGAATTTCTTGACTAAACTTACGTAACACGGTCGACATGCTCGAAAATGCGTCACCTGAATAGGGTTCATGTTGTCCGAGCTCCAAATTTGGCCGCTCACAATGTAGTGAATGTAGCCAGTTTGAAATAGCCATTGTCGAATTTTCTTGAATTGTGGAATATCCTGAAGCCAATAACAAAAATCAGGATGGAATGTGTAACACTTTACTGCAACAAATAATTAAAAGCAAATATTCAACAATACAACATTTGTTTTGAAACTAAATTGAACATGTTCAGTTCATATTATTCAATAGTGACTATAAAAGTTAATGTCAATAACACACGTGAATATAATCCGGAAATATAATCCAGAAAAACAGAAGATTAAACTCCTTCTTTAACTCCTGCATTGAAATGAAACAGACCTTTTGTATTCAGTACAACTTACACTGCACAACTTTTTCAACTCATTCCTTTCTATCGTGCCATCTGGTGCGTTTTCTAGTATTGTGCATATCTTTGAGGCAGCTTTTTGTAAATTGTTGGTGTAAACATTCGAGAATTTACTCAAATGCAACATTTTTGTTGATTTTGGTGGAACAGGAGTGACCACATCATTAATAGGCTGAGATAACAAGATGCTCTAAAAATGAAACAAAGGTGAATAGCTCACTTAGTAAGGTGGTGGACCCATAGTGCAAGGGTTTAAAATCAGCTTTAAAAGCAGCACATCAGCCTATTGGGACCCATTGACTGACTGCACACTGGCCTTCGGGCAAGTTAGAACAATGCTAATACATATCTCTGGCGGTTAGTCAACTTCCTAGTTGAAAGTTGGCGGACAGAATAGCCAACCACTATGGATGGAAGTCTGAGGACTTGAAACTCCCCGTTACTTTGAGCTGAAAGTTCAAATCCTGGGACAAAAATGATTTAGATATGAACTGATTAGGAATTGATATGATTGCAAGATTGCAAGATTGATGAATGATGAAATGACAAATGTGCCTGTAACCGATTATAACACCTTAATCATCTATTACTCTATTGATCGAAAGGCCCGAAAGGCTTTTTTTGACATTCGGAGAAATTCTCATACAAGCAGAGTTCACAAAAACAGCTTGTGACAACAACAGACCATCCCAATTACCTGCTTCGTAATCAAATGTAACTTTAACAGTAACTTGATATGGTGGAAGCTACTTCTTGGGTCCATACCATAGTATTTTTGAAAGTCGGCCTGCATAAAACCAACCCATCGAGCTTTTCCAATAATCTCCAATATGATGTACCGAACTGGAGTCACGTCGTCAATAACAGGAGGGTGGCTGGTTCCAAACAGAAACCTTCGCCGGAAATCTTGAGTAACAACCATTCTTAAATCATCGCCCCATCTACGATATATATCAATCAATAATAGTGATAACGAAGAATTATCCTTGCTATGAGAATTATGTCATTTGCAGACTTCCAAGCAACAACCTTTGGACATAATTGCTAGATGAAATATTCTAAAAACGACAATCTGTCAAAAAAGTGGAACATGTGGTTGAGAAAACAATTTGTAACAAGAGGTGCAGGCAGATATGCCTGAAACCTCTTTGACATAATAACTTTTGGTTTCATCCAAAAAGCATCTTTCTTTTTAGAGCCAAATTCTAAAAATGTTAAGTTTCTAAGATGATTCTTTCAGGAGAGAAATGATCTATAAGTTAACAAAATATTTTCGCATTTACAGATTAACACAATGAAAATCTGTTTTCAACCAACTTTTTCATTTCAAAACTTTCAGATATTAACAATAACACTAAAATAATACTAGACACGAGTATAAAAGTAACTTTTCCCCTTTTTTACCAATTCAGGATATCATACGAGTGAAAACACATTCACTTAACAAGAACAAGTTCACTAACTTCTCAATGGTTTGATCCAAGTTTACCAAAACAGTATTTCCTTCATCTCTGATTTCGTGAGTTACATTGTGACGATAGTAGAACGATGTTGAGTACCCAGTGGTTCCTTCACGATAATCATAAATAAAGAATTGTGGCATCTTTGGTAAACGCTCAGCCTGAACATGAAAAATAAAGAAATAATTGTTTAGTGACCCAGCCTTGTAGTTGGAGAAGCTTGAGTGGCATGCTAACTTTACCAAAAACAGTAGAAAAGAAATTTAATTCAATCAGTTCCTTGATATATAGCTAATAAGTTGCCAACATTCAGGCGTTGTCATCCATTATACCTGTCCAGCTCAAAAAAGCTCACATAAAAAACAGTGGTATCACTCCAATCGCTACTTAAAATCTCCCTACAACAAGATTATTCAATCAAGCTTATTTCATTTGCCAAATCTTATTGCACTTTATAGCCAGAAGTTTTGGGAAAAAAGTGAGTCATTAAAGTCATTCAAAGTTTTATGGGCAGCAGATTGGAAAGCAAATTAATCAACAATAAATGGCCGCTGCTGCAATGTGCGTATAATTTTTTTAAAAAGATTTGAAGATAATAAAATGAAAAAGGTGATCTGATCTTACTGAAATTCAAATAAAAAGTCGATAAATAACTGCTGCAAAACTTTCAAACAGTGCTTTTAAGGCGAATCTCCACTAGGCGGAAAATGTTGCAACAGCGATTTTTATCGTTGTAGTAAAAAGGAGAAATGGTTTCTACTTTTCATTCAATCTAGATTATCCACTGCGACTTCCATTGTTTTCGAGGTGGAAAAAGAGACATTTTCCGCCAAGTGGAAATTCGGCTTTACATGATTGGTGGTATGAAATTAAGGTGATATATTTTCATTCTTATTTATTATTAGGACCGTATTTACAAAAGACATTATTGAGACACCCCGGCTATATAAAGCTTCTACTTCCTCTGGAGTTAATATTATCATAGACATTGATAAAACAAGCATACTGGGACACAATGTCTAGGGAAATCTTTTTAATCAACAATGTTGATCTTGTTTTTATAGGAAACCACTTTATAAGAAACTTAGTGCTAGACCGTCAAAATTTAAGAAACTTTTGGAACTACGATTTCGTAATGTCAATTTCCAAATAAGTAACTTTTTGTCAATACTTGAACATTGATAATACTCTAATAATTGATAAAATTATATCACTAAAAATAACATGTATACATGTATATCACAATATAAACCAACCTCAAAAGATAAAAATTCTTTGGCGAAACCACAATTTCATAACAGTTCATACGCTTTTTTGAATGTAGTTAAATTAAAGATAAACATGTACATTGCAGCCCAAAAGAAACTTTACGAGTCAGTCAAGATTAGCTTTCACAAAGAGACAGTGCCTTTAGAAGTTAAGAGCCTTTAATCTCATGTATAAAACAAACTGGGTTGAAAATAAAAGATTTTAATAATGACTTCTGATAAATACGTAACATCTAATTCTTTTTTCTTCGCAAACGCGTTAAGTTTCTTTTGGGATGAAAAAAAACTTTTAGAACTAAATTAACTATACATAAAATTAAGAAATTAGGAACTAAGATATTCATCTGATTTCCTTCTTAAAAAGCATGTTGAAAAAAAACATTACAAAACAATTACCCTGTCTACACTGCGTATGAAAAGATTATGATGTTTTTATGGCTGGACGTTTCAAAATGAAATCCAAACACTGTCAATATAAAAAAAATCAATCCTGAAAAACAACAGTCGAGCTGCAGATATAGCTTCAAAACATAAAATAAATTGGTTCTCTCTTAACAACTAAATGACAAAATGCATCAAATATGTCCGCAATATTGTCGAAGAACTGTTTTCTTTGAGAATAGCACATGAAGATAAATTTCTTACTTTATTCACTGGCACCGGTTCTTTCTGTGGAGCATCAAAATCAACATGGTAGAATTGAAGAAATTTTGAAAGTGCTAATTGCTTCCACAAATATGGTTTAGTCCAATGGTCAATGGCACACTTGATAGTCGGTTGCCGTTTTTGCAAACACTTCCATAACCCAGACAGACTAACACCTAAAACAGAATATCCTTTTTAGCAATTACTAGATCTCTTAAGCCTCTTAATCTTAAGCCAATTTTAAAAAATATACACTTGCAGAAGGTGATCCAAAATTTTCAATCACAGATATGGTAAATATTTACTCGAGTGCTAATTGTGAACAAATTATTTTTACATCTACGAATGCGACTGGAATTTATAGATTAAAATTATAAATATTTCTATTCAGAGAACAAAAGAATTACCTACAAATGTGACAGTTTTAGGGAAAATCATAACAAGCTATAGGTAGAAAAAACAACAAGTTTATCAAAATAAGCAAAAGCTTTTTGGAAAATTCTTATTCCATCATCAGTACATATAAAAGCTTTGGCTCATATTTTTAATGAACTTGTCGTTTTTTTTCCATGATCCTCAAAAATCAGCGACAGCATTTAGCCAAATTTTTCGTAAAAGAAAGGACCATCGATGGCCTGGGTCTTTTTCATGGATAGTGATACATGAAGTACTTACCGGAGTACTTATGGTAAGTATTACCTGTATTACCTATCAGCTGTATTATTTTATAGATAAAACTGGTAATTCTAGGTATTCTTACCTAAACGCAGGATATCAGTAACTATTATGGGTAATATAGATATATCAATAAATTTCATGTTACTTTTTTGGATAGTCACATTAATCTTGACATAATTTTGAAACCATACACTCATTATAAAGGGCGATCTCACACGAAAACAGCTTTATCAGTGTACAAATTAGGGAAGAAAATATCCTAACAAAAATAAGAACTAAAAGGGCATTTCATTCTAGGTAAATAATCCATGCAAATGGACTGAAATTTCTAGCAGCAGTGTGGTTGTAATTGTGCTGAAGTGTTTATTGCATAAAGTTATATTTTTTGCTGATCATAACCTCAAAAAATTCTTCTAGTTTAGCTATAGAATAAAGCTTTGCAGAATCTTTAGAAATGATTCGCATTTGCAAACTAGGAGCTGCTTATTCATAGCCTGGTCTCCGGCACTGTTTGCTTTACTGCCTATGATAGGTGAAATTTTACACAATAATGCAGTTGAGTGATTCTCTCGTTGCTAACAGCAGCCGTTACTTGAAGCTCTATTTCCATTATGTATATGTTAGTGGTATTTATAATTTTATATTTTAAAACCTACATAATTTGTGTTTATATTTTCATCATTTTATTCACTAAGAAATGCATTTATATGAATTATATAAAGGTACTGTTTTGAAACTAATTCAAACCTATTGCTCAAACTTAAATTTACTGTTGTTTTTTTTACCTATAAGTTTACCTATAACCTATCTTTAATAAAATAATAAAATAATAATAAATAAATAAATAATAAAAGATAATAGACTATAAAGACTATAATAAAGACTATAAACATTATAATATATAATATAGATAATATTAATATAACCTTGTTTAATATAATAAACATATAATATAGATAGTATTGGATGAAGTTAAAGGAGTGGTTCGGTTAAAAAATGAAAATTTTAGAATTTGCCAATTGGTATTCATTATATGTAGCAAATTCAAAAACCTGTAAACAAACTTCATTGATTATTCATAACCCTATCAACAGCTTGATCTTTTCACGTTCTTTTAAATTGCTTTTATCTGTACCTTTTTGTTTACATCACATGGGCACTTTCCCATATTTCTTTTTTAAAAGATGTTTGTCTGTATATTCAGTGAAGTTAAAAGAGAAAAAGTGTTCCAGAAGGTTTATAAATGATTTCTGAAAAAATGTCAGATGAAGAAAGTTACACAGAAGAAAACTCTTTTTAGCCAAGGGGGTTCTAGTGGAAATGAGGCAGACTCAGAAGGAGAGGAAAGTTATGATAAACTCAGAAAAATGATGGAATGTTTTAATCCATATATGTTTGAGCCAGAAAAAGAGATTTCAAGTTCATCATCATATGAAGATGGAAATGGAAATACTAGTGAGAATTCCATTGATAACGAAGCAAGCGAAAATAAACGTGTTGGGAATCTTGAATGGTATATATGCCTCAATTGTTGTATGGAATCAAGGGAAATAGACTGTCTTTGTTAAATTTGATGGTGTTAAATTTGATGGAATGTATAACCGAATCTTTGGAGTTTAAAAACGTGTATTTTCTGTTTTCTAATTTTTTATTTCATGTAAGCTGTTTTAAAAAAAAATGTTAAAAACTTTAAATATAACTGTCTAAATATTGTTAAATGATTTTTTATAATGTCTGCTTTGTCTGGTTTTGGTGTTTCAGCAATATTTTTCAGAAGCGTTGGAACCTTGGTACTGACTAAACAACAGAACCACCTGAGACAATCTGAAACTAGAGCCTTTGGTTTTCTAGTTGCCTGTCCTCTGCTGCACAGTCGATAGTTTCGTTCACCATACGATGAGGTTACTTCGGTCTTTCTTTTCTTTGATTGGTTTTGATGACCAGATTTTGGTTATTTTCGAGTAGTGGACATTGCATCTTTTCTCCCATGTTTGTGTTGTAGCCTGTTTGAGATCATTTCCTTGTTTAAAGGCCATTATTGCTAACTGACTTCGAATATGCATTCCAGTATAAGAAAAATGCTGTCGCTTAGGTGCCCATTTTTTATACAGCGAATGGCATGTACCGCATGCCCACCAAAAATGATTGCCAATGGATTTAATCCACTTTTCAATTATCCTACAAGACGATTTTTTGCTTGCTGCAAGTAACTGTTTCTTAATGTTTTTAGCGAAATGCCATACATCAAACTGGAGATTTATTCCTTCATTTTTTAATAACGTCAAGGATCTTTGATATCCTAATTTTTCCATGCGATTTGAATTTCCTGCTTCGGAAACTTGAACTAGCGAAAAGGCCACAATTTTATCAGTATTTTTATCCATAAAATTATAAGTTAAGTATTTTGCATTATGCCCGGGGCTATCACATCTTCCATCTCCACTAAGTTGACAAGAACTATTATTAATTTCTTCCAAAATATTTTGAGACATAAGATTGTAGTTCTTGTTTAACAACACCAGCCAGATATTTTTTTCTGAATTGCGTAGAAACTTGTTTTAGATATCCACTGTATACTTGCTAAATCAAAAAAATCAGCGTCGTTGGTAAGAATTAGCACTAAACAGAACAGCGGCAGCATTCAAAAGATTTCCTTGAGAATACCGGTTAACATTTGTTGTGATCTCCACGTAAAATAATGTTCTTTTGAGCATTTCATTTTCACAATTAATTGCGATCCTTTTACTGCTATGCGGGTTGTCGATGCAGGTAGCGTACAAGATAAATGCAAGCATTTCTTTAAAAGCATTACTAATGAACACCAGTAAACTATGAAGGCAGCTTTAGGAGGCTTCGGTGTATCAGTAGCGTAACCATCCGAGAACGATGTCTGAAAATATTCACTTTCACTTTCACTTAACAACTCATTACTCTCTATGTAATCGCTGTCTTCTCCTTCGGTCAGTGTTTCGACATCAGATATTTCGTCTTCGTTCAAGTTGATATCAATGATATTGCATTGTGTATAAACATCAACCATGACTTGTGATTCAGTTGGAGTTGCAGTAGTAACATATGTAGTTTCCGTTTGAGTTTCCTTAGTGTTGCATTCGTATTCAAATTCCTTAATCCTTTCTTTGAGGTTAATAGCATCTTCACAGAGTTGCCATTTTGCTCTTGCTTCCTCTCTCAGTACACTGGCTTTCCTTTTTTGTGATTGCTTGTTAGCATTATGGGCAAACAAAGTCGGGATAGCATCATCATTCAACATGCGTCGAAGTGGCTTTTGTAGAAGCTCATGCTAAAACAATGAAATATGAAAGAAATTGATTTGCATAAAAAATTTAGATTTTTAATTTAGATTTACATGCAGAGTAGCTTGAATTCCTTTTTTTCTTCTTACCTGTAAATCTCTTTTGAAACAAAACTGTTCAAAATAAAGATGACATATTTTTGGATGCTTTGGCAGATTTTCCCTTTTAATGTTACTGAACCATTTCTTCTTTCTATCTTTTGCCATTGAGAAAAACATTACATCTTTATTTCGGTTAACTTTAAACGTATTGTTGTTACATCCTACTGCTACACACCAAGGCATCTTGAATTTCTAGTTTGATTATTTTACTATAAACGCTTCTTTCAACCGCAAACAACTCTTCTAACTTATACCAATATTTTTATACTTGAATACTAAAAGTTTTTTTCTTTCAAAAGTGCGTGAGTGACATCATGAATATTTAATTAGGTATATCGTTCTGTTAAAGAATTTTGTTTACAAATGAAATGAAATAATTTTTAAAAGTAAGAAAACATATTTTCTAGCAAATAAAATAAGCAGAATTCAAATTTGTTAAGATCAGATTTTCGATTTTTTACCGAACCACTCCTTTAAGGTATACAGGTAATCTTTATCTATAACATAGTGACTGTCCAAGGCAAAAAAACTAACATGAAATTTATAGATATACCTATATTACCTATAATTTTTACCCATAATCTATATTTAGGTAAGAATTACCTATAACGTTTACCTATATTATAGGTTTTACCTATAAAGTAATGAACATTATAGGCAATATTTGATTATCTATAATTATTGATTACCTATACATTATCTATATATCAGATAACAAGCTGCCTGGGAAAAAACTTTTGCCGATGCAATTCTTGTTCAGTACAGTGCAAACGAAACTTTACGTATCTGTGTAAGATAGTAGCTTTCACAAAGGATCGGTGTTATTTTCATGTCCAGTTCTATCGCATGTCTAAAACAAACTGCATAGAATACAAAATATTATTAATTTAATAATGACTTCATAATTCCATGTAATAATTCAGTCCTTCACAGACGTGTAAAGTTTCTGTCTGGCTGTACTTTACCCGGGCATATTAAAAAAAGAACTTGTGAATTAAAAACCCTACTCTACATGCCAGTATTTCTGAAATAAATTTATTACTCTGTATCATAAAGACAATCTTTATATAAAACTGAAGCAAAAATAAAATCATACCTCCTTGTCTATTTGTATGACCACTTGTTATTCTTAACAACTTTTAACTAATCTAACTTTATCATACGTTTCTTCTTTCTTTCTTTTTTCTTGTTTCTTCGTCAACAAACAGAAATTTGACACAATGGAATGGTTTCCCCCTATACTAATACGCACACACATACGGAAACCGTTGCCACATTTCTTTATTAAACAAATTTGACGCTTTTAATTTTTTTCACTTAGGACTCGCAACCAGGGCTTAAAACTCTTATAGTATTAATATAGATAGACTTCATAGATAATAAATATTACATCATTATAGATACTATTATAGGTATCATAGATATTATAGATAAAATCTATAGGTTAGTATAGGTAAACAGTTACCTATAACTTTATTCTGTCTACCTATAAGTTTATCTATAATAAAGATTATAGATAACTTATAGGTATTATTTATAGGTAATTCCTTTGTTCTCTGGATAGAATTACCTATAATTTTTACCTATAAATTACATGTTAGTTTTTTCCCTTGGACAGTCAATAGATTATAAGTAAAAATTTTAGGTAATATAGGTATATCTGTAAATTCATGTTAGTTTTTTTCTTGGACAGCCACAGATATGAATGACAAAATCACAGACCAGTTGCAGTTTGCTAAGATAAACATACAGAAGACTTGTTTACCAACAACTTTCAGTCTTTTTTACCTTCTAAGCCTTCTAATGAAATCTCTTCTAATGAAATCTCGTACAAATCCATCTGCAGTGTAAACTGAATCAGAATAAAAACAAATTTGTATTTATTTAAAGTGTGTATAGTACTATAAACAGGCAGAGTGCAAGCTGCCAGTGTTGCAGCAAGACTTGAACATGCATTGGTCCGCAAACGAACCAAAAACTAAACCACTTACGATTTTAGTTCAAGTGATGGTTTTATGTTAAGTTTCTAAGATGATTCTTTCAGGAGAGAAATGATCTATAATATGTCCATCACCAAGGTTCTTCGCTAATGAATGGAACAATCTTTCACAGTCAACATCATTAACTCTCTCGTCCTCCCAACATCTTCAAAAGTTAGATCCAAGATAAACACTAACGCCACTAGATTTTAAATTCTCTACCTAAAATTGGAAGGTTATATTATAGTTTCCTCCATACCTACTAAAACCATTTTTTGTGACACAACTAGCACTCCACCCATTTGATCACAGTCTGTTGATTATATACTCATTATTCCAAAATGATATCTAATCCTCAAAGTCTGAACATAGTCTAAGAGTTAATTTTTTAAATATACACAATTTGAACATTTACATAATTCCAAAAGAATTAATTAATACTGTGTATTAATTTTGACCATCTAAAAAATTTCGAGAGAACTTATTTTCGCGAATAACAAGTTTTTGCAAATTTTGGGGATATAAATTTTTGTGAATGACCAAAATGTAAGAAATTTTGCGAATATTATTATTTTGGAGAATGGTCCAAAGGTGAAAACAATTTTATTTTAGTCAAATAGTCAAAATTATAAAAATTCAGTGGGTATAAAATAAAAGCCAAATAAGACTGCCGTATATATAATACTATAATAATATATTATTGCGAAAGTCGCACATCCTAACACTCATCCAGAGGATAGCGAGTGTTATATTTTAAATTATTTATTTTCGCAAATGACATTTTAAAGGAAATTTTGTGTGAACTATCATAATTCCTCATTCATTCAACATTTATTTAACGTTAATTGATTATTACAGAAATAAAAATAACAAAAGTTATAAAAATGCGTAAAAGTACCATCTCTCCAATGAAATCCAAGCTGTCAAGGTGGAGGGTGGAGCCAAATCGTTAATTAAAATTGAAGAAGAAACATTACCAAAATCATGAAAAATGACTAGGGTTACTACTGTAGGACCTTGGTTTGGGTAAGGGTTCCGACAACATCATAAAATCATAGCCCCACCAACCATGGTATAAGCAATAGCTTGTTGATACCTGTATGGGTGATGGCTGGGTTTTACGATAAGGGTAAATTTGTGGATTAGGGTTGCGAAATTTTGGGTTTTGGTATGGGAGCTATTGGAACATCGAGCTGTCGGTATTAAATTAAGTAAACACACTTTGATTTGACAAGAACAAAAGATTTTTTCAATTCCAGATATACACAGACTTTGGGTTTTTGGTGATGTTGATGGCTTCAGTTATTTGAGAAAGATATTTGCCATGCCTATGGGGGAGTTGTTTGTTATTTGCTTATTTCGTAACATAGATATCAATACCTGTTATCAGTAGAAATTGGCCAGATTATCAGATTTCGCGGAGACGTGACAGTTTGGACTGGAGCAAAGTATCTGAGTTTATACGGCGGGCACGTGTTATGCCGTTTTTTAAAGCTCAGTTTCCACTATCTAGAAAAACATATTTGCATTGAAAGTCTCATGCGAACATGCAAAATTCGGGGCCAAATATTCTCATTGAGGAAAAATATTATTGTTCAGCTTTCTCACTCATTTTAGTGGGTATTTCAGAGAGAAAATATTAAAATGTTTATAAATATTATCTGTAATTCTTACTGGTGGAAACTAAGGTTAAACAAGTCAACTGAAGGAGAACAAGAAAACAATAATAATGTTACACGCGTTAGAAGTTAATTATTGATGAAATTTATATGTTAATTCATGTTTATAAGATTCTTTGGGGAAAATCTTATTCATTATTACATTACGTACTTTTGATGATTTATTTAATCACTGATTTTCTTATTTGTTTTGTTTGTTTGGTTTTTATAGCTAAAATCACATTATTTATCAAAATGGCTTTTTTAAGTGCCCTATTAACAAGAGCATTATAAAATTTTTGAAATTCAACCCTGAGCCATGCGTTTTAACTTTTTTATAGATAGAAAATAATTTCTCAAAAAATTGCTGAATAATGAAGAAAGAAAGACATGAATAATACTGTTTTAATCAGGGGATTTCCTAAGGAGACCACACAAAAACAAGTTGATTGCATCAGGTAAAATCTTATTTTGATGTCAATATTACATCTCTTAACCCATGTTTCTCAAGCATTTCTTGTGAGAAATTTCTATGCATAGAAAGCCTGACATAAAAGCTTTCCCATACTATTAAGTTATAGCAGTTCCCTATTTCCTCCCTATAGCTACTATTTCCCATAATAAATAATGTTGTGGTTAAACACTCCTCGGTTTTGGTGATTTTGAGATTTAAAGCATTTTTAGGATTTTTAGCGATTTTAGAATGGTCACTTGGATTCAGACAGAAATGATAAAAACTTAATAATGAACTTCCAGAGGAGGAGTTGGTACAACAGGCTGTTCTACACTTCACTACAATACCATTTAAACATCATTTTGAAAGTCAAATGTTTTATACCTCTACACTAGCACAGTCAAGTTAATTTCAAGTAATGAATATTATAGACTGGGAGCATGCACTTTTATTTATTTATGGAACGACCCACAATCCATTAACTATAAAAATGTGTTTTTCTGTATAGTCAATATAAATTCTTTTATTTTAATATCATTATTAAAAAGTAATTATTTATAGGATATAGTTAGAAGCTGAGTTTTGAGGTACATTTGAATATTATAAAGCTTTAAATAACCTTACAGATTGAGATTCCATCTGTTTATAGTGTTCTATACACTTGTGAAATAAAAAACTTTCTTCTGAACAACAACAAACAATATTTTGAATTGTTTTTAATTTTTCTGAATCCAGAATATTAGATAGATTAATGAAAAAAATTACCAAAAAATATATGCTCTCAAAACATGAAGTTTTTACTCCCATATGCATGATGATATCTTATCAATTCCTGAGAATGCAAATACATTAAAGATACATTAAATGATCTTTCATTGGATCATAAAAGCTATTAGAGCTGAATGATCAAACCAACTTAATTTCATAAATTTCTTCTTGGAATTAATTGACAAAACCTTTAATGAGACTCTTATGTGGGATTGGCACCCTTAGGAAAATATCCTCTACCATGATCCATAACGGCACGGGAAAATTAAGCCTACACTAGGAACAACGGCAGAGTCACTCCTTTCCCAACGTAGTCATCGTAAAGAGTTCCAGTTGACTTTCCTTACTGTTCAACCTCCTTGAACAGCAAAGTCAGACTAACTTCACCTAGTTTCAACCGGACAGATTTGAAAAATGATATGGCTACAAAATTAACCAATCAATTTGGATAATATAGTTTGTCTGTTGAATAGATGTTTCGAAGGAAGAGGGCATTAAGAATACAATAACTATTATCTGTATGTTTCTACTAATAGATCACATAGGCACAAACTAAATGTTTACTTTTTAATATCCGAAGAAAACTTATTACTACCAAAGCTTGTAGTTATAAATGAATGAGACAGAGGTTGATAAATCGGGGTACGGTTACAAGTACACTTGTCGATTTAATGTTGTACACCAACGTACGCTAGTTGTTGTCTATGGAAGTACGCTTGGTTTCGGATTGATTAGAATAAACGTACGCTACATTTTTTTTCAAATTATGAATGTCAAGTCTCATTAAATTGTATAATAAAGTTCTTGAATAACAAAAAATCTAAAGGTATGTCTCCATCCCACTTGTTGATTACTAAAAGTTGTTGAAGAAATGAATAAATTCAAAGATCAAATCTTTGTTATTATACATAAAGTATGGAATGGTCCGTCTTCTTTCCTACTGCAAGCTGCATTGTCTGCTGGCATTACAGAACATGGTAGAGGAAACATTTTGTTTCCCATGTCATACTTTCTAAAGTATTTACAATGTCGCTAAGACGTACACTGGTTATGAAGTTCGAGTACGGCTTAGGTACGGCTAAAAATAATTCAAAGTATGCTGATGTACTAGTGTGAAAAAGTCAACCCCTGATGAGATGAAGAAAAAATTTTGTGAGTGGGAGGAGCCAAGCCAAGATTTTTTTTCACCTGTTATTTTTAAAGAATTTTAGGTTCCTGTAATTGAAAAAATTAGAAAACATCAATCATTTTGACTTTTGGATATGAAATGCAAATGTATTTAAACTTTATAATGCAATAATTTTGAAACTTGAAAAAAGTTTTCTTGGCCTCAAAAAACAAAATAAAGGGATAAATTGTAGCTGTTTTGCAGAGAGCTCACAGTTATACTTCAGCATAATTAAACTTTCTGCACAGTTGACATAAGATTTGATCTGAAGAAAAAATAAAACAGAAGCTAATACATTTAGTATGATATGCATGCACATAATAGAAAAAATTGAAAACATCTAACCAATAATGAGCTCCTGTCTCATAACTAACCATGGTAACGAAAAAGTAATTATATCCACGTGATCAGCAAATATTACAGAACAATCACAGTTTTAGGAACAATTATGTCATTCAAAGGTTATTAAGTAACAAAACATGATGTTTAACGTAATTTATAAGTAAGTGATGAATAAACTAAAGTATCTTTTGAACGAATAAATCATTTAAAAAACGCTGACACACGATTTAAGATTAAAGTTCCGTCTTCCGAAAGAGATGATTTTCAAAATAAAAACGGAAGTGGGTATGAGACAGGAACTCATTTATGAAAGACGGAATCTTATAAGTTAAGGTAATTTTTCAAAAAAGTCCATATTTTCAGATTAAAATTTTTAATGTATAATTTAGGGGAAAAATATGCTTTTCAAAAATATATACTTTTATATATTTATTTTGAAATCTCAATGAAATATTAATTTATAAAGACACAATGTTTTCCCTTTGCAGGAACTTTAAAATAAGGACCCACGTTTTTATGCTTAATGTAAATGTTTTTAACCCAATAACGTCTCAAAAGTTTGTTCATTATTTATTTTTCTGTCTTTCTTTTTTTTTTTTGATTTATAGAATGTGAGGTGCGATACTGCTTGTAGATGCGCGGTAATAACACACCTTGTAACTATGAGGTGCGTGCGGAGGTGCGTGGGCACGATCACAGGTTGGATGGTAGTTGAGCTCCATCTGTGCATCAATTTGATGATATTTCACTCATTTATGCAAATCAGTGTTGTTTCAAAAAAAAATATTTGTTTAAAATGTCTAGGAATACCATTTGTTTGTTGCATATTTAACTGCAATTGTTTGTTGGTTATACAACTGAATGATCATCCTGGTCTTCCAAAAAAGGACAACTTACTTTATTACGTTTGATAAAAGTGCATTCCAATACTTCGTTTAAGCCAGAAAGAAAATGAGTGGGTCAACCCATTTCATGGCTGCAAACAACGTTTTTGAAGTTGTCCGGTGATTTTTACTACCCAGTAAAGCAAATCCAAATTGTAGGCAAGAGGGTTTGAGGACCTACTGTAAAGTCATAATGGATACTAAGACGTTGTTTTTGCCTAGATATTAAAAACATGATCGGTCATAATAGGTCAAGCTACCGTGTTTAGATATTTCAATTTTCATTTCGGTAGCGCTGTCTCAATCACACCTAATAGCTTTCAATTCGAAAAGAGCTGTATGACTTTGGCACACGTAGTTGTTTTATCAACAACAGTAAAACTCCTCATGATGTATGATAACAGAGATCTGATTTCACTATGGAAAACACTGGCGTGTGATAATTGCACGTCTCACTGGCTTTTTATCAGTACTCAGACGTGCTCTTTGGCGTACGCCTTAAATGTTATAGACAGGTGATGACTGATAAAAAATGTATAATTCTAGTGTTGACTCTATTTTAAGATCTTTGCTAAGAAACGAATATTCTCACTTGAGAATATAACCGAATAGACCGAACATCGGGATCTTTTTTTTTTCCATTTAAGTAAGAGTAAAACCAAACTAATTAATTATTGACCTTGTGTACAAAATGAAAAAATCCCACAGTGAATGTATAACCAGTTTTGACTCATAATGTTCAAAGTCAACATGCTCATCCTGGCTAATTCACTGCTGTCCTAGTTGTATAGCATTATGTTGACTAGATCTCAACAACCTGGTCCCATCATTGTTGGTAGCCAGGAATTACAGATGATCACCAGCCATGCAGTACTTAACTAGGGCGGAGGTGAACCCGACAGAGCACAGACGAAGCAAGTCTGCTTCTACCAGACAACATGTGAATCTTGCACGAAATGTGGCCAGTAGAAATTGTCAAATGGCCAGAAATTACCGATCACTGGTCAATATTTGCAGAGCTGCCTTTGCAATGTGATTAAAATGTGATTATGTAATGTATACATAATAATTAGGTCCCTTTCTCTTTTCCATATAAACTCTTTTTCTATATTTTGTTACAGTGCTGCGTTTTCAAAGAATGAAGGGCATTGTTGTCTGACATCCGTAGATTTAGATGGTGAAAGCTTGGGTATCGTTTTGCAATTTGATACGATGAAGCATGCACAAAAGGTGGTTGAGAAGTAAGTGATTATGACAGTAAAACAGTTTGAAACAGTTTTGGTATAATACGTAATAAGTGTTGATATGCCATATTTACAGTTTTATATACATCTGTTAAAATTATGTCTTGCAGAATTAAAATGTATTTTTGAAATTCCTGTTGCAGTAATATTAAATTTCAGTATGGTCATTTTGTTGCAGGTACAGAAAAACCAAGTTCTTGGGATATTGCATTTCCGCCCAGCACCATCGCAGAAATTTAAACAATGTCAACTATTCTATTCCAAGTCTACCTCGAGATTTTCCAGATGCCCACGTGAAAACCGGTGATCTCAGAAATTATATTGGTAAACATTCTTTTTGGGTCCTTTTCTTACTTTTCATCTTGTCTTCCATTTCTCATTGGAATGAGCTGCCAAGTGTGGAACCTACAAGAAACATTAAATATTGTTGCGTAAGTAAAAAGCAGTGACTTTGGTGAGGTTCTTTGTTGCTGGGCTGATTTGACAAGACAAAAGATTATAGATCATAGAAATTTCTACTAGTAAGCTTTCTTTAGATGGATGGTTATTTGTGAAAGGTTATAAACAAGTAAGTAAGTAAGTAAGTAAGGCACATATGAATACAAAATACAAAAAGCTATTGTCATATAACAAGAAACACAGGAAAATAAAAATAAATTAACACTGAAACAAATTTTAGAATTATATTAACGTAAGTTCTAGAATGACCAAGCAAAATATCATGATGTTAACTGAGACAAACACTTGTTAGGAGGACGTGAGAGCCACCGATGAAGAGGGAAGGGGAAATAAGGAGAAGAAACAAAACAAAGACAGAAAAATTTGTTTTTAAGTTATCAGCCCATACAGTTCAACAGCGAGACAAACAACAGCAATGATACAACACAACAATGACAGCAAACAAATAAAAAATGTAACAAGTACAAGTGACAGCCAGAACAATCAACCTGACTAAAACCTACTAGTTCACAAAATCATATGATTGGTTTTTCCCGGAGAAATGTTATGACTTTCTTTTTTAAAAGTGTGAGTGGCAAGCTGCAGCACTGAATACTCAGCAGTAGATAAAAATTCATTCCATGCTAAACTAGCTTGATGTCTCACAGATATACAACCAAACAGATCAGTTGAATTTATTGAAAGCTTAACCAGTCCCCTTTTTACTACCTCTTGTGTTGTATTTATCAAACGTTTTAATGTTAAAAACCTGGCAGACTGAAATAGGGAGCTCTCCGTGAAGAAGTCAATAAATGAAGGGGACATTGTACATAAAGATCAGAGAGTTAATTGTCATGATTCTGAGAGCTTGTGACCGAGGATCACAGAAGGAGATAGTTCTAATGGCTCTTCTGATGGATTCTTATACGTTGTATAAGAGATGATGTGTTTTTGTCCCAGACCAGGCTACAGTAGCACATATATGAGTGAAATAGAGTATATAGTAAGCTTGAACCAATAACTGATAGGGTAGATAATGTCTTAAAATGGAAAGGGCACTATTTGCTTTAACAAGCTTAGATGAGACACAGTCAATTTGCGGTTTCCAAGTAAGTTTAGAATCAACAAGAACTCCAAGATACCTTTTACAGTCTGAAGGGAGGAGACATTTACGCTTCAGTTTCATACATGGATTTCTGAGGTTTTGTTGACATTTATGTTTGAAGAAGATGATTTCCATTTTGGCAGCATTGAGTGAAATGAGATTGGAATTCAACCAGTCACAGAGATTTTGAAGATCATTTTTTAAATTTCTTTCTAGTTTATTAGTAGAACCTGCAATATGTATCATATTGGTGTCATCAGCAAAGTGATAAACCTGACCAAATCATACAACATTATGAAGGTTGTTATGGTATATCAGAAAAAGCAGCGTACCAAGGACAGAACCTTGTGTCACCCACCCCATGTTTTACTTCAGACAGCTTTGTTTTAGTATCACCTTAAGGAACGAATTGTTGACGATCAGAAAGGTAAGACGCAAATAAATATAGCGCAAGGCCTCGGACTCCATAATGTTGAAGCTTCCTTAAAATATTTTTGTGATCGACCGCATTTGACCTGAATCAAGAGCTTCCATCACTTGTTGAAAAATTGAAAGGACAGCATGTGACATTGATAGGATCTTCAGTACAGAATGGAGTGTTTCGTTAAGAATGACATCAGCCGCAAATGTATAGCATTTTCCAATTCCAAGATACCAGTGGAGAATGAAAGGTTGATAAGATCAGAAGTAGGTTTAGCAAGTTCAAATTGGAGTAGTTTTAGGATTTTTGGTGGTATGTTATAGGGACGGGAGGCTTAGAGGGATTAAAAGATTGGATGATTTTGCAAATTTTGGAAGAGTCTGTAGGTGAGAGAAATAGAGAATAAGAATTCCTAGTAGGTAGCCAGTTTTTGATGTCATGGATTGGATGTTAGTTTGTGGAATTTTGAATGCAGAGCATTAATAGATGTTTGATGCCCAATTTTACCAG
The DNA here is from genome assembly GCA_039566895.2 of Turritopsis rubra. Lineage (NCBI taxonomy): Eukaryota > Metazoa > Cnidaria > Hydrozoa > Anthoathecata > Oceaniidae > Turritopsis > Turritopsis rubra. The sequence goes on along the minus strand of CM077630.1, from coordinate 6,953,762 downwards.
TTCTCAGAGCATTGATACCTTGCCAGACACGTTTACTGTTAAGGAGATTATCTTTAAAAAATTGATGGAAGTATCTTTGTTTGGTAGTTTGAGCTAAGATTACAATATGTTTTATATTTTGATGAAGATCAGCCTTATTTAGAGCATCATTTTCACAAATGAATTTGATATGAAGTTTATCTCTAGCTTGCATTGATCTTAGGATTCCTTTAGTGATCCAAGGCTGTTTAGGCAGTGTTTTCCCTTACTTGCTGTTCTCAGTGGTGCATGTTTATGTAATAGATTATCGAGTGTATCAGACAAGGAGTTTAAACTGGAGTCAATATCTAGCTTACTTATGTCAGTAATCTTTACCCATTCTATGTCAAAGAAATCAAGAAGAAATGAAGTCTGTTCAAAATTTATCCATTCTCTGTACTTCTGTGATCGTTGAGTAGCATGTGATAGATCAATTTTGTCAAGAATAAGAAATTGGGCCAAATGATCTGATGGTCCAGAAATAATGTTGCCAGTCCTAGCAGAACGATCATGGAAATTACTATAAATTGTTGTCAATTAAGGTTTCAGATGTTTTAGTTACACGGGTGGGTATATCAATGTGGGGGAGCAGATAGTTAGAGGAAGGTAATTCAACAAGGTTTAAAAGAGTTAAGTTGAGAACTGATGAAATTTCTTACTAACTGTGTTGATAGGCTTCGAAGTACAAGGCAATACTAACAGCAAAATCATGGGTTAATTTCAAATGTTCAAGTGATATTTTCAGTGAGAAGTAACTGTTAATCCTCCTTTTTATATACTTCATATGAACGTTCCTTTTGATTAAAAACTCCTAGGCTGGGTTCGTTCATGCGGCACTTTGATTTCCGAATTGCAAATTAACAAATTAATCAAGCAATCAAACGATGTAATTACCCTATTCCAGTTTGGCATAATCAAATTTCTGTGCACATTTAATTTTCGCACAGGCCAATACAAAAAGTTAGAGGCTTAAGATTATGTCGAAAAATGTGCAGATGGTTTGTCTGTATCATCAATAGACTTACTTGCATGAAACTTTCACATATAACTAGATCAACCACTGGTATATGTGAAGGAATGAATCAATACGAATGAATGCATGACATATTTTATATTTTTCTTGTAGACAAAAGAAAAGAACGAAAGGGAAATAGAAGAAAGATAATTGAAGATTCTCCAAGAGGCAGATACGGATCATTTCCATATGACATCCCATTAGTGTCATCGGAAGGATACAAAAAAACTCCAAATAGTCAACAACATAGAAAAGAAAATAATTATCAGCAAGGCAGTTGTGGTAGTGATTCATCACCAGAGAGTCGATTCAGGCCTTATAATAAAATACCACACAGGGCTTGTGCTTATAGCAGACAAAGGTTCAAATACGAAAGCAAATCTTACATACAAAATAAAACTCGTCCATTGCCAAGATATTTTGCTAGAAGGACCACAACACATAATTCTTCGTACAACAGTAACCGTTCAGCAAGTTCCTCCTTTACCGATACCTCTTCAAAGCAGCATACTAATCATTCAAATACAACAAATGATCTTAATAGCAATTTAAATGACAGTAAGTATGAATCCAAAACTTATTCTGTTGAAAAAACGTCTAAATCTCGCATTGAGAAGGGATGGAAACCGAATGAGGACAGTTCAAACCCTAACAGCAAGATGCAATCGAAACGTAGCATTGGAACAAATGACTTTATAAAGCGTGATCAAGAACAACACATAATTGATTGCCCTTTTACTAACAATTTTAAAGGTCCTGCCAGCAACACGCCAACACGTGATGAAGACTCCCTTTCCGATATATCCCATCCAAGTACTCCCTTACACGACGAGCCAATGGAAACCAACAAAACTGATCGATCCCCTACACCTGTGATCGACGAAATGTTCTATCCCATATCCAATCCTGAATCATCTGTGCTGGAGAGTATTGATGAAAAGTCTCGCCCTAACACTCCGGTTCAAGATGAATTAGTTTGTAGCGAAAGTGTACTAAGCCCCTCTGCAATGGATCCAATTAGCCCTCTGCTGAATAAAACAGAAATTACTAATAGCACTGAAAGCAACAGCAATAAGGAAGTGATAAAACCGACAAACAATGTTGATAAAGACGACAATGCATCTGTGAATGTAAAGTCTCGGCCTTCCAGCAGTAAGAAAGTGGAAAATGTATCAAGCAATGTTGAATATTGCGACAAGGTTTCTCTGAATGTAAATGTTCATCCTTCCAGCAATAATGAAATCATAAAACCATATAACAATGATGATAAATTCAACAATATTACTGTGAATGTTAATACTCAGTCATGTAATGGTGCAAACTTGGTAGATGGAAGTCCTAACATCAAAAACCTTCATGAACTCAAAAGTCCCTCTGAAGAGTCCAAAACCAAAGATTGGAAGCGAAAATTGCCGACGTCACCTGTTAACACAACAGCAAATGGGATTTATGGACCCTCGAAATTTCAGCCAACCACTCTGTATCTTGATAGCGAGCACAGGAAGAGTAAGAAACTGAAACGAATTAACGAACCGATTGTACCGATGAAAATCTATAAAGGATGTATGCCAAAAAAGAATGTCTTTTTACCACGAATAATAACGACATCAGTCTTGAATGATAGTAAAAACCTGAAAATATCTTCACCCGTGTTCACTCCCGTCACAAGTTTGCCAGGATCACTAACTCAGACTTGTACGAAACTATATGATTCAACTGTCCAAGCTGAATTCTCGTCTGAAAGATCAAAATCGAATTGTGATGTATCCTCTCAGATGGCAGGAGCATCACTTCTCAAGTTGGCTATCAGCTCTACTGAAACACAACTGGAAGCCAAGACAAGAAGCGAATCGGCGATCACTGTGACTGCTAAACCGGTTGTGCGGCAGCCCATTTCATCTCCCACTGTTTACAAAAATAGTCTGAAAATGACTTCTCTCAAAAAAGATTTTTCAAAGACTTGTTTCAATCGAAATGACGCCGTTCTAAATGAACCGTACACATGTTGTGATAACAACGCAACAAACAGTAACACATCAGTAAGCCATGCTGAACATAGAGGAGATGATTTGGTCCATGTTTATGGTGTTAAGGCTGGATACAATGACGAAAAAGTAACGAAGGAAGCGGGAACTAACATGCAACAACGTTCTAGTGGTGTAAGGCTTTGTATTTGTAATTCCTTAATTATTATATTTTTTTGTCATCGGCTATAAAAATGGTTTTTGAAAGTCCTATTATGTATGGATTTCAAGGATGTCCATGTTATTAGATTCATCCACATTATTGTGTATTTGTGTGTTGAAAATTATCCTACTGCAATTTGCTGATTATCAAAATATGTAGCCGAGTAGTACAGTATGTTTTCAATTGTATCGAAAATGCTTGCATATGGTGTTCATTTTTTTTTATAAGTACAAATCACAAAATTACAAAAGAAAATTTAATGAAAGGTGTCTTCTGGGATTTATGTGTGTCAAGTCTTTTCATGCTTACATTTGACCTTTTTGTGTAGGAATCAACAAAGAAACTCATCATTCCTATGTCTGTTTCGCCAATCAAAGACGATGAAAAGGTACTATCAATTATGAAATACATTTCCAACTCTTGAAAATGCTTGCTGTAATGCCAGTTATTCCAGGCATATCCCTTTTTTAACAACACCCTGTTCAAAAAACGCCCTTTGTTTTTGTGTGTTTGCTCACATCACAAAAATTGTTTCTATAATTTTTTTTTTTTTTTTTTTTTTTTTTTTTTTTTTTTTTTTTTTTCAGATCTCTGATGCAGAAAACACAATAAAACTCAGGTGAGAGACATGCCTATTTTTTATTCATTTTATTTGTTTCTTTGTGTGTGTGGATTGTTAGCCAGAGTGACACAGATTCACTTAATTTTAATCGTAATATAAATTGTAATTCTTTTTTGGGTCATTGCTGTTGTTTCACAATAAATATTTAGAGCATACCGTATTTTCTCCAATAAAAGCCCTGGGCGTTTATTAAAAATGTTAAATTTTAGGGTGGGCGTTTATTGGAGAGGGGGCGTTTATTCAAAAAACTGAAAAACTTTGTCAAGATATTCTTTTTCCCATCAGAATGCTGTAAAACATAAGCCTAGTCAAAGATGATCAGTCAATGTCTATCAACTCATCCTCGTCGTCGCTTTCATCAATGAGGTTTTCCTTTTACTCCTTGTTAGACCTTTGCAAGACTTTCACTTTCACGGTTTTAGACAGGGCTTTTTGTTTCTCCTTGAACAGCTTTATTTTAATCCTCTTTTGCACAAAATATGATGCCAAAGATATTTCTAATAAACACCCGTCCTATGGGGAATGGGCGTTTAAAAGAGAAGGGCGTTAAATAAAATATTTTCTGAAATATGATGGGCGTTTATTAGAGAGGGGCGTTTAAAAGAACCTTAATGGAGAAAATACAGTTGTAGTCATTTTAATTATTATTCTTTTCAAAAAATTTAATCACTATAATTTCTTCTTTTGAATTCAAAGATAAAACGTCGTTATGACAATCACCAAGTTAAGGGAATTTCGCAAAAGTTTTGTTCACGATTTTTATTAAAGATAGTGTGCTGTTCTAAATACCACTAACACTAACGCTAACCATAGCAACTAAAATGCTGAATCATGATTATTGATGCGGAACTTTAGTGGTAATTCATTAAAAATCATCAATCAAAACAATACGGGTAGTAGTTTGTCTTTATGACCTGTGAATATAATTGTTTTTACACGCATTAATAAACAAAATTTTATATGCAACGCGGGGCTCAAATCTTCTTTCTGTCAAACTGATAAGTGGATTTACGCAAACAAATAACAAATAACTGGAGAACAAAACCTAAAATAAAATAAAAGAAGTGAAAGCGGGCACATTTTTTTCTTGCTGATGAGAAACGTGATATAAAAGTCCCATTGGTTTAAAGAAAACCGCAATGACCTACCTGAGTAGCCAAACATGTGGATTTGGTCTGATAGTTAAGACAAAAAACCTGTGAAAGAGAATAAAGAAATGGTTCACTTATACAATTGAAAAAAATTATTTTGAATCAGCATTATATCATTTAGTCATAGAAATTTTCTTTTTTTCTTTTTGCGCAATTCCTTCTATTGAAAAACCTTTTATTGTTAGTTTTTCTAAATAGGTTTTAAACTTATTAAATTTTCTGGCGTCATCAGAGCATATCTCACATTTGTATTCAGCAAAAACATTGTATGCAAGCATACAAACGATATACGATAAAAAATAATTGCAGTATTCAAAATATATTATTTCAAAATGGGGTGGTGTATGGTTGTTAATTGTAGTAACAACACTTTTTCTAAAAATCGTGCTAAAAATGTCAGTTTTTATCGACTCCCAAAAGATATAATTTTGAAGAAGCAGTTAGCTAGCATCAAGCGAGAAAACCTGCCAAAGGACCCCAACATCTGCCATCAACACTTTGAAGAATCTTGTTTTAAAAGAGATTTAAAGGTAAGATAACTTCATGTTGTATACCAAATTTTCCTGATACGAACAACATGAAAGATGGGTAATATTTTCAAACATTTCTCTAGAAGGAGCTGCTAAACAAACCAACTCGACGTATTCTCAAAGACGATGCTGTTCCAAAAATATTCCCTCATTCATCAGAAAAACAACCACCTAAACGAAAATCAAGTATTTTAAGGATCGGTAACCCTTGGTAACCCTTAAAGGCAATGTGTTGTTATAAATACCGCCGGAGGTACTACCTCGTGCTGACATCATCATTACCGATGCAGACCTTTCAGTTACTTCTATGAAAGTCATCATTAAAAGCAACAAAAATAGTAGCTTATATTTATGACCAACGATAATTCACGTGCTACTTTTATGAAGATCAAACAATACAATAATTCCTTTTCTTGTCTCTCACCTGTTGTTATTGTTCATGCTCATTTGCTGAGATCATCATGATGTCAGATTTTGCTATATTTATAACAACACATTGTCTTTAAATTCACTTTTTTTTCTCAAAATAAAATTGTTCGTAAATATGTAGTAATTAAAATATACTGTATATAAGTAAATATAAGTTTTAAAATAAAAAATATGAAAATATTGTCAAATATTGTCAAGTAGCACCAAAACGATTTTTATAGTTTTGATAACAAACTTTATTTTAATCTTTTTATTGTGACGTTTTGAGTAAATTTTTTGAAGATTTATGTTTCACGTGCACAAGTTAGAAAATTTAATATTTTTCTTCTTAGCCTCAGTTATCCAAACTCTCACTGGACCGAGCTAATTAGTTCGAATAATTTGGGTTTCGAATAAGTCAGGGTAAACTACGAGAGTTACTTAAGCAAAGTTAAAGGGACCAAGTTCGAATAAAACGGTGAATTCGGATAACCCGGTGTTCGGATAACTGAGGTTCAACTGTATTCATGTTGACGTAATTCAATAGAAATGTCGTTTATTATACTGCAGCAAGCGTGATTGAGCCTTTTGTTATTTCAACTGGTAAAAATGAAAATCTAAAGTTGCGTTTTTCTTGTAAAAGAAAATATCGCGATAACCACTGCTTTCAAAGAATCCAACTCCCCTCAATTTTCGTCAATTTCGACAATTTTGGATATTTTCAAAGAGGAAAGCCGTGGGAACAATCGGTTGTCACAGTTTTGCTTTGAAACGAAGCAATTACGAGATATCGCAGTTTGAAGAGCGAAAATGAATATATAATACATAAATTTTCAACCTTTTTTCCACTTGACTTATTTGAGAGAAAAAAAGCAACTTTCTGTTGCCATGGAAATACTGATCGAACCATGTGAATATCGTGAGGGAGAAAAAGATACTGAGGGGAGTTGGAGACGTTTTAAAATACGGTCAGAAAAACGCGTTTGATAATTTTTTACTCCAAAATAGTTCTAAAATGAAAGTTATATCATTGTAGAGGTAATTTATCCGGCTTTCAGAAAATGTATACTTTAATATGAAAATCTTGAAAAAAGAAGGTGAATTTAAATAACACAAAAGTTTTAAAATATATTTTTTGAGCATTTTGTTAAATATGTTGTCATATTATTTGTAACAAATTTTTTGAGTTATTAAGTGAAACACGCCTTTAAAGCGGCATTGAGCCTCGCCCAAAAATCCCTGTTGCTTGTAAAAAAGGCGTATATTTTTTTGTATTTATAGCGCCAAATCGTTTTTAAGTTTACCCCCCGCTCACACACACACACACAAAAGGAGATTTTGTTAGCTTTTGTTAGCCATGTTTACATTTCGGTAAATATTTTTTTATTTATTTTTTATGCTGTTGTTTTATTTTCAGAATTTCTGAGCAATTGGAATTAGCTGAACCAACCTGTACACTTTCACTGGAAGCAATAAGAATGTCTTTGCTCGACGATCTAGCGACAGTTAACGATGTTGTACTGAAGAAACTGTTAAAGGAGATGATGCCAACACTGGTTCTTGAGAATAGTAGTAAGTTACTTGTCACTCATAGTAAGCTAGCCTTTAACCGTTTACCAGCTCATAGTAAGCTTTACGTTCACGGTCAAAACATTGAAAACCAAATCAAAAACTTAAACATATTCGAAACCGTTAACCCTGGAAGAAAAGAGGAAAATATTGTCCGAGTAAAATATCTGTCTCACAAGCAAGAAACACACCTCAGAACGATTCAACAAGACTTGGTAAATCGGAGCCTGACTATGCTTAAAAATTCCAAAAAAAACATGTAAATAAGTTTGAAAGAATGAGAAATGGCTCTAACAAACAAACAAACAAACAGACTTTCTTAATACGTAAGAACGAGTGTTTTCAAATTGTAAGATATAAGTGTTTTGGTGCATTGCCTTTTAGTAACGTCACCGTCGAAATTAGTAACGTCATCGTCGAAAGTTATCGTTCGTGGCGTACGATTTCGCTGTCGTCAAGAACATAAGGACGTTTCTTCTCAAACGAATGGAGGAGTTATTAGACAGATGGATGAAAGTCGTATAGAAAAAATTCAGGTAAACTTAGAACTTTTTCTGATATTGTTGTACTTGTGGTGCGCACATGTGGGTTGGCAAGACACAGTGCGAAGTAAGCTTTGCACAGTAAAATCTCCATTATTCGAATCTCCGTTATTCGAATGAATTCGTAAACACCGTGAGATTTCCGTGGAATGGAAACTCATCTCAAATCTCATCATTATCTACATCATCCCTCAACTGCCCAATCATTTATCATTCAGCAAAAAAGTAAAAAAGAAATCAATTCATTACAATTTCTCGAACATTTTGTTTAAACATCGCGTTTTGGCTGAGTCAAGTACATGTTGCCTAGTGTTTCCAACAAATACATTGGTAAAAAAGGATATTGGGATTCTATTTTTTTATTATCATCTTTGAAATAAGTTTAACTTGCTCTGTCACCTCGGAATCCCTTTAAGCATTGTCCCTAAATAGCATGAATGCCAGCGTTGCTTATGAAACCTTTATTTATTCCATTGAGATATTTTTGCATTGCCTTTTGGTAGTTGTATTATGTATTGAAGGGGAACGACCAATATGACGGATATCCGACTGGACGACCCTGGATAACTGGGACTTTCAGACCGATTTTTAATTCTCCTTGGATTCTTCTTCCTCCCTATATGAATAACCCGGCTTAACTCGTGCCCCCTTGACAGTATGACTTCACCGGATTGTTCTGTATGTTCCATCTATATACGAACGACAGACAGAATTTTGCCGAGGAGACTAAATAAATCCGTTCGGATTATGGAGCTTTACGAATTATAGAGAGTTGAAAATAACAGGTTTTACCTCGATAGTTTCCATATGAGTAATCTGTGTATCATTTGAAACACCGTTTCCTGTTCATGAAAATACAAATCGGTAGTTTCGAAAACACTTCTAACTTAATTTTCAGGGCTTTGCAAATGATTGCCATGCTATCACGGCTGCGGTGAAGTTACTCATAACGTAAGCTACAACTTTATTTGATAGTTTGTTAAGGGCCCGTTTACATGTAGGAAATTTGCAATAATAATAGCACTTACGTAAGATTGTCATTTACTGTTATGTATAAGATCACTGCTGCTTTTTGTTTTGTTTGTAAATCTCAATTTACGCAAGTTCTGTCACAAGTTCATGCACAATGCATCACAGCTGTTACACATAATATTACATTGTATAAGTACTAATATGTTGTTTTTGCAAATTTTGTTGCGTGTAACAGACCCTTTATATTACGAATATTTTCTCTTTACATTAGGGACTAGTTACATTAGGGACTAAGTCGGCCACGAGAATGGCAGCGTGTGAAAAAATGATAATTTTACAACAAAATTATATGAAACGCGGCGTCAAAGAAATTCAGGCTAGTTTGAGTGTTTTGGAGGAACATTTTTTAATTGTAGTGAATGTAAAACTGAAATGCTATCGAATTCCTTTGAAGAAAATATCGTATAAATAAAATTTACGACTTCTATAAAGTCTTCGTTGTCAACAGAACGTGAAATTCCTACTCATGAGGATACTTAACAAATTTTCCCAACGGATATTTCGAAGGCTACATTTCTTTTTTACAGACCTCTATAAGGAAAACAAAAGTTTTTTTCGTTCACGTTGCCGTCTTCGTCTCCGTTTTAAGCCTATTCTCCGCGAGGCGGAATTGTCCGCGCAGATTTGACTTTGGAAGATTTTGCGCATGTTCTCTCGTCTAAAAATACGATTTTTGAGCTACAGAGCATGCGCAAAGTTTCTTCCTATTGTATCTGTTAAACTGGTTATAAGTTTGGTCAGTGGCAACGTTTGAACATGCGCAGAAACATTTATGCACTTGACACACAAGTTTCTCAAGGTTGTTTAACGGTTCGCTATAATGTACCAATGCGGCAATGTTATTTATGGAGACATTTCGTCATCACTCTGCGACCAAAGTTGATAATTTAAATAACGGGTTAGGAAAGTATACAAATCAGCTGATTCTTTTGAAATGTTTTATATTTTATCAGCTGATGAAACCAAGAAGCCATTTTAATTACTCCTGAAACATACAAAGTTTAAAAGTTCCATAATTGCAAGTCAATACTTTAATGACAGTCACGTGACAACATCTACAAGTTTCCCTTTTGTTGTTGTTGTTATTTCCTAACCATTTACTTTCTCTATAAACTTTACTGCATCCAAAAGAAGTAGGAAAACTTCAATATTTGTCTAGTCAAAAAAAATCTCGAAATGTATGCCGGTTCCACTATTCGAATAATTGAACAAATTTGTTTTCGTTTTTTGTTTTGTTTTGTTTTGTTTTTTACGACAAATCGACAACTGCAAAGAAGAAAAAATTCCATTGGTTTAACAAAAAAATCCATCTTGTTTTAGGAAAAATCCTGATCTGGAAGAAAGGCTGGTCCATTCCTGCAAAGACATTTTACAAGAACTGAGTACAGCGTTCAAAAGGCAGTATCCGAAGCCAGTCTCATAGTGTTCTCCAACGCGCTACCCCTCTGACACTTGCTCTTTTACATATAAACAAAAAAGTGAAAGTTCTGTTATGCCGAGACCGGACTTTTCTGTTTCATATTAATTTTTTCTAATCGTAACAAGTTGCTCATTTGCAAGAGAAATTCTTAAAACCAATCGATATTTTTTGTTGTTCTTCTTTTCATTATTTCTCCCATGTTGCGGAGCATTGGTTTCCGGTGTGCGACACTGACTTGGGAAAGGGATATTGATAAAATGGGGGGAAAAGTCGTGAATCTGTGTTGGGTGAGTTTTGTGTAGAGCAAAAGAATCTGTTTTTAGGATTTTTTCGTTGATGATGTCAAGTGGGTAACTGCGTGTGACCAGGGAACGTGTAAGTTGGTAGAGGTATTCTTTGTAAGTGGGTGTCATAGGATGTGAGCATGACATATCGGAGTACCAGTGAGTGAATTACGCTTTTCTTTGTATGTAAGAAATGGCGGGAGTTGTAGTGTAGAGGACTGGAGCATAGGTTGGGTTTTTTTGTAAGGTTTGGTTTTTACCGTCTATTTAGTGGAAGTGTTTGTCCATGAATTGGAAGGTGCTGTTTCAATATAGTTTCCATAAGTATATGTAATGCGAAAAGTTTCGGCGTGTAGGGCGGTAGTGTGTGGCGATATAATTCTAAGTATGTTAAAACTGCATCCATTCTTTCTTTGTGTGGTATGTTGGTGTATAATGATTTAATATCTGCGGTGACTAAGTATGCATTTGAGGGTAATGATGGTTGTTGTTCAAGGAGCGTCAGGAATTGTTTGGAGTCTTGTATGAATGGAGTTGTTCTGCAATTTGTTGAATGAAATGGGTTATATATTTTGATAGGTTGTCTGTGGGTCCGTCACATCCTGAGACTATAGGTCTTAGCGGATAATTGTATTTGTGTATTTTCGTGAGTCCATAAAAAAGTGGCGTGCGGAGGATGAGGGTGGAAGTAAAACGCCTTTCGTCTGGTCATCTATATAATGTTTGGTGTGGAGGTATTCGGTAGTGGTTGTGACGCATCGTGCTATTTTGTATGTTGGAATTTCTTGCAATAGCTTGTACGTGTTAGTGCTAGTGAGATGTTCCGTCATAGTTTTGGAGTTGTATTGTTCCGTGTCTATTATGCATATACTGTTGCCCTTGTCGTTTTTCTTAACAGTGATGTTTTTGCTGTGCATAGCTTCAAGTTCTTTTTGTTGCAGTTGTTTTTTGAATGAGGGTTGTTTTGAGGAATATTGTTTGTAAATTGCTCAATCGGGTTCAAGAATGTGGTGTAGAAGGGATTTCCGTTTCCTGGTAGTGTCCAGGTTGAGGTTGTTTTAAATGGATGTGATCTTTCGGTGTGTGAATCAATGTTTGACATGTAGTATTGTTTGTTTATGCGTATTTTGAAAGATACTATGTCGTTTTCTAAAGTGTTTATGCTTGATTTCTTACAAGTTGTACTGCAACATCCCCAACAAGAAAAAATTAGCTAATCAGATGAAAGTCGGCATGGTCATTAATCTGATCTGGAAACCTATTATAAAAACTTATTGTCAACCGTAACCTGAAAAAAACTAGACTTCTCTTAACTAGTTTTGGTCCGGGAGAAGTCAGGAGAATTGTCGATGGCCTTTTTGTATCGCCAACGTGAAAAAAAGAGAAGTTTTTCGCAGAGTAACAAAATTGCAATCTGCGTCTACAATCCTCGTGAATAATTAGCCAAACGTGCAAATCTGCGTTTTGACGTTTTACATGCGTTTAAAACACTGCTTGTTTGCCAAACCTCCACTTAACCGACACCTCTTCATAGCAGACACATCTTTTATTTTTTTTTCGTTTTTCGTTTGGTTTTATCACACTTGGAAAGACTAAATTTTTAATACATTGGAATAGTGATTCAAATCCCTGTTATATAGAAAGATAAGAGTAATGGCATGAAATATAAATATTGTTTATTTTTGGCTAAATATAAATCCTGGATGATAACATTTTCGTTGGATGGTGTGATAGCCGTATGACTTCTTTTTTTTTTTTTTCGTACAGAGGAGTATTTCTCAAGCGAGAAATGTTTGATAAGCGCCAATTTATTTTAGAGAAAGTGTGAAAGAGGAATTTGGAAGGGGCAAATAAGTAGAAAACAAAAAAATTGCGAAATAAAGAAAGATCGTCTCGTTATGATACAACCTGAATAACACCAAACAAAGAAGTTCCATATGGCGATATACTTTCCCAAAAATTCCGTTTGCACGTTTTCCTTTTATGGTTTAATAGCATTCTAACATTCTCCCCCACAAATTTCGACATACCCTCTAGATCCGCCTCTGAGCTACATATGCTTCTTTCTCGAAAACATTTGAACGCCCTCGTAAGTCTGAAATTACAACAATCCATTTCTTTTATTCCATTGGTATGACTTTCACTAGGAGGGAGGAGTCCGCCGATCAGAAAGAGTTGGTGGGCTTTTTCGGTCCAAAGTCAAAATTACAGATGCAGAAAAAAACAAACAGCTGCTGCAATTTCAGAAAAATAAACGTTCAACAAGAACGAGAGGGAAGAAGGATGGTAAAAACAACAACTTCATCAATTTTGAAATAAAGAAATATAAAGAGAAAAAGAAAAAAAAAAGTATTTCTTTCCCATTAATTTAGTGCGCATGTTTCCACGTGTTAGAAGTGCGGTACTATAACGAAGGCAACTTTTTCTCAATGCCACCAAATTAGAGAAACGACAATAATATACCTAAACATCTATATCTATATATATATAATATATCTTAGTGAAATAGCCCACTCTCGAATTTCTGTTTCAGCACCGTGTTATAACCAAGTTATGAAAGTTATGAAATCAGTAAAACAATGAGTTGCATTAAAACGAGGTTAGAAACGTTGACTAAGTCATAAGACATGGTTTAACAGAAAATCGACATCGAGGTCTGTTTTGGTGAGGCCCGGAAAACCAGAGTTACAAAATCGAGTTATAAAGTGGAGTTATGGATTATGACGTCATAATTCGAGTTATTAACTTGAAATTTTTCATTTTCGATATCACTTCGAGTTACTAACTCGAAAATATTATATTGCTTTAAAAGATTAGAGTTACTTACTTAGAAATAAAGTTTTAAATTATTTTTCTCGAGTTATCGTGTCGGCTTAATTTTCAAAATATTTTGGATAGCAAAAACAATAATTTTTCATATTATAAGCATTAGTTTCAAAATAATCATGTCGAGTCATCGTCGAATTCAAATCATCTCACCACCAATCCCCTGCCCGAAGCCCCTCTTACTTTTCAATTTTTAATCCCAAATTGTTCCGAGAATCAAAGAAAAATAAGTCAGCGTAGAAAGTGTCATGGTACAGCTGTTGTTAAAAACGTTTGAACGATGCATAATATAAGGATTGCTTATCATTAGGACTTCCATATTACCTATCTACATCCTTAACTGATTAATTTTGATCCCATTTTTACATTGACAAATGTAAATCAAAATTAGCACTATCAAATTGTTCAGGTGCAAATTTTCATTAAAATTGAACAATTAAGCAGACACGATAACTCGAGAAAAATCGACTTGATTCATTTAAAAAAAGTAATTTCGAGTTAGTAACTCAAATTGTAGAAGCGAGAAATATATTTTTGAGTTAGTAACTCGAAGTGATATCGAAAATGAAAAATTTCAAGTTAATAACTGGAATTATGACGTCATAATGCTTATGCACTTTATAACTCGATTTTATAACTCGATTTTTTAACTCGGGCTTTCCGGGCCTCTATTTTGGTTGGTGAGAATAACTTAATCGAACTTATCACCTTTGACCAATTAACCGTCAGCCGTGGCCTCGTTTTCAATGTAAATAATTATTACGTAATCAACCACGACAAAAAAAATTCGTATAAAAAATTTATCATTTTATCTTGAATCGAAACTTTTTGAAAACGAGGCGATGCCTGCGTTTCTTTAGGAAAAACCTTCAAGAACTAAATTTCGAAAAATTAAATGAACAGAAGTCGAATAATTCACTAAATGTCAGTCATTTATTGCAAAATCATGAACCGGTATTTCCGAAATTATACTGAATAAGTATAAATATAACTACCGGCCCTTTTTGCAAGGTGAGGTTTTCCCTTAATGCCTCACTTTAAGTTCGCCGAATTCTCATTTAAGCTTGTATGCCTTTAACATACTAATGACGAAAAATCTTAATTCTTTCTCTTCCATAATAAATACGTTTCTACTGCTCGTGTTTATAGCTTAAAAGTTCAGCTACCAAGATGCGAGCATCACTTGTTTGCGGTCAAAACTATGCTAGTACTACCTGGATGAACAAGGACGTATCCCGTCACGCCTCGTTCGTTCAAATAATAATAATAATAAAAAAAAAAACCCCGCATCTTGTTAGCTTATCAATGATGCCGTGCACATAAGAAAAAATATTTCTAATTTTCAATTAACAGTATCGATGCTGAGTCCCGAAGGAATTGTCTGTCGCAGCGCAGTTATAGCGCGCTTATAGAAACAGCACAGTTTCAAATGTCAAAAATTATGCCTAAATTTCTATATATATTGTTGGACCTTTTTACGCCAGCCCAAATTTAAACCCGACGTTATCAGTTTTTATTGGCATTATTCTTGTGAGGTCTACCGTCAAACTCTGGTTTGACAGACAAATATTTATGCCCGCCCTTTTGACACCAAGTCATGAAAATTAACGCCATTAAGGGGCGGCGTAAAAAGGCCCAATAAGGTGAACATTGAAAGTAAAAATCTGTAAATAATTCAATTGCTACTACTCTTGCATGGAAATATATACACAAAATCATGCAAGAACAATTTTAAAGTTTATTCATCAATTGTAGCGGAAATTCATCACCATATTGATATAACTGCAATGCTCGGCTTCGTTCCAGGAATCTCCTTTTACGTAAAATTAAACAGTCTCGCTCTGATCGTGCATTCTTGCGGCTTTGAAAATAGCAGCAGCACTAATTAATGTTAAAAAGATCATCATGTAAAATGTGCCACCCCAACCAAAGCGGGTGGCAATGAATGCGATCAGCGGTCCTTCAATGATCGTTCCCAGACTTCCGAAACCTGAAAAATAAAATGAAACATTACACTCAAAGCTTCCATCCAATCACGCCATACGAAAATACTTTAAACCTACGGATTTCAACAGATCATGTTCCGACTCAAATACCGATCGATGTCGGTTCAAATACCGATCGATGACGGTTCAAATCCAAAAAAAAAGAAAGGAAATAAAAAATGGCGCACCGTTCACCACACCAGAAACTGCTGACTGGGCGTTTTCTCGTTCCCCAACTTCCGAAGCCAACGCCCCAGATACAACCGAATCTGGACCGGAACTACAAGCACCAGCGAAGAATAAGAAACCGAAATTAAACAGAATTCCCCACGAGCTGGTAACTTCAAAAAATAATAAAGAAGTGGCGCTTCCAATTAACGCAGCAAATACGCCCCAATGAGTGCGCCCTTTCATAAATCTAAGACAGACAAAATTCAGGATTAAATATCACAACAGCGTAGAAAACATCAAAGAGAAAAAAAGTGAAGAACGAAGAAAACTCCTACTTGTCTATAAAAACACCAATCCCAGCAGAGCCAAAAACGCCACCAATTTCAAAGGCGGTACTCAGTATACCCGCCCGTGACTTGGAGTAATTCAACTATATTGAAAAAAGAAAAACAATTTTTCATGAATTTCCGTTTGATATCTTTTGGAGTGAGCACCCGAGATGAGCGTCGTTTACACCATCAAACTTAATAACCAACAACTCAAGAAAGGTTGCCACAAACTTTCAACTTCAAAATCTAGCAGTTTGAACAGAATTTTTTCCACAATATTTTAGGAATAATTATTTTTATCAGCAAGATGATCGCAACATAAAACGAAAATAAGTATATTCAAACTGGGTTAATATGAAACCGCTTTTTAACAGCCAATTAATCAATTACCTCCCTCTCATAGGACGCATCAACCAGGAAAGGTTACTCCACAAAAGATACTTACTTTCCATTCACTCCCGCAAAAATAGCAACCGTGTTAATACAGATATGACAGACTGAAAATTGGGATCAGACTACAAAACAGTAAAGTGTCTATTACACTAGACTGCGCTTTATGAAACAAATTCTCGGCAAGTAAACAGAGCTTTCCATTGACTATTTTCACTTCATGGATAGTAGTAGATAGACTGAACCATCCAGTTGCCAAGGATACAAGAAAGCCACTACTTACATTCTGATTCAAATACATGGGAAGCCACATATACAAACAATAACGAACTAATTTCATGCCGAACATAGTCCAGGCTAACTCAGGAACCATTCTATGAGAATTCAAAATAAAAGTTGAAAACGGTGTTATTTCATTCAACTGCCTTGTTGCAAACACCCATGTTCTGAGCAGTCAAAAGTGTACTTCGGAGGTCTCTGAGACAATAAAAAATCGCTTCAATGAGATGTGTGTTTACCTTTTCTTCCAAACTTGAAAGAAATTGAGCTGTTTAATCTGCTGATCACTAGAAATGTGTTTAGGAAGAGCTGAAAACAAAAGACCAATAGTTTAATTAGAAGGGCAAATAAAAATAAAAATACAATGCTTGCAAACAAAATCCCTAATCCGAAACGATAAAAATTCTATAACAGGTCGAGTCGCCAACACAAAACAATCGCAGAGTCAGACGAACAGGCTTACTTTTGTTGGGACCAGACATACCCAACTCAACAGGACTTTTCAGAAGAAAATGCACTAATATTCCCACAAGCATCTACAAGAAAAAGAAAAAGAAAATCTTGGCTTCCATAGTCTGTATCCACACCATCCCTTTCACATTACACCATCTCTAACTATCAGCAACTCAAAAGGCTTACCACAATTAAACAGGGAACGACAAAGACCATCTTCAAATCAGGTGCATACATCGATTGTAATTGAACCTATGAGAGTTGAAATCGTTTCATCATTCATGCCTTGCTTTTGTAAAACCAAAGCAGGGCACTTACTTTTAAAAATTAGTAGCTTCTGGGGGGCGCTTAAATTCGGATTGCACTTTGTTTTGGATCACGCTTATAATTGCAATTAAAAAAACTGTTCATAAATGACAAACTTTAACAATGATACGCCTTGCCCGTAGATGGGAGCCGTGACAGTGAAATTAACATTGAAGGTTTACCAAATTACAAAGTGGGAAGCTCTCATGACGTTGGAGATATTGAGTTTTATTCCTCAGAAACAGAGTCGGATTCTTCATACTCCTCCCTCCTCCGAAGAGGATAGTTTATGATCTGTATGTTTATGATTGATAAAAACATTCATTAGATATTAAAGTTCTTGAGTGGTTCTTATTTATTTCCTATATGTCCCCTTCTGTGCATTAGAATGAAAAGCGCTTACTTTCAGCATTTCGCTTACTTTTGGGAATTTGTTGTGGCCATTAAAAAGAACGTTTACTTTCAGATTATGGTTACTCTTTGGATTGTCTTTTAAGTTTCGGAATTTTACAGAAACATTTGAGGAAAACAAAACTCAACACAAAATGTTTACCGCTAAAGCTGTTCCAAAGATTCCACCAGCAAACGTACATGTGCCCCATATACCAAATATGGTAGCCCTCTGCTCATCGTCATACCACTCTGACAAGGCTTTAACACAGTTCGGCCATAAAGTTGCCTAAAACGTTCGTACTAAGTAATAATCCCTCCATACTAGAAGGAAGACACACTTGGGCTCAGCCTGTAGGAAACAATAGAAAAGTTCTCCCTATTTCCCACCAGCTTCACAGTAGATTTTAAAAGAAAGTTATCTCATCTGTAAAATGATGGTTTCTTCTAAGAAGCGAGCAATCAAGAAATGAACCTCACCTGCGCAGATCCGTTAATGAACAGTAGAACGCCCAATATATACACTGAATTCCAGTATCCAAAGCTTATCTGTAGAAAGTTGAATGATAACATAAATGCTATATTAGTGTAACAATATCTGAAGGATTTAGTGTCATTTACATAATAAAGGTTGGTTTCCAACTAGAGGGAAAATGCGAGATAAAAATCAGATAAAAATTAGATGCGATAACTTCTAAATCTAGTGGAAACTAGACATCTTCAAAGGTGACACCAGCTGTCATTTTATATTCCACATGCATTTGCGTCTCACATGAGAAACGTTATGTAAAAAAATTGTAATAAACATAAGAGCATGCTGTATGTTTACCAAGTATGTCCACCACACCGTTTCTCACTTGATTCTTTTTAAAATGTTTAAATGCAATGGAAAAACAATTACAGTGTGAATGCTCACTTTACTTATCACAAATCTTGTTGCATTTGTCTATCTCATTTCTATCTCATTTTCACTCTAATGAGAACCCTAACATTCTTTAGTCACCAATTCAAGAAGAGTATAATCTCTCTGGTTTTTCTTGTCATATCATAAAAACATCCATTTTCTGAACAAATCGTATTATAACTCTAATCAGGATTGCATTTTTTTATGAAATGGCGCCCCGTATGAGAGTGCAATGAATTGTGAATGAACTTTGACCTTTGCACTTTTAAAATGAAGGTTCTTTACTCAAACACTTTGAAAGTGTTTGCTTCTTATTTATTTGCTTCCGAAAGTTTGCAATCGCACGTTTTTTAAACAAAGAAAGAACCTTTTTTTCCAACAAGCAATTTGTTTATTATTTGAATGTTGACTCTTGTGCTTTCCTATGATTACCATGTAATCGCACGTTTGTTCACTCGTGCAAGTAATGGTAAATTTGTATGCATTATATCTGGGCAAAAAATTGCACTACATATTTGTGAAATTATTTAGTCCAGGAATAACTCATACAAATTTATTGTTAACTGCACTTGCCAACATGCGATTACATAAACAAATTCATAAAAACGGATATAATTATTACATTATATAAGAAAATGATCAGATAAAATAATCCAGGAGAATAATTCTACTTTGTCGGGTTTATGTTTACAAAATGGTAAGGTTAACTTAAGGTTAGCAAATTATTTATGGAAGTAATTGTCTGAAGTCACTTAAAGATAATGAACTGTTAGAAATAGAACTGAGGGTTGCAATAAGAAATGGGTCTGGAAGGAGCAGCTGACTTATATCAAAATGGCAAACAAACAAGGTAAACAAATGATTGGCTCTCTCGAGGAGATGGCTCTCTCGTGGAGATTCCCTTGTAGGCAACCGCTGACTCAATTTTCGCAGGACCTTTATAACAGTTCATTATCTTAATAATGTTCATTAGTGCATTATTATAAGTTAATAAAAGGTGTAAAAAGCTACAAACACTTCAAACTTGTTTCCAGATTGTAACTGAAATTAACAAATGACTTTAACAACAATCTTAAGTTCCCCCTCCCCCTCCCTCTTACAAATACAAATAACAATAACAGTAACATATACCATGGAAATCCCGATTGAGATCAAATTTAAAACAATCATCACTCTGGCACCATATTTATCACCAAGATTACCAATCAACATCTATAAATAACGAGTGCTTGATGTAAAATGTGAGTTGGCAAACCAGGGAAGGATTGCAATAGTAAAATAGTTTTGAATTGAATTTACCTGCATTAAAGCATATGGGAGTAAGTAGCAAGAGTCCAGCCATCCCAGCTCCGTTTTTGACAATTGGTATGTAATCTGTAAATCCGACTTTACCTGGAGAATCAAAAAATACGAATCATTTAGAAAAACATCAAGACATTTTAGGGCCGATTCTAGACTGAAATGCCAATGACGTGAACTGTTACATAATGTTTTCGAAGGTTCATTGGTGTCACAAATATTTTTGAATTTCATACTGTCTTTCAGAAAAAGAAAAATTTATCTTTCTCAGTATGTATATGTATATATACTAAAAACACTTTCTCAAAAGTTTGTCAACTAGTCAACATCAATGTCGGGTCGGTGTCTAACGCTGGAAGGAAATCTAAACGCTTCCTGCACATTGAGCCTGAATAACCTGGAATAATATAGTAAAACACTATAAGTAGAATTTTTTGTGTTTCGAAACTGTTAAGAAAGAGTGATCTATGTTCTTAGTGTCAAATGGGTTCCATAACATAAGAAAGAGATAAATGCTATAAAAAGCCTCATACTTTATATACTTTTTTGTAAATTTTTTTGTTAAGCATAAATACATTTTTTGGAATACATGTTTTTTTTATAAACATGACATTTTTAAGCATAGTCAGGCTCAGATTTGGGAATTTCTTAAGCATAGGCTAAGCATTATTACCAATTCTTGTTGAATCGTTCTGAAGTGTGTTCCTTGCTTGTGAGACAGATATTTTACTCAGACACTGTTTTACTTCTTCACTTGTGATATAGGATGGCTTCAATTCAAGTAATTTATTACGTCTTTTAGTTTTAAGTTCAAAGAAGTTTGAAGAGAATGTTGTGTTCTTTTTTCATCCAAAAGACCACATGTAGGTTTTTAATTTGCTTTTCAAATTCATAGTAGTATAAGCATAAGGTTTTTCTCATAACAAATGCACTTATTATTCAAAAATCAGTCTCCCCAAATAATCTGATTCATCGGAGAAAATGGTTAAAGACCACAGCCATGGGAATTCACAACAGCACTCGACAATGCCGTCGTAATTCTGTGTTCCGTCACAACTTTTATGACTGGAACCATCTAGAATATAATCAATAGCTGTAAAATGTACAAGCTTGGTTTTATTCATTGCGTGCATTGTGAACCACAATCATCTTGAGGCTAATAAAACTAATAGTGTGCGAAAGGGGAATTCAAAAGTCATAACAACAGGATATTTGGAACTATATCATGGCAGCAAAAGTAGAATTAAATTCGTTGGTAGTACTTTATTTAAATTTATCTTTGTGTTATCCTATTATGGAGTAAAACTGTAAAAAAAAATTTACATAGAATATTAACAACTTAATTAATTAATATTGGTAAAAATACACAGAACATTAGAACTACGCTGGTTTTTCGTTCTCGCTTCGATAACTTCATTGCCACTATGCTGCCATTCTTTAAATTCATATCAATTCAAAATCAGTTTGCATGTGCAATTCATGTGCCACATAACAGGTGTGGTGATCATCGAAATGTTTTCATCTTTTCCATAAAGGCCATTGTTCGCTGTTTCAAAACTATATTACTTGCGATTGTTTTTCACTAAAAAATTATGTCGCCGTTAAAGCATTTTATTATAATATTTTATTTCATTATAATAAAGTCATTCATCAGGCTTTTAAATCCAACTTTGTTATCTGCGAATCCATTCGGATTCTTGTTTACAAAAATTTGCCAATATTCTGAATCGAAGTGACATCAATGGTTTACATGGAAAACAACAATTAGAACAACAAAATCAAACGTTATGGGAAGCATCTTTTAAAAACAATACTTCTTTTGAACAAAACACCTCTTAACTAATGTTCAGAAAAAATGTACTTATTTTATTTTCGAAACGTATAAAATAGAAGCAGTAATACATAACAGTAATACAAGTGATTACAATTCTATCAACCAACTATTTGTGAATGGTCACGTTGTAGTGTCGTCCTGCACTCCCTTCCTTCCATTTTTAATTGTTAAAAAATACAATGCACTAAAACAATAATATTTATATTTTACACACGTAATCTTTGAAATTGGATGTTTTTTCGTTGTTGACCAGATGCAGAATGAGAGTTGTAGAATAGAATGAGTTGTTGTACTTATCTTTCTTTATTTTGTTGTACCATAGGTTAGGAGAACACTTAAAACGGATGTTTTATTTTTTGTGGCAATTTAAGAATTATTTTTAAGCTATTCTCAGCCTTTCAGAATATCAAAAAAGCCAGTGCCCCTTGACATTACCAACAATGAGATAAGTATAGACTATTATTCTTTGTTAAGAAAAGATAGAACAAGTCAGAAAAACCATTGGGGCAGCCTTCTAATCTGCCATTGTAGCTCACTCAAAGTTTGCCAATTTGAAATGACGTCGGAAGAAATGGAAACTATTTGGCTGGAGGTAATTATCAAATCACAAAGACTGCTCAGAGGTTGTGTGTACCATCCACCAAATGATCAACTGTTTATTCAACAATTCAAGCAACATCTGAATAAAATATGTCATTGATCGAACATCTTACTGCTTGGAGATTTTAACATTGATTTATCTGACAAAAATAAGTCATCAATGATAACAGAATTTAAACGGTTACTAACTGAGGTCAATTTTACAAATATCATCCAAAATCACACTAGAATAACTGATCAATCTTTGATAGATCTTGTCATTACAGTAGACCTTTAATGACAACATAAAATCTCAACAAATTGGTCCCTTAAACAACAAAGATTGTAGAGTTACAAATGATTTTGAAAAGTCAAATTTAATAAACAACTTCTTGGCAAATGTTGGATAGGATCTTGCAACCTGTCTCCCGGATAGAAATGGGGTAAACCAGGCTAACTCCCATTTATTCAGAGTTACTCCAACAATCAATGACATTAATGCAATTCTTGAGCAGTTCGCTTAATCATTCAAATCAGCAGTAAAGTTGGAGAAAGCATGCGGAGCAGACAACATTACGTCAAAAGACCTAAAACTCCATGAAGAGGTACCTAAAACTCCATGAAGAGATATCAATCAAAGGCTTATACTGAGTAGAGAAGATAAGCATTTCTACTGGTAAATTTCCAAAAGAATGGAGAAAAGGCAAAAGTAATGGCTATGCATAAAAAAAGGTTCAACAAGAAGTTGTTCCAATTATCGACCAATCTCTTTATAATCAATACCCAGCAAGGTGGTTGAACATTTTATCTGTATACAGTTAACTAATCATTTAATACCCTGCAATTCACAAAACGAACATCAATGGAGTTTCCCACCACAATGATGCACTGAGGACGTTATAATTTACATGTCTGATATATGGAGAAAAGAGATTGACATTGGTAAGACTGTTGGAGTGCTCCTCATCGATTTGATAAAGGCATTTGATAGTGTCGCACATCCAGTCCTTCTAACGAAATTTAGCTCTTGTGGCGTCTCGGGAACATTTCATCATTCTCCAAGACTTCCTAACTAATCGGAAACAAATTACTGTTTCGTACAGAAAGTCAAGAAATTAAACCAAATGAGAGGCATGCCAAAATTATTTTGCATGCAAGGATACTCACTTTATAGACGGGTAAATGTTTATATTTTAACTGAAAAGCGCCAGGCGTAACCACTCGAACGTAATCGAACGAAAAATGGTAATCGAACGTAATCGAACTTAATCGAACCATAATCGAAGGATTAGTGTTCGATTATCAAACATTGGCGAACGCTAATCGAACCTCACAATTTTTTGAGGATCATGGAATTGTTCAATTAGAGTTCGATTAGTGTTTGATTTGTTCGATTAGTGTTCGACTAGTGTTTCCGATTGATTTTTTTAGACTTGTTGAGATCGCAGTGACGTGATGTTCAAAGTTCGGTGTATGCAAGAATGTACAGGAAGCATCAAACGACGAAACGACGGCATATCAGAAGGCGAAACAGGCCTGGGGACGAGATTGCGCATCAACGACATTTCATTGCCGCCGTTCGCGCACTCATCGATGGAACCATAATGATTTGTTTCCTTTTTTACGAAATAAATTTATCTTAATTTTATCTTATCTATGCCCAACCCTGGTCGGACTCTCAAAGGACCGAGAAAACAGTTCGAGATAGCGAATAGACAATTCCCTAATTTCTGTTCAATCAAACACCGTATTAATTATGCACTTCTTTTATAAGAACCAGTAATTTTTGATTCAGCCTGTTCTTATTTTGTTCTTATTTGTTCTTAATTTTGTTCTAGAGCTAAGACTTAGTTGTTTTTCATTGAAGGCACAGTTTATCGATATTACATTCCAAGTATTTAGCCTGAAAAAGTTCATCCTTCAGATTGTTCTTAATTTTGGCAAAATTTCAGCCTAGTTGTTCTTAGAAAGTTGTTCTTATAAAAAAAAGCGTAGCTGTGTTATCATATATCTCATCTCGTTTTCTATGCATTTTATTGTTTCATGGATTTCATAACTTTAATACTTAAGCGGGATTTCCAAAATAATACGCGTATCAGCGCGTACCGTATCATTGAGCATGCGCATTGATTGTAATTTGGAAATACGCGTATCAATAATTCTCTTCACGTACCAAAAAATAAAGTTGAGTTGGATTCAACTTTATTTTTTTTGCAATACGCGCGTATCACTGAAAAAGGTACCCAACCGAACTACTAAAATTTTGTAACGTCTGCAGTTTTGCATGAATATTCTGTAAAGAAATACGAACACATTTTTGGAATGGGTATTAATACGATTAATACGAGTGATGACGAAGATCTTCATCAGAAATACGGTAGGCAGGAATCACGGAAAACCTAAAAATGGAAATCAAACGTAATCGAACGATCATCGAACATTATCGAACGATCATCAAACATGATCGAACTAATCGAAACTCACAATTTTATGCCTCCTGATTAGTGTTCGATTATGTTCGATAATCCATTCGATTAACGTTCGATTACGTTCGATAATCGAACAGTTCGAGTGGTCACCCCTGGAAAGCGGGCCGAAGTGACCGTCTTTTGGCAGTCAAAAGAATAGAATATATTCCTTTTGACTGCCAAATCGGGTCACTTTTCAGTAAAAACGTAAACAATATTTACCCACCTATTTAAATGTTGGGCGCTATTTCCTTTCCGCACCCCCCTATTTTTTCACTCCAATCCATCCCAAACGTTACAAGGAACATTAGTATAGAGGAAGAAAGTATGATAACAAGGTATTTCTCGGAAAAAAACAGAGAACGATTATTAAGAATAAAGATTTTAATTTAACAGTTGAGGAATCAGTGAAATTCCTTACTACATTCCCCACTTCACGAAACGAATAATCCGCCATATTTTTTTAAGTTAACTCTCCATCACAGGGGATAGGAAACAAAAACGACTTTCGGCTATAAAAAGTATTTCATAGGAACGACCCGATTTCAATATGCAGACCAAATACATGCTTTTTAAAGATACAGTAGAATCCCGTTAACTCAGACCCTCGGGGGAGACAGGAAATTTGTCCGACTAAGCGAATGTCCGAGTTATCCGAAGTCTCGATAACTCCGATCAAATCGAAGGGGGAAAAGAAATCCGTCTGACTTAGCGAATGTACGAGTTATCCGGGGTACGACTAAACGGGATTCTACTGTATGTGGTTTTAAAAAAAACCGTTTTTCTAAGATAAAGTTGCGTCACACCGGATACAAAGTGGCAATTTGATCCCATAGATGGAAGAAACCGTCCTCTCGCCGAGTCAGTGTGGACCTTGGGATTGCGGCCCGACGACGAAACAACAATGCCCGGTGCAGCAAAAAGCTTAAGCTCGATGACGGAGAGTGCATAAACAAATCCAACAGAACGGACGCAGATACCGCGATTGGAACCGCTTAAGTTATCAAAGCTTTGCTAAAATTAATTTTGTGAAAACCTTAAATTTTACTTCAAATGACTTTTTTTCCTCTATACTAATGTTCCTTGTAACGTTTGGGATGGATTGGAGTGAAAAAAATAGGGGGGTGCGGAAAGGAAATAGCGCCAAATGTTGTTTAGTGTTTGCTATTTTTGTTGATATTTTGCGCATATGTATATGAAGCAAATCATTATCAACTTATTTTAGAGATAAATTGATACACTATATGATGGTGGTATAAGCTCCCTCCAATCATTAGTATACCCATGGGGTAACTCATGGGGAAAATGAACCAGCAAAAAAACTTTTACACGCTATACTATTAGAGATTTTCATAGGATAACTCCACAGGTCGCACCCACCCACCACCTCACCCCCACAACACAAAATAACAAAAAAAAAAGAGAAACTTACCACACCAAGTGGTTTTCTTAGCAAGTACGAGACTGCATATACAGTCCAAGTTAGTGTGAATGTGATGATTTGCCACTTTCGAAAAGGGGATTGAAAAAACATTTCCAACTAGGTCTAGCCACCGACCATAAGATTTTGTTATTATGCAGTTTCGTTTTTTTCTCTCACTTCAAACACATTATTGTTAATGCGATACTCGCGATCACAGTGCCATGTTGTAATGTCATCGTTAAGATAATTTACCGAACATGTGCTCGCCACACACCTTTCCAATGTCTTTTATGTATTTTGTGGCGTGCTATTCGAACAAGGAACATTTATTTTTTACGCCTATTTTTATTATTTATTATTTTTTCAATCTATTCGTAGCATTCTATATGAAGTTTTGGGAAGAATTTTGTATCTGAAGAAATAAGCCATTTTTGCAAATTATTTATTTAAAACTTTTCACAGGCCCTATGGGAATTTTTATACTTATTGAATTGAATAACAAACATTTTGGCAATCATATTCCACATTAACAACGTTATATTATTGTTACTCTAAAATATTTCAGAATTAGTTTCATATTTCTAAGTTTTCAAATATTCGGTAATAAAATTTTTTTATTGCGTAACAAACTTGCATCATCGATTTTTTTTATTGAAAAAATATGTCCAGATATCTTATCTTAAAAAACTCTTCTATATACTGTTAGAGATATTTCGTAAGTTAAACCACGTACGTTGTTGTGAAAAAAATCCGAAGCGCTCTTTCACAACTCGAATAGGAAATATTGAGCAACACGCCTGATCAGATTTACAAAGAAAGAATTCGTACTCGAGTATTTAGTTATAGTATCAACGTTGAATTAGGAACTGTAACAGTTAGTAAAATGGAAACAGATAAAGATATCTCGAACAACGGACAATGGACTAATTCAGAAATCGCGAACCAAGTAATAAGTAAATACACTGGATCGTCGTCATCTTCAAATTCCAGCAAACGAAAATCTAATCCAATTTCAAAAGATGACGAAGAATATTCTAAGAAACGAGCTAGAAATAATGTTGCTGTAAAAAAGAGTCGTGAAAAAGCTAAACATCGAATACGTGATACTCAAGATCGTGTTGAGCAACTTAGTAAAGAAAACGAAGAACTTCAAACAAAAGTTACGTTGCTTTCTAAAGAGTTAAACGTTTTAAGGGCATTATTTACAAATGGAGGCTTCACTCTTCCTTGTGATTTACAACTCATGAATGGCACGAGTGCAGCACCTGAACACAGTCCTGTTTCACTAGCAAACCCTGCAGTTCAAGGGGATGAATCAATTCGACACATGCCTCTCCCAATCGATCACCATGAAAAAAGTGCATTCCATTCTCCGGAAGATGCAAAAATACCACCATTGCGGCCCATGCCTCGTGTTGTACGTGATATCCCTGGACACAAATCACGCCATACACATTCACCACCACGAGCATATACAGAGCGGGAATCTTACAAGTATAACTTGAAGCCTGAAGAGTATGGGAAAAAAACTGTGAAATTACCTACCTGTACTGCACCACCTTTACTCATACAGCCTGGACCATCAAGCATAAATGCTTCATCTCATTATATGAACTCGACACAATATAAACACGAAACACAACACACATCTGTAATAAGAAGTGCTACAGAACTAACTGGTAGTAGCTATTCCGTAGGTAATACTCTTGGAAAGTTTTGTATTATACAAGACCCAGAAGATAACGGTCAAGTGAAAATTGTTCCTATAAGTACGTAATATAAAAGTTTAAAAGTTTCTTGTATTCTGAGTTATGGTTAAGCAAGAGTCTAAGAGCTCGATCCAGTCATATGAAGCAACAGACTTAAATCATAATTTTCATGATGCGAATCGTGACAACGTAAATAGATTATTTATTTTGTACATAAATTCATTTTTTAACAGTTGATAACAGTTGATGTTACTTTTTTAGTTCAATTTCTGAGGAAAGAATGATCGATATCATACTTACGATGAGGTTTTCGGGGGTTTTCGTCTCCCTGTCAGGAAAAGATACAATCATAAGTAGATGTTACGAAACCATGCACTGTCTTTTGATTTGTTAAGAAAAGGAAAGTTAACTTATGAGAGATGTGTTATTTTCCAACATTATTTATTGAGTTTTGACCGTGAAAATGTATAGAGTGCTTTCAAATTGTTACTTTGATGCACTGACAAGGTGTCATTCACAGGTTTTAGTGTTCGTACAAAAAGGTATATTGTGATGGTAAGGCATATGTACTCAATTAACCATGAGGAATTACTGTGTCAGCAACTACTTAACTCAGCATACAACTGGCTTTTTGTCTGTTTTGGATTACTTGATATTCTATTTTCTTTGTTTTCTGGTTTCTTATGAATATTTTCTGGTGTCCCCTTCCCCCACCCCCGGACTTTTCGGTCTCGTATTGTGATTGTGACAGCGCTGGACATATTCTGATAACCGTAGTTGCCCTAACCTATACCGCTGTAAACCCAGCCCTAACCTAAAGTGTTACCCCAAAAAACACCTTGTTTAATTTGACCTTATAGCCTGTGCCAACCTTAAAGGGGCTACGACACGAACCACGTGATGGTGCAGCACCAAAAATCAATTTGAGGTGAGAGATGCGATAATAATATGGCTGACGGTAACAAAAAGGAAACAAACACAACAATCACGAGATTCATGTCGTCCTTAAAGGGACATTAATTTTTGCGACATAAATTTTTGCTATGCAATGGTAAAAAAAATAATAGATTTTCGACATTTCTTTTTTGGATATGTGTATTTCACAAGAGAGCTTTTAATCGTGGTTTTTGAAATATTGTTCATGTATCTTGGCCGGCTCTAAGCAACAACTCATAGTGTGAAATAGCGTATGTTCCCGAAATTTAGAGAAAAACGAATAGGGATGACGCAAAAAGTTGCAGATGGTGTTTTCCTCTTCATCTGTAACAAATCCTCACCAAGATATCATATTATTTGCTTATGTTTTTCTATAATTCTATTGGCTGAAGTTCTCTTTGAACAAGCGTTCGGCTGATGAAAATAAAACTCTTTTCTCTCCGACACTTTCCGAAGAAAAACGATTTTTAGGTAAACGTAAGTTCAAGTCCCTTCGGCAATAACACATTATTCTAACAACAAAAGTTACAAAACTATTTTCAAAACTAGTAACATGCTTTTTTTACTTTTTAACATACGATTTATTTGATAGGTTTTCGTTTATACCAAAA
This sequence comes from Turritopsis rubra, assembly GCA_039566895.2. Lineage (NCBI taxonomy): Eukaryota > Metazoa > Cnidaria > Hydrozoa > Anthoathecata > Oceaniidae > Turritopsis > Turritopsis rubra. Next base: position 6,924,092 of record CM077630.1, on the reverse strand, counting down.
TCAAACACGAAAAATTAGTAGATTTTTCCTTGATTTTTTAGGAGAAATTTTAGGTGTAATTTCGGCCTAAATGTCCTGAAAGTTTTAGGAGATTTTGGGGAAAATAAGGAGATCCAACCTCGTTCCCAGGGCTTCTTGCCTTTCATCGCCGTGTTCACAAAGGCAAGAAGCCCTGAGAACGAGGTTGTAGGAGATTTTCACCAGAACCTGAGTAATACTCTTGTTATCTTAACAAATTATCAAAGTGAAAAACTTGTTGCTGTAGTACACAACTTAAATACACAAAGGGGAGCAAATTTGGTCATTCTCATGCTCATAATACAATATCATATTGCCGCATCTCAGCGAAGTATAAGAAAATAGTTGCCTTTACTGGTTTCCGTTCAAACAGAATTTTACTTTCCACATGACTGGTAAAAAAATGAGAAATTTAGGAGTTTTTAGGAGAAATTTAAAATTACAAGAGTTATTCAGGAGGAAGACAGAAATTTAAGAGTTTTTAGGAGTGGTGGCTACCCTGTTAAATCAATCTCGAACCCAGGATCTATTGCCTTCTTCGCCGCCGTCTGAATATCGAAAAGGCAAGAGACCCTGGATTCAAGGTTGCCTGTTAAATGTGTTCAAGCAGATAATGTTCATCATCAAAATATGAATATGAAGCCGATTGTCACATATTTTTTATATTCTTAGTATATCATTCGATTTAGTTGATATACTAAGTATATCATTACTATGAATATATCAGCTGATATTCAATGTAATTAAAAACAATTGCGATATAAGCGAAATAGATATTTAAAATATGGTCTCGATGATACGATGACGATAATGATATATTTACAACAAATCTCAAACATGAAAATTGTGACAATCAGCTTCAATACATGAAGGTAAAGACATTTATAATGTAATGTATATCGTGTAGAACTTCCCTCGCCTTCATGACCTGTCGTGATATCATCAAGAAACACAGAAGCCGATTTTCCGATGGGGCGATCCTGTAATTCGAAAACTCGTGTAATTCAAACAACTGTCTTTTTCCCATGAGAGTTTGAATTACATGAGTTCTACTGTAACGTTTATCGGTTGCCGTATAAAAATTAACTTTCAAACCGAGAAAAATGTCCGATGGAGCGGCAATGGAACGCTTATGCACCAATGTTCACCAATGTTCATCGAGGAACATCGAGAAACAGACTGTACTATACAAGAACAAATTTAAGTGAAGTAAAAAGCAAAATTGCGCATACTTTAAAGGTAAAAATTACTCCGGTAAAGATTTTCGTCGGTGAAAAAGTTTTTGTCAGCAAAAAAAGAAATTTTGTCACTTTGCGAAAACGTTACCAATATTTTGGAAAATTTTGCTTAAGTTGCTCTCTTCTTTTACAGGCTGATATGTCGCTTACTTGTTGCTTGTTGACTATCTACGTGAGAAGAACAAATTTGCCTGTTTGTCTAATCACGTAGAACATCGTGGAAACCAATGAAATTTTTTTTACTCGTTTCTCATCAGCCAGCAAAAAATATGTCCCTTTTTGATCTTTTTATTTTAATGTTTAGGATTTTGTTTGGTTTTTCCTTGTTGGGCAAATCCAGTCGAGCCTGGGCTGTTACTTTGCAGCTGCTTCGGGTTTATTTGACAGATTTGAGTCTCGTGTTGATTATAAAGTGTTGCTGATAAAAGAAAACCGTGTATACTCACAGACAAAAAATATTATCGGTAAAATGTTAAACACTCTTTCTGCTTTTTTTGAATTTCCCTCTCAATCATAAAGAATAGTAAAAAATGATAGAAGAAGAAGAAGAAGAAGAAGAAGAAGAAGAAGAAGAAGAAGAAGAAGAAGAAGAAGAAGAAGAAGAAGAAGAAGAAGAAGAAGAAGAAGAAGAAGAAGAAGAAGAAGAAGAAGAAGAAGAAGAAGAAGAAGAAGAAGAAGAAGAAGAAGAAGAAGAAGAAAAAGAAGAAGAAGAAGAAGAAGAAGAAGAAGAAATAAACGACCCAGCCATATAGGCATAGGTCACCTCCATTTATAATAGCTACGTCAGTATACACAACATAATTTCTGTAATGACTGGTTATTTGTTGTTACGGCAACGCTGCGTAATCGAAAGAGTTGAAACAAAACAAACAATTAATCGAACCGATTAAATAAGTTTGCATAATTTGTGTAAACGCTTTGTTTGCTTCATTCTGTTTGTTTAATCATAGCAACTGGATTAATATAATGTAACTTGGAAATTTTGCAATAACTTAATTATTTTGACAGTTGACGAGTAATGCATTCCTGTACACGTTCCATTGTCAATTTCATTTGCGCAACGTTTTCTTTAAGCATGCGCAGTAACTACAAAATACCAATGTAAAGCTCTGGACTCCAGTATGACGTAACTTTAAAAATATGTTGATCTTTGGATAAACATCTTTTGGAATGACGCCAAGGATTGAAAACCGTAACTTTCAAAGGATAATTAATACTCGTTTATAAAGCTCGAGTCTTCACTTGCCCGGAAAATGTTCAAGTGGAAAAGTGACACTTCTGTGACACTTCCCGCCTAGTGGAAACTTGAAAAAATATTGTTAAAACTCGTCTTGGGAGTATAAGCTCGAAGAACAGTCATCATGATATGTTTTATCATTTGGAAGAAAAAAAAACACCAAAGGAAGAGGTACCGTATCTCCCCCATATTTAAGCTAGTGGGCTAGATTTTTAATGTCGAAGCATTTTTGGAACTTCAAAAAGTAACCCGGATTTAAAAAAATTCCTCAATTTGGTAAAAGGCAAATTCGAGAGGAAAAGGACTTGAAGTTCCTGAATTGTCCAGAGTATAAGGCCGGTATCACTCCACAGGAAATGTTAATTTGACTATAATTTGACTATAATTTGTAGGAAAAATGTTACATCTGCAATGATATTGTGTTCTCCTAAATGCTGAAAATGGGCTTAAATCCGGATTCCAAAGAAAATGGGACTAAATTTTTAAAAAAGGGGGAAATACGGTACACAAAAGTTTCCGAAAAGTTTAGTGGTATACTTTATCGGGGAAAACTTCGTCGGGAAACTATTTCGTCACCTCAGTAAACGTTCCTCATTTCTCCCCGACAAAATATATAACAATTGATGAACAACAATTTATTAAATTCATCTTATTTATTTAGAAAGGATTTTATATTGCAAGAGGACACCGTGTTGTGAATTTGCAAATATCGTTTTGTATTTTACCTAACAAATTCCCAGTGAAATCTCTATAAACTTTCCATCCGTACATGGAGTACAGTCAACTCTCGCTATCTCGAACGTTTTACTCGGTCCCTTATGAGTTCGGGATAGCGGGAGTGGACTGTGTGGGTCCGTTATACGGAGATATCCGCTTTATAGGGTGTACACTTTACAGGGATTCCGCTGTAGAATCATCATCGATATTTCCCCTTAAATACTGGCGCCCGTTCACTCCTGACAACTGAGACTTTGAGTGGGAAACCTTCTAACGAGACCCAGTATGGAGGTCTTGATAAGAGGGTTGTACATTTACCTTGTTTGAGAGAGAAAGAAAACTGATTTAATATTGTGTCGTGATTAGATCTTTAAACAAAAATAAAATGTACATTTCAATCAGTCAAATTTTCTTTCCTGGAGGCACTTTTTGTTTAAAAAAATATAAGTAATACATGGCCTCTCTAATGAGTGCGTGACTCTCCTCGAAAAGGGAGCGTTCAATTCAAAAATGTGTTTTTTCAAGATCAACACATAAATGTCATTCAGGAGGTTCCTTATAGATTTCTTTGATGTTGCTGTATATAAGAGACTTTGTTTCAATATACATTTCACAAATCTACTTATCACAAATCTCTTATACAGGACGTATTCAAAATTATCTGGTGAGCGCCCCAAACCTGAAAAGTGCGCCACCTCGAATGAATTCCTTGGCGTTTTCCCTCTCCTCAATGCACAATACATTCACCGCAATGGAATTCATATAAATCACCAAAAAATATATCCATGGCATAATGAGGTTATTAGTAAATATGCTTAAACAAACCCCAAAACGAGTAAATAGAGCATTGCATTGTGGTATATAGTTGTAGATGTATTAAAGTGATATAATTGAGTAAGAGGTCAAGGTCAATCGGTTAAATCGGGTAATTGCTCAAAATCGGAAACGTGTTTAAAAATCACATTGTTAGCCCTTTTAGATGTCATTTTAGGCTCATGTTTTGCTGCAGTTGGGGCATGATCCATTGTGGAGCTCTTCGAGTATTTACCAGATCCATTTTCATATCCTTCATGAGGCAGTTCTGATAAACACAACTTGAAGTGACAACGATAAATTCCGAAAAAAAGAAACGCATTTCAAGGTCAGATGTAGATTGATCTTGTCGTAACGTAAAAGTGACGAAAATATTACGACATGTTCATTTATTATTTATTATAGTTACCGGCCATCATTGGCCATCATCATCATCATCATCATCATCATCATCATCATCATCATCATCATCATCATCATCATCATCATCATCATCATCATCGTTGATGATTGGTTTTATTGACAAATTTCTTATTAATTTATTGATAAATGACAAATTTGAAATCGTGACTGCTTTTATTATCAGAAGAGTTCTCTTCTTCATCACAATCATAGTCCACTTCATATTATCTTCATAATTATCTTCATTTTCGCTTTCAAGTCGGAATTCGGTTTTTCATTGCTCAATACTTTATGAGAACCTCTCCATTGTCTAAAGTATCAAGAGGCAAAGAAATGACACATTTTTGGAAAGTGCGCACACCATATCGTGGTCAGAATCAACCTCTGCCCACACTTTAGCAAACCTGGGGGACTTTAACCCGGATTTTTCACGTATATATTTTTACTTAATCGAACAAAACAATAAAATCAAACTGTGATGATATCGGAAAATCAGGGGCGGATCTAGGGTTAGCGAAAAAAATTGGAGGAGTAAAGTGTCATGAAATTCTTTTCGATCTCAAGTGTTAATTAGGTTATTTGCAAGTTTTTCCGATTTATTCTGAATAACTTTACTCTCCTCCATAAATTGTGCCTAGGTTCTAGATTTGCCTCGACCGAACTCTCAACACGTGGGAGATATTTGAGATAAAAACGCCAGTCAGATTTGCAAAGAGAAAAACCCGGCGGATGCAACATATTTTCTACTTCCAAAAAAAGTTTGGAATTGTCCCAGCGTGGCAAAATTACCTATCCCCTATCAACAAACATGTCGGAATATGTAAACAGGCAATTCAGTTTTCATTCTCATTTTTCATAGTGAATAAAGTATACAACATCAAAAATGTTCTAAAAATATACTAGTAAAAACAGTCACTCTCCGGACACGACACAAGTTATTGGCATGGTGTACTGTAAAACCACTCAGGCTTGTAATTGTGAAATTAATTCTATGGATAAATACGAAGCCATCTTAGTCAGGTATGCACTTACATAAAAATAATGTTATCAAACTATAGCATTGTCCAACAAGATTCGATAATAACTAGTTTGTGGTCACATCTTTGTTATTTCTGCCTCGGTTAACAAAAGCATTGTTGCGTAATGCCTCGTTCTTTCAAACGAAAATAAGAGATTTTAACCAAAACGTTTTATAAAGTACTTCAAAAGGATAGAAAAAACAAACTGGAAATACGTTTTATGTACATGCCAAGAAACCAGAGGCGGATCAAGAGGGTATGTCGAAATTTGTGGAGGAGAATGTTAGCTATGTGCAAGTAATCCCATTGGTGATACAGATTGAAAACAGAAATTAGGTTTATGTGCTCCTCCACAATTCTTGACATACCCTACATCCGCCGTTGCAAACTGTACTCCACCGCAAGGAGTATAAATAATAAAGAAATCAGAAGATTTTTACTCGTTATGGGAAGTCATATTATGTTCAACTTTTATGATTACTCAGATTTTCAATAGTTGAAAGGCAGCAAGTACAAGGAGAGTTTTCATTCGTTGTAATTCAGCCATTAAAAGGAGCAAGTAGGCAACTATACACAAGAAGCAACTTGTTATTTCAAAACACCTCTCTTCTGTTTTATAAAACATTCAGTGAAAATATGTTTTTCGGTTTTGCTCTTATTAAATATAAAAATATAAAAATGCGAAAATTTGTTATATAAATACAAAACTATTATTCAAGGTGAATTTCAGAAGCGTAGTTAGAGCTCAGTCAAAATATGTAGAAGAGAATTCAATTTAAAGTAGAAAAGGAAAACGTGCAAGTAACTTAATCGACACTTAACCCAGTGGGCAAAATCTTCAAAAAGCATCTGTGGGGGAGTGTTTTTGGTAGGAATGGCAAACAATATTGCCTGCTGCTTCAATAAAAAAGCACTCCTTCACAGAGACTTTTTGAAGATTTTGCCCACTGGGAAGACTGAAAAGAAATATCATAACGTTGGACTCCTCCACCTTTTTTGACTGACCCTGAATACGCCTATGGATTTAATATGTGGATAGTTTATAAAATCTCTTAACTTGTTTAAATAAAATTTCGCCCACAAAAATCCATTGTTTTCTAAAATAACATGGCAAATATGGATCTGCCTCTGCTGCCTCTGCCGACTTTACCAAAGGTGGCTCTGTAAAAGATGTCTCTTAATTAAAATTAATTAACCTTCATACAAGTCGGTACAACTCCTAATTAGCATATTGCTTGTAAATTGGTATAGATGTTTATTAACAAAAACCCAGACACTAGCGTTATTAGGGTCGATTAGAGCTAATATGACAATAAAGGTCTAATTACATTTGGCTTCAAAAACAAAACCTATTGTTGAGCAAAAAAATTGGAAAAAACTTATTCAAACACTTACATACTCTACTACCAGTTGCTTCTTGATCGTTCATCTCAACTACGTCTCCATTGTTATCTGAGATTCCTCGTGAATCTAAAGCAAAGTTTTAGTAATGAAAACATTCTCAAAGTTTAATGATCCTTACCAAACATCCTGACACTAATGTACATTAGATCATCTTGAGCTAACCATTACACTATCGTCGCACAGAGAGTATTACTTTTGGAAGATAGGAAGATATAGGAATTCTCTATTGAGCAATTTGCGAGAATGAACATAGTGGCCTTAAGTCCTTAAGGGTTTATTTAAAGCACTATTCTTATAAGCAAAATTATTGCTATATTACTAGAAGAATGTCTTTTTTTACTGTATTGTATTTTTATTTTAAATGAAAAAAAAGACAGTTTTTTTATAAAGAGCGCCTTCTAGGTTTGCCGCCCTTTTCGATTAAGCACCTCATGCGAAGGGTATTGATCGGTTAAATAAGCCCCCATCCCTTCAATCGTGAATGCACAGTAATGTTAATTTTCGTTATAAATTCCGGGTTTCCGAAAATTGATAAAATCTTTTGTGAAGGGAGAGCTTAAATGCTTCTCTAGAAATTTAGAGGAGATACAAGCTATGGACTGAAATACAAGAACTAAGCCAAACTGTAATAATAAGGAAAAGCTTCCTCTTAATATTCTGCTCATGTGTTCTAGTTACGTTGCACAACTCTTTAACTAAATTTTGCCCGAGTCCCCCTTTTTTGGCCAAAATATGAACAAGATCTCCTAACAGGCAGAAGGGTTTCTGTAAAACAGCTGAAAATTGTCATTAAGTGAAAGCCAATGTACTTTCCGATGAAATAAAGAAATGCGAACACTGTTCATGATTAAGGCTAACATAAGAAATAATACGGTTTCATGTCGATAGACCGGCTATCGCTTAAAATTTTTAATTATAAATTAAAAATTTTTTGTAACTTTTTTTGTAAACATGGATGTCAAGAGATATCAAAAATGTCAAAAAATACAATTAATAAAAAACAAAAGTTGAATGGGTTTCGTCAAAAAGAATAATGAAATTTAAAAATCCTGACAAAATAATGACCGACCGACTAAATATTTGAAGCCTGGAATGTTGAGAAACAGTATTATTTTTTATGGCGGTCTAAATATTGAAGCGAAGAAGAAACAAAAGTAACAAAAGATCAAATTTGAATGGGTTCGCAAAGTGTATATATATCCATGTGTAACTGAAGATTGCCCAAAACATAAATCTCTAAGTATTCAAGACACAATTTTCTTTTCGTTGAACCTAATATTCAAGTATTATACGTATACGTTTACCTTGAAAACACGCAAACCTTGGAAACATAATAAAACATTTGAAAAATGTCAGGAAAGCAAAAGATACAATGTTGCATACACTGACCGCAAGACCATATCTTCCTAACATGCCTTAACAGATAGAATTACAAGGAACTAAGTCATTTATTTTTTAATTTATTATCTTGTTGTTTTACAGCAGGTAAGCAAAACTAGAAAGAGACATAATTATATATATCAAATGACCTTTATCTACAACCATAAAATGATAGGGAAAATCCCAGAAATCTCAAATATCTAATATAAAAACTAAAATTTCTCTATCACTTAAAGCAATTTTAATGATTTCAATACCTAAACAGTAAATTTAATTTTTTCCATTGACAGATAATACCATTTCATAGAAAAATGGCTACCACACAGTATGTTGCTACCACACAGTATGTTGCCACACAGAATATGTAAAGCGATAAAGTGATAAGTCAGTTAATACATGAAGGTACACAAACAAATAATAATACCTAGGATAATAGTAATATGCAATACTGAAGTTTGTTTTACCAGAGATCTTATTTTATCTTATTTTATCAAGAACACTGGAGATACACATTCGCTCATCAGTTTTGTTGTTGTTGTTGTTACCATCTTTGGAAAAATACAAATGTTCGCAAAATAAACACCTTCCGGAATGACGCCAAGGATTGAAAACTGTCACTTTCAAAGGATAATTTGTTCTCGTTTATAAAGCTAGAGTCTTCGCTAGGCCGGACAATGTTCAGGTGGAAGAGTGACTTGAAGAAATATTGTTAAAACTCTTGTGAATATCAGCTTGAAAAACTTGTTTTACATAGATTGTAAAAGCACTGAATAAATAAATCATGTGCACTGACATTTCTACTATAGAACCAAGATATAAGCACCATGGCATAAAAATCGAGGATTCCTAAACGACATACGCCAAGTCAGAAACAATAATCAGTAGGCACATCATGCAGCAAAACAGTAACTTATACTGAAATCACACATTGCGCACACTCTCCCTCCCCTCCCACTGACAGAATATATAAAACAAACAACAATCAAAAACAACAAACAGTTCTCAATTAATAAATATCTGACATAGATACAGGAATACATAGAACCATCATAGAATAGGTAGATGTGATCATAGTGAAGATTAAAATGTAAAGACATTCAGTGGTCTCCCTCCTACTACATCCTTCCCCACTAACAAAACAAACAAAATTATATAATAACAATAAAAACATAGCTTAAATAAAAAAGATGAAATAACCCTAGGATGTGTTTAGTACAGTATGAAAACCTATAATTCCAGCTGGGGGTGTAGGGTAGAGGGAGTGTTAGATATTCAATCATCATTATGGGGAGGGGGTGGGGTGGGGGGGGAGAGAGCTTTAACTTTCTTGAAAACAGCCACAAAAATTCGCTTGAAAAATAAACAACGACAATAACACAGCAGCAATAATATCTCAGCGTAACACAAAACCCTTTACTGCTTCACATGCAACAAAGAAACATCAGAAATAACGATGTAGCTCTTCCAAAACATGTTGATAATGTTGATAATCCCACATGGTCGACATGAAACCAATCGCAACGGCGCAACCATTTTTAAGTTAAAAAAATTAATGCCACTTCGTTAACAATCCTTCAATTCAATTCAGTTTCTTCGCTTTCCAGCACACGTTTACTTGTTTCCATTCACTTTTTTATGTATATGCACTTTCACTCGTTAATTCCATCTTTACAAAACGATCAATTCCACCAAAGAAAACTAAATTAAAAACCAATAGTAACCATTTAATAACTGTAACATAAATAAGTAAGATGTTCTTCAGTTTCCAGTACAGTACACGTTTCTGCATTTAGAAACCATACATTTCTTCTTCTACTCGTTAATTCGCGTTTAATATTAAAACAATATCCTTCGTTTCATTTCTTCGTTCGTCTCGCCCTCGCAAATCAATCTTTTCGAAAACAAAATCAGATTTGTTTACATTTTAAAAACCCTCGTTTCTTTTCTGCATCATAAGACTGGTAGTAAACATAATAATACTTTCTTAACAACCAACTAATTATTCTTTGCTTTGAAAATAAAAAACAAACAGAATAAACAACAAAAACAAAACAAACAACAAATACACTTCTTCGCTCTTCTTGTTTAAACAAAAATGATCGTTGAGAATATTTCAAACGAAAAACAATTGCATTGCATCCTCCTCCGTAGAGACCTTTCGTCGTCTTATTTACCCTACAACACCCTTCGACATGAAAAAACCCGTAAGATGGAGTTGGACCATTACTAATACGCAAATGAAAATACGGAAAAACGCTTGTCGCAGCAGCGTGGTTTTACGCGCTCCTCGTGAGAAAATGACCGTGAAATTTTTCTAAATGTATCACTCTCTAAAATAAAAGTGGTATGCACACTCGCTATTAGTATATAGACTAGTATCCCGTGTAAAAACATTTTACGGTTCACTCTCAAGGATCATGATAAGATATATAAGAATACAGCCTAAAAATGGTTTAATTATATATATTTGCCAGCTATTGAGTGAAACCGTAAAATTATGCCTTTGCCCGGGATACCTGAATCAATTAAAATGTGAATCGTAAAAAAACATTATACCTCCTCAGTATACACAACCAAAGGATCATTCTTCTATGAATTCATTAAATGCTTTATCCAAATTGCTTGTACCGTGATTATGTAAAACCATGATATCATGATATTTGATACAGTCCATACGAACATTTCGTTCCCAGTCCTTTTATTCACACTGACCGAACTTAATTTGTTATGCACAACTCGCTATTAGTATATAGATAATATAAAAGGGCCGGTGTAAAAAGAGCCAATAGGTATGGTTTGTTTTGATAGAACTCATAGCACTTCATCGTAAGTATTAATTGGGGCTTGTTTACATTTTCTGCTCTTATAAAAATAAATATAAAAATGCGAAAATTTGTTATATAAATACAAAACTATTTTCAAGGTGAATTTAATATGTGGATAGTTTATAAAATCTCTCAACTTGGATAAATAAAACTTTGCCAACAAAATGCATTGTTTCTTAAAAAATCAGCCTATATATGATCGATTATATAACAAAATTTAGCGATTTATCTAGAGGATATGTCGAAATTTGTAAAGGAGAATGTTAGCCATTCAAGCATAAAAGAAAAATTAAAAAGATAAAAAAAAGATTATCATAATAGGTTTTGCGAACAGGGAAGTGTCTAATGACTATGATAACAGGTATTCATTCAACAAAATATATATAATTAAACCCAAAATAGACAAAATTAAAAAAACAATAAATATCTTGTAATATCGTGTCCTTGCCGAACGTGTCTCCGTTGAAGGTGTTTCCGTAAAAGTTACCTCTGCCGAACGTATCTCTCCTGAAGATTCCCCTGTAAAAGTTTCCTCTGCCGAACGTGTCTCTGTCGATGGAGTCTCCGTTGAAAGTGTATCTTTAATAGGTGGCTGTGCCGAAGGTGTCTCTTCTGAAGATGTTTCCGTAAAAGTTACCTCTGCCGAACGTATCTCTCCTGAAGATTCCCCTGTAAAAGTTACCTCTGCCGAACGTGTCTCTGTCGATGGAGTCTCCGTTGAAAGTGTATCTTTAATAGGTGGCTGTGCCGAAGGTGTCTCTTCTGAAGATGTCTCTGTAAAAGTTACCTCTGCCGAACGTGTCTCTGTCGATGGAGTCTCCGCTGACTGTGGCTGTGGACAAAATGCTCCTAACACAGATTTAACATAAGCTTCACGAGATGGCCATTCATCACGACGAACACGAAAATCATTTTCCTTTAACTTCTCTTGAAAACGACATAGCTCACGGAAAAACGAATCACTGTGGTCTTCATTAATTGAAGAAGTAACACATTTTAAATGCTTTCTCCAAGAGAAACAGCTTCCTTCATCTACTGTCGTTTTGAAAATGACATTCTTCAACAAATCTAAAAATTTCAATGGGTAGTTAGATTTGTGAGCAAAGAACGCATAGTTACGAACGACACGCTGCAATAACTCGTGTATCTTGACTGTACAATTATCACCAATTCCATCCAATCTGATTAGGGAATAGCGATTTAGAACATTTAAAGCTTTATCAATTTCCATCCTATTCGAAAATTCGCCCTCCTGAAAAAATGATCTTTCAATGCAAGAACCATCCATGTAAGACATAATGGAGATCAGTTCTGCAGCAGTTTCTGCATTGTTTTTTTTAAGTTCTGAAAAGACCGTGATCCATATGGTTGCAACAGTCTTTGACATACTGTCATCCGTCCAGCTCAACATTGAATCTGAGTCTCGAAACATTAACAGATATTCTGGGATTGTTCGCTTCATCTGTTTCATATATCCAATAGCTTGTTGTAAAGCTAATGGAAAATAATATAAGATTTGACAAAGTTCCTTCACATCATTATCATTACCATAATGGCCAGTCAGCTGATTATTAACCAATTTAATAGCTTTATCGGCCTTGAAAGAAGTTTCCAATATAATCTCAACGTATCTTTTTTTATCCCAAAACCGTAACTGTGATGTAATCAAAGTGAAACCATACTCATCAGATCGTTTTGGAATGAGGAGATCGATGTTCTCTCTTTCCCGAACGTCATCGAAAACGACCAAAAACCGTTTCTTATTCTCAATAAAAAATGTAAACAAACTTGATGCTAATGTTTTATAATCACCTTTAAAATCAGCGACATTTTCGTGTTCTGGTTTGACATAATGGATATGTTCGTAAAAAGAGTCCTTTATGGCATCTTCGCTCTTTGAATGGATCCATAAAATGTTTCCATCAAATCGGTCCGCATGAGTTTTACAATAATAACGCACTAATTCCGATTTTCCGCATCCACCAAGACCAGAAACAACTACAGGTTTCTCCATCGACATACTTTCATGCAAGTCGACTTCTCTATCAACGTAAGAATCTAAAGGATCGTCTAGATTCGGGCTTACACCATTTAACAGGGAATCTTCGTTAGCAAATTTGGATAGCAACTTAGTTTTATTAGATGCGAAATACGAATCTATGCTGACTTCATCAGTCAATGTCATTTGTTTTCGCTGCTCCTCTGTCCCATAACGTTTTACAAATCCTTCAATAAAATTCAAACTCCCATCAGAACTATTCCTGACAAGTGCCCTTGGTGTTGCGTGTGCCAAATTAAAACTTGCTTTCTGCAAATCTTCTAAGTCCTTCTTATGTTCTTCCCAACCAGAAAACCGGTACAAAATATTAATTAATTCAATGCCGTAATACTTAGGCTGCGTCTTACTACCATCTGATGGATACAATTCTTCCCAGCGGCGAGGTGGAATTGTTTCCTTTACTTTGGATAATTTAGTTTTCAGTTTTTCTACGACTTCATGGAAATTTTCAGCCTTTGATTTATAAACTTCAAAAAGCACTTCTCGGGCACATGTAGTCGCAACATGGAACTTGAGGTCATTAACCGCTGAAATGAAAAACTTTATTGTTAGTATTTACCAGAGTTATAAAAATAAACAATTAAAGAAACTAAGAAATATAATGAGCATACCAATCCATTTACGGCGATTTTCTCCTCTTGTAGATTCTGAAATTAAAGAAGCAAACTATAACACAGAATGTATTGCCTTAAACATTGTAAGAATTTGTTGAACCAGACCTTCATGGTACAACTCCTAATTTAGCGCAATTTAACCCTATTAGGACTACAGTTTTAAGGCTGTTCAGGACTCAAGAACTTATTAATATGACATAAAACTTACCACAGTGATACATCACTTCTTAAAAAATTAAATGGAACAAAAAAGTTTGTGCTGACGTCATCAATTTTGCGTCATCAAAAATTAACTACTGCGGATAAAGCGTTGTGTTCCACTAGTCATTTAATTGTCCTATTTTCTTGTAAACGACTCAAATTTTCCATGTTTTATTGATATAATGGTGTTCTTCAAAATTCCATTTCAATGATTATATAATAATTGGCAAACAAGATTCTGCTCGATCAAAACGCAAAAGCTATTATTGAGTAAAACTCTTACTTGCTCGCTTTCCAATTGGAAAACTCTTCCAGCCTGCGTCTTCTTCCGAATCTAAAGCATATATATTTACTTATTGAAACATCACTCTTCATTGGAAGTGATTCAAAATGACTTTCAATCAAATATACTCAAATGAAAATTCTTCAGAAACATTTAAAATCTAGGTGTCACTAAAAATGAATTATTAATTAATTCAATTCAATTCAATTTGTGTTTAAAATTAAGTTTCTCTTTTGCAGCAGGAAATCCAGAGGTATTAAGCCATAAAACAAAATCATGCGAACAAAACAACATTATTGATAAAGACTGAATTATGTTAATGTGTCTGGATTAACTTTCAACAACACTTCATAGGAGAATGACAATAAAACATAATAACCCTTTTAAACTTTACATTTTAAAAAAATGGGATAACGCAAGCTATGGATGATCTCACTCATCATTTTCACAGTTTTTCCTTCCAGAATATCTTCCATTTCTGATATTTTACGATTAACTTCCATCAAATTATCTAGAAGAGATTTTGAACTCTTGTTGAAAATCTCGCATAGTGTTTGAATAAACCAAGAACCTTTGTCAACCGCCCTCCATGAGACAGTCTCTAGAAAATAGAAAAAAATTTATACTTTTACTAAATAAATAACTTTTGCTTTCGGATTAATCAAAGTTCTGTAAAATAGAAAAATATACCTGAAACAGACGACATAAAGAACAGGAAATCGCAAATGTTTGGCAAATCACTACTATTGGGGTTGGGTGGACCATTCCTACCAGGAGGACCATCTGATGATAGTGGAGAATCTTTTCCAATGTTCACTTTCTCTCCCTGACATGCTTGAATGAAAAATAACTTTGGTCTCCCAATTAACGATTTGCACTTGTCACCACCAAACATGTTCCTTATTTCTGTGATCTTAATTTCCTCATCATCATTCCCAAAAACATGACCCTCCCTTCCATGTGAGAGAATAACAGAAACAAAACAGTCGTAATTAGCATGATCAACGTCCTCAGCATAATATCTAAAGACTTCCTTCATTTCATTAGCTGATTTGTTTGGATAAACTATTACTTTGAAATTAAGTGATTCAAATGTTTCTTTCAATTTTTCCTCGTCTTTCGTAGTTCCTTTACGTAGTCGTGTTCCTTCAAAAGCGTTGTTGAAAATTACACAAACACCATGAGGAGAATTTTCCATAGGATAAGTTGATTCATCTATTAAAGAAACTGTCACATATCATTTCCACTAGTCATTTAATTGTCCTATTTTCTTGTAAACGACTCAAATTTTCCATGTTTTATTGATATAATGGTGTTCTTCAAAATTCCATTTCAATGATTATATAATAATTGGCAAACAAGATTCTGCTCGATCAAAACGCAAAAGCTATTATTGAGTAAAACTCTTACTTGTTCGCATTCCAAATGAAAAGCCTGAAGTTATTCTTGTTTCCTGATCGTTCCCTACAACTGCGTCTTCTTCCGAATCTAAAGCATATATATTTACTTATTGAAACATCACTCTTCATTGGAAGTGATTCAAAATGACTTTCATCAAACTTATGTTTTCATGAAATTTCTCTTGTTACCCGTGTAATACAATGTTTCGATTTACACTAATAATTCCATTTCATTGTGAAAGGAACAGAAATAATAAGAGTTGCTTTAAAATTCTGAAGTCATTTTTGCAGTAACCACGTCCCAAAACACAACGTTTAAACAGATACTAGGGAAAATTGTATTGACTTGGAAACGCTTCTAACTACTGTAAGCCCAATATTTTCAAAATCCGTCATTCAACAGAAGAACCATTTAATTTGTCTTGTTCAGAAGAAATTGTCTAAAAATTTTACAACAAATACTTTGTATTCTATAAAATCTTCATAAATACCTGTTTTTATACTAAGACCTAGCATTCGTCTTGGCGTAAGTTCCATCCGACTAGAATATCTATCAGTCAGTGTAAAACTGTTATTATCAAACTGTTTGAGCTAAGTATAAAATCCTAATTTCTCCCAGTCGAAACGATTTTTGACGTTTTTACATCAGACGAATGCTTTTTCCAGACAGTAAATTTTTCATTTCAAGACGTATTTAAGCTAAAATTTATCTTGAACGGAGGAATTGTAGTTGGATGAACTTTAACTAAAAAATTTGGATTGAGGGATAGATATACGGATAGTCGCAGTATAAAAACGGCTAATAACTGATCTTTGTCATTTTCTCCTTGTTCACTGGTTTAGGTTTGTCGTTATTAGTTATTTTTATACTCAATTGCTGTTCTGGAAGCGGCTTTATAATTTAATTTGATCAGCACGTTCTTACCTTGAACTTTGGCGTCCTTTGTATTTCCAACCTTTAGAATATCTAAAACAATTCATTAATATGTTACATTACAGTCATGGATAATTTATGAATGAAGATAGCTGATATAATTAAGCGTTTTATTTTTATAACTCATTTTAATCATTTAACTCATTCTACTCGGTTTATAATACCTGTTTCGATGGCTGTCACAACAGATTCCATACCAAGGAATATAAACACTGTAGGCTACTGTTATCATTGATGCAGATCAAATAGGAAAAAGAGATGTCAAATCGGAATGTTATCAAATTCGTTAAATAAGTTAAGTTCAATAATTTTAATAACAGGAATACTTGGTAGAACAAATCATGGATGAAATGCGAAAAAACAAGAAAACATAGAAATATGTTTTTTAAAAGTTATTATGATAATCCTACTAAACAGAATTCTAACAGTTTTGTTGATAAGATTTGAAACATCTCCTTACCTCTGAATTTTTGATCTTTTTCACTATCTTGATTTTCACACATAGTAAGTATATCTATATTATAAAGAAAAGTAAAGTGTATTTAATTTAAACATTACTGTTGATGTACACCAAACGTACAATTTATAAATAGTTCAAAACATTTCTTACATCTTATTTGAAACAATTCCACTGACCTGTCTTAACAGAATTAGAAGATGATTGATTTGTATTCCATTTTTTTTACTGCAACGATACGAAAATTATCCATAATAATCATAATACAACAATTATAATAAAATCCTAATAAAAAATTAGGAATAACTTTAATACCTATTGAACAGTCCATTAAATTGATCTTTGACATCTTGACATACCATTTGCATCACACAGTATGTTACCTTTCAAAGTGATCCTATGATAGTTGTGATGATAATAGTGATTAATATATAGTAATAGGTGAGGTGTACATCCACTTTGTATATTGATAAGTGCGGTAAAAAGGACTGGAAACGAAATGTTTGTATGGAAAATTATATGGTGACATTATAGATCGTGCGTAACTGAGTTGTGATTATAATATCGATTAGTATATAGTATTTAGTATATATAATATATAATATTTCATGGACTAAAGTCAGCAGAGGTTTTTAAGCTTTTCAGTGTTTTAATTCTATGAAGTAATGTGAGCATATTCTGGTGATACACCTTATTACACAAAATTAACGCGGGAATACACCTTTCCCGAATTTCTGTTTAAACACCGTGTTTTGTTAATTTGTGTCCCGCGTAATTTAACCGCCCATTAATTAATGTGTCGTGTAATATAATCCCTCGTTATTTTGTGATGTTTTTCAATTCTTGAAAGCAAATTGTTGAAATGCAGTAAAAACGACAGGTTTTCTATCTTCTATGACAGTAATTTTACGGAATAAAAGATATATAAAAATACAAACATAACGAGTCACTCGCACAGTTGAATGTCGTCGTTATCTTCATCGTCATCTGTAGACCCCAATTCTTCATCATCTCCTTCTTCCTCTACCCCTAGCTCTTGTAAAGTATTCTTTGATTGGTCGACATACTCCCCTGTGATTGGGTATTATACTTCTTTGATTTTGTTAATTAAAATCGAGAGTTTTTCAAATGAATCCCATGAAGCCAACACCTTTATTACCATTTCCAGTCCGCCTTGCTCTAATGGAGACAATTTGGGTTTTACATCGTGCACCTCAGCTTCTAATTTCGCCCCCTCTTGAATGGCGTACCAATAGCGAGATAATTCTCTTGGGACATGACCAACAATAATTAGACCGATTTTTCCCCTTAGCAGAGTTTTACCAGCCGCAGCTAATCTGTCGTAAGGATTGTTGTGTTCCCGCTTGAAAGTAATCTTCTGTCCCTTATAAGGTTTTTAATCCACAGTATTGGAATATACATGAAATCCTCTTAAACCAGTAAAAAACTCGAAAGGGGTAGCCATTGCTACTACACAGATTCTTTGAAGTCCCTCTACCGCAATTGAAGGTATATAACTTTACGTTCGAATGTGTGAAGAAACCAACACAGTGGTCAAGTCTTACAATTGAATTCGAGAAACAAAGTAAATCAAAAACAAAACTGGAAAACAAAGTTCAGGATTTCTGTCTGTGCTTGTTTTCCGTTCTACTACGATATGTCGCTGTTTCAATATTTTCAGAGAAAGGGGAAACCCGAATCCGACCTATCTAAACTGTGCGAGTCTTTGAAGAACAACCAGCCTGAGAATATCACTGAGAAAGAACTAGTGTCCATTCAGCAAAGTTTATCGGTGACGTCTGCAAAGAAGTTGAAACGCTCAGTTTATGAAGAGAAGGACAAGCAGGAAATTGCGAAATATGCGTCGACACATGGATTCGCAGCATCAGTCAGAAAATTTAAGTCAATGTTCCAATACTTGAATGGAAGTACAGTGCGTCCTTGGTTCAAGAAGTACAAAGAAAATTTAAAAGAAAAGCAAAAGGCAAAAACAGGACAGAGTAATGACTTAACACTAACTATCGGGAATACGAGAGGTAGACCATTGCTTTTGAATGAAGAACTTGACATCAAGTTACGCACGATGATTCTAGCCCTTAGAACAGCTGGGGCTGGTATAAATGTTCATGTCGTCAGGGGTGTTTTGAATGCTCTGATCCGTGCTAATCCCGAAAAATTTGCCAAGTTTATTGATTCCCAAGTGAGCCGATCCTGGGTTAGGTCATTATATCGCAGAATGAAGTTTTCACGACGAGCAGTTACAACATCGCGACCGATCATTACCAAGACTTTGTGGGTCGAGGTAAGATCGTAATTCCTTCATGAGATTACTCAAAAAGCCCTCCAACACAACATCCCTGATGAGTTAGTAATAAACGCAGACCAAACACCGTCAAAATTTGTGGCATCAGACAACATTACTATGGCTGCTCAAGGTGTAAAACATGTCTCCGGACCAGGTGCTACTGATAAAAGAGCTATAACCGTGACACTGTGTGAATCTTTTGATGGCGTGATTCTTCCGTTTCAACTTATTTACACAGGGAAAACAAAAAGATGTCAATTTCACGCCAGGATTCTGTTTAGCTTTCAATGAAAAACATTGAAGTAATGAGACTGAAACAATTCGCTTAATCGATCATCTTTTGGTCCCATACGTCGAAAAGGTGAAAACAGAAAAAGGATTGCCAGTGTCACAAAAAAGCCTTTTGATATGGGATGCATTCAAAGCCCAATCGACAGCTAGAGTAATGGATAGATTATCGGAAGTCGGTATAGAAACGCTTATGGTTCCCAAAAAATGACTCATTTACTTCAACCGCTAGATCTAACTACTTTTAACTGCTTTTAAAAAGTACGAAAAACGAGCTTTCAGTGAGTACTTTTCAACTAGTATAATGGAGGCTTTAAAGAACGAACCTGCTTGCGATGTAACATCAATTAAAGAAGATTTACGCCTCTCAACTTTGAAACCTTACCACAAAGTTATGACCGGTATCTACGATTACCTGAGTTCAGAGAAAGGAAAAGCAACCTTTCGGTATTCGAAAATACACCTTCCAAATCATTTAAACTAATCCAGAGTCAAAACTACAAAATCGAAATCCGTTAATTTATGGCGCGTTTTAAATAGTCCGCTTGTTAAGTTCGTATAATAAGGTACATTTGGTCTTGTTTTTCCTGAAGGACACAATACAGCATAACGAGATCAATCAGTTGTGTATAATGATTTCTTTCGATCTTATATAACTTATATTTTAGTTATTTTGTTTTCCCCTTTTTTTTTGGTATCAGGGTATAGTGGAGTGGATATGGTGGGCATTTGTAGAAAACATCGTTTGAAAGATTTTTCGGCGAGGTTATATATAAGTATTCCCCATATTCTGCAAACTGTAAACCCAATTTATATATATATAGTTGTAGTAGCGCGACTTCAGATGGCACACATTGCATTTCACCCTAAATACAAATATCTCGAGACTTAATAGGAATAACTGACGTCACATGGGGTCAATAAAATCTTTATCAACGATATCTCCGTAACGGTTCTCCGTAAACACGCGATCTCGTGCTTTCGAGCCCTATAACGTGGTACTACTTTTCGTTCACTATTCTGTGAATTTAATTTTCGTCATCCTTCTTTGCGAGAAGGAGCACGTGTAAGGGGGTGGGCGGTACCTCATGATGAGGAAAATGAACCTGTAAAAAGCTTTTACACTTTATACTATACTATGGTGGTATAATATAATAAGTTTGTGAAAGATTATTAATAAAGCTTAGCACATACCCAAACAAATGATAGCTGTTCCATAAAATGTTGCTATTGAATCTTCGCTTAGCATCATGGGACAATGTCGCCTTTAGTATTTCCACGATCATAGAGAACATAATATGTCTTCCAAAACAAATCTGAAGCAATTAGATTTATTCATCAAGTTTTCTGGAAATTCAGGGAAATTGTAAACCGATTCCACCATTATATTTTCTAAAGTAGTAAAGAAAGTTGAATTATTGAAAAACCTACATAACAGCTGTCTTTGATAGTAAAGTATAAGTGGTCTCCCAGAATGTACAAGTACCAAATTTGAATATGAAAAAACTCAGAATCATTCGATAAAGAAGACCCACTTTAAAATAGAATCTATGAAAGCTGTATTCGATGATATAACCTTCTAACGTATGCATGGCATCTCTTGATTCAAAAGACACACCCTGAGTAGTACTCAGTAGATTACCAAGTTATCCAAAGTATAGAAAACTCCTTTAACAGCATTTAGGAAAGTTTCAGTTATTATGTTAATTATTATGTCAATTATTCATAGTAATAGGACAACAAGGGGAATACTTGAGAGGATACTCAGGAACCTAGAACAACAACTGTTTTACCAGCTGACTATTCAAAAGCATTCAATATTATTGACTTTAAAACACTTCTCAAGAAATTTTCAAAATTCAATGCGTACATATGTGTCTTTTTGCTATGGTGGATCGTTTTCTATCAAACCTTTCACACTTTTTCCAAATCCATGATAAATCCACTCTGTGCTCCAGATTCGGTTTTTCTCAAGAATCTATTCTTAGACCTGTCCACTTCAATCTTTGTGGCAAATGTGACAAACCATGTTAAACACTCAAATACCATCTAAATATGCGGACGGTCTATAGTGCATTATACATCTATTCAACTCGAACAGAACTAGTAGATTACACCAGGAAATTGAAGAATGGCATAGACAACCTCAAAAATAGTCTTTGTCTGCAAACCTATTTAAAACAAATTTAATAAGATGATCTAGCAAACAACCTTTCTTTACATATCAGCTTGATAAAAAAAATCCATATAGATTGCAATGGTCATAATCTAGAACAAATACAGTCAAGAAAATTATTAGGTGTCACATTTGATCAGCACCTAAACTATATATATAGTATTAGTTATCGCACAGTGCAATATGGCGAATATTTTTCGAGTTTCTTACAAGCCTTTAAGCGAGTGAAATAACAGCAAAAATATACTGTGCGATAACTGATTTATTATTAGTACAAAAAAATCGAAAAAACGTAAACTTTGTTTAAGGTTTAAATGTGACAAGGTTTTTTTATCTGTACGCGTATTAGTATAGGGGGAAACCCTTGCATTGCATCAAATGTATACAAAGTATTTATTTGCACTGAAATTATTTTTTATTTGCACTGATATGCGAAATATACTCTACTGATTAACCAATCAGATTGCAGATATTTTTTGTCCTAATGGTAAGAGTAAAAACCCTACGTAACCTAAAAAGACAAGTCAACTTCAATCTAGGAAAACAACTGGCAATAACACTCATTCTTTCAAAACGCAACTATGATAGATAAAATCGTTTACAGAAAGTGGAAAGTGCCGCTGCTGGATTTGTTTGGAAAAAAACATACCGACCTCAAAGACGTAATATAGCATACCATACCATGTCGATAAAGGAATGATTCCAATCCACAATTGATGTTGTCGCGTTCAGTAGTGTTCTAATAATAGATGCACCCAATAACATTCACATTAAACTTAAGAAAAATACTTTTAACCAAAGAAATAATGGTGAAAACATACCATCGCCTGCAACGACAAACACCAATCCCTTAAGAACGACGTTAAACAAGCCTTTGATGACTAACCAATTCCCACACATATACATACAGATTTTCGCATTTCCAGGACAAGAACCATTGTACATCATGGAACAAGAAATAAATTGGTTATAATTATTATCACTAATATTGTTACCATGACTACTGTTAACCATATGCTCTGATGCTACCCTCAATGGTGGGGATGTTACAAAATTAAACTTAAAAGAAACGAACGCTTATGTGGCTATAATCGCAGAATTTCGTATAAGTGTAAAATGTTACATGAAAACAAGCATATAGTGTTTTTTTGGACCTTAAATGGTACTATTAAAATCCGAATTGTTGAAAATGGTGATGTTTTTTCCGTTTTTCATGACGATGACCTGTGTAGTCTTTTCCCCAAACATAGATTTGTCATGGATTTTGTCAATTTACGATATATTGTCCAAAATGACGTTGTCTTTCCACCATTCTGATTCATTCTTCCTGTTTAAAACTTTTGGTTTGCGTTTAAATACTATTTAAAAAGTTTTCTCATTATTACGTTATTTACACAATTTTGCAAAAGATTTATTCACTGTGATATGTTTTTTCCAGGAAACCCGATAGCTGACAAATATTTTCCCGACGTTTCTGGAAACGAGGTTAGGCATGCGCGGAAAGCTCGTGCATAAAAGGGCGTTGTTGTTATTTTTCAGATTCTCGGATTTGTCAACATACAGTGCCATAAGTTTATATTCCTTCTATTTCCTTTTACTAAACCGACATCTGATACTATTGAATCAGCGGCACTACTGGAAAACTTAACCGTGAGAATTAACCAGATTGTGAGAGATTCAATTTCAGCTATAAAGGAAGACATCGTCAGAGAAGTTACAGCCGCTGGGAAAAGATCCTTATCTGAAGAGTCAAAAAACATTGCTAAAAAAGTGAAAGCTGCTGAAATTCCAAGTCGGGGAATGGTAAGGTGTTATCGTCATCTGATATGACCTTTAAAGTTTCTACAAGAAAAATTACTAAATTAAAAGAAGATATTTCCACAGTTTTGGGTCAGTGTTTTACAACTGCAAAACAGCTTTCAAAGATCGCCGGTCAACTTGCATCCATGTTTCGAGCGATAGGACCTTTGGTGAGGCTTTTTACTAGAAATATATATCGAGTAATAGAGTCTAGAACGAGCTGGTTTCACCCTTTCATTTTATATGTAGCCTCTACAGAGGAGTTTAGTTTTTGGTACAATAATATTTATTTATATAACGGATTTACATATAAACCAAGCCCTGTAACTGCGAAAATCAAAGACGCTAGTGATACCGACGGTGGTTTCATCTTTGAAAGATTAAGTCAAAAACATTGTGCAGGAGAATTTTCTTTAACCAAGCGAATAACAAGTTCTACACTCAGGGAGCCGTTTGCAGTTAAATACATTTTATCTAGTTTCTGTAACCAACTTACCTCCGAATCTGTTAATATTCATATGGATAATCTTAACGCAACACGTATTCTTCAGTTGTAGCTGTAAAAATATTCTTACACGATGTTGCTGTCGATATATTTAAATTTTGGTTAATATCATACTATGAAGTTAATTCCAGTGGATCTCCCAGTGGATTCCCAGAGAACAAAACATAATCGCCGATAATTTTAGTAAATACACTGATTCTGACAATTAGGGAATTGATTTCACGACATTTAATACGCTTAACAATGCACGGAAAATGCACGGAAGATGAAGACTAAAAAGACAGGTTTTAACAATTTATTCTTTGAAGTATGGGTCGTTTTACAAATGCAAAAGATAACTATTCGACGACCTCGATTATTTATTACATCACAGATAAAACGGTTTACGTGCTAGTAGACATTATAAAGCTCTTATTTGGCAATTTGTGTTGATTGGGTATGACAGACATTCTCTTCCTGCCGTGATTAATACCTACAAATCGGTTGGAGACCTCAATAACATCGAAACTACAAGTCATATGTTTATGTACATAAATGAAGAATCATGTCATTGCGCATGGCTGATCGCAGATAGGTTTCCAATCTTTTCAAGGCTGTGTTTCACATAGCACGGTTAAGTTTAAGAAAATATTTTCTCAGATTGGCAAGACAAATAAGAAATGGTTTTCGGAAAAAATATTTTTATTCAGTTAACGTTGATTTATTTTTGGTCGTTTTTAAGAATGGTTTGCTTACTAAATTATGAAATGAGATAAATGTGTTTCAAATCCGTAAAGAAAGTATTTTATTTTGAAATTTGCTGACATGGTACATCTAGAATATATCTCATTTCTGAATAATCTAATAGAAAATAAACTTCCTGATGCAGTTCAAAGTACTTCTGCAGAAGTCCTCCTCCATGTTTCGAGCACAAAATGCTGTTTTTTTTAAATCGACTGCTTGTCAGAACTACTAGTTTTGCTGCAAATTCGATCAAACACAATTTGGTTATTTCACAGAACGCTGTACAGTCCCTTCTCTGAAACTTTCTGATTTTGATCATTTGAGACAAGGCTTAAAGGATGTATTCTTAGCTGCTTATCAAATTTGGTGACTTTTTTTTCCTGACTGATTACCAAAATGTTTCACATTTAAATATGTTTTTCGTCTTGTGAGTCCAGTTTTTCGTTAATATTTTGAGTTGGATAATGGTGGCCAACACACCTGTTAGCTCCTGTCCTAAAGTGGTGGTCTCCCCTTCAATTCCTTTTTATTCTTATGTTGTTACATATTATCTGATTTTTGTGTCTGCTATTGAAAAAAATGTCCTTTTCTTTCCTTTCCCTTTCCTGTACAATTACCCACTGGCATTAAAATAAAGAAATACTCTTGGAAAGCAATGTTTAGAATTAAAGGCCATGTATATCTTTAAGGATCCATTCCCATATTGTGTTTGTTTCCCATATTACAAGACTTATCAACAATAACGGTGGCATAACATCTGACGTTTCAAATTTCTGGGCTATAAAGATACAGGCATTTAGTAAATGCAATAAGAACTGATGGTAAGCATTAATTCAAGATTGTAAGCACTGTATTCAGACTAAAAAAAAATAGTATAGTGGATACAAGATATACAATTCTTTTATCATATCTGCAATAATTTCCATCATCCCAAGATTAACAGTAATGCCTAAAATACTAATTTGTAACCCTATAACACGTAATAAATAGCCTGACGAATACCTCATGGAAACCAACACTAACGTTCACGCCTTAAAAATTCCTTTAATGTTCTACTCCCATCATGATTGCATTTCTGAAATAAAATCCACTGCTCGCCCTAAATTGTTGAAATTGCCTTAGGGAACGACCCTAACGAAAAGATAACAAAGATCAACATCTAACACAAGTGTTTATGTAAATCAAAATACAAGTTCACAATATCACAAATTTAAAATCCTCATCCATATCAGCAGTATTCCTTTTAGACTAAATAAACTCACATATGATTAAAAACATCACAGAAATTTCTGTGTACAATATTAGACCACAAACATTATGAGACTTACAATGCAATGAATGAATACATGAATGAGTACAAAAATATACAAGAAATTTTCAGTCACAATAATCTTGTTACTTGAATGCTCATTTAGAAATTATATTTCATCGTGAATACTCCTCTGAGTAAACACTAGCAGTTGTCCTTTAATTGTTCTTTTCTGAAAGCATTCAGAAAGCTTGTTCAGACTAGTTCTACAGTTACATGTTCTCCAAGCAGACAATAGTTTGACTCAGAAAAAATAATATGTTACCAACAAATCTCTCTTGGAGAAAGGAAATAAACATGCAATTCTTCCTATACTGTTAAGCTATCCCCACCCATCAGAAAATAAAAATTAAGATAGCAGTATATTAGTAATAAAGTTAAAACACCATCATAATATCCCAGTATTTGTGTCATTTATCGTCTTCTCTAAATAATTTGCAAACAGAAAAAAAAGGAATTGGCAATATCAGATAAAAATTTGAAAAATCCTAAAACATTTTGAATTAAAAGGAATCGTGTACTACAGAAATAATATATTCATATACAATAAAAAACATTAAAAAGTCTTTGCTTAAACACAGACATTTTTAATTTTCTTGAATCACTCTTGAATACAAAAAAATTGCAATCGTCGTAAATGTTTAACCATTTTTCTGCACACCTTTCGCTGAAGGGATATTAGTTTTTTTAGACTAGTGCACCTATTGAATTAATTATAAGTGGACAATTATATCCCAGTGTCTGTGTCATTTTTTGTGTTCTCCTAGAATGTCCTTGGAATGTAAATCTCAATTGTTTACATACAGAATAAAAACAAAATCCTATAAATAAAACTTAAAACAATAGCATACGTAAATACTACAGTTTATAAAATTACCTTCATCAAGTTGCTCAATGTGGCAAAATTCACCATCATCGAAAAGGAACCGTCAACAGGCGCGGATTTATCGCGGGGGCTTAGGCGGCTCTATGTGCCTCCAAATTTTGCCAAAAATAGCCCTATAACACTTTTTTAAAGAGTTCTCCTCCCTTCTTTCTTTTGAAAATCGAATAGCGCTCTATCATAGAGCTTTTTGGACAGGCCCGCTCAGAACTCATAAGTCATCTTTTGAAACAACTCTTTCAGACGCCTTCCTATATTTTTTATCACCGAACTTGGTTATAACTTTCAGTTTTTGAGCCGCTCACGTCACTAATTTACGGAATCGATAGAGTCTTTGACCACAATTTTATCGATGGATGCAGGGTATTGATCTTTCGTTGTGCTGGTTGATGTGCTGAAAGCCACTCAAGAAGCGGCTCAAATTTCTTAGGCTACGGAATCGATATGTTTTTAGTATGTAAGAAATGTGCGAAAAGGTTATCTCATCAAGTTTTGTGCTACCGGTTAGATTGCAGAAGCGGCTCTGAAGTCCATTGTCACATATTTTTTGATATGTTTTTAGTAAATCGTTTGACATACTAGGTGTATAAAGCTAAGTATTATCTCATTAAGTTATCCATATCATATACATCCGAGAGAAGTTGTATGGTGATGGATATATGCACATGCTTACTTTGTATGGAAGTGTTGTCACCAGAGAATATTGAGCATGGAAAAATAAATCAGAACTCATATTCGTTATTAAACCACTAGCTTAACATTCTATTATTGCATTCATGGTGTTTGGTGAAGATGATAAGGGAGAGAGCGTGGAGATGGTCATTAATTACCTCATAGCTAGATAAACTCTCATAAATTTCCCTGGATAAAAAGTAAGTATTTTTTAGTTTATATTTCATAATTTGTTTAAGAAATAAATAAATCCCTGATTTTCATTTTTCACTCCTATATGAGGAGAGAGTGTTTTATATAATTATAAAAATTCTGGTCACTTTTAAGTACAAACGTAAACAATATTTACCCGTCTATTGGATGGAAAACAGAACAGTCACATTGATTCGTTCAGAACAGTTCTGGTGCATAACAGTGTATCATCCAATTCAAACATTTTTGTACAGAGTTCATTTATAGATGACTTTCCAATGGACGTGCCATTTACTTCTGTCTCCAGAGGGCGTAGCTAGAGCTCAGTCAAATTTGTGATGGAGAGTTAATTCATTTTAAATAGAAAAGGAAAACGTGCAAGTAAATAAATCGACACTTAAGACTGAAAAGGAAGATGATAATGTTGGACTCCTCCACTCTTTTTGGCTGACCTTGAATATGCATATGCTCTCTTGGAAATGAACATAAATAAGATTTTTTTCAATAGGCACTAGCACTTAATCTGTATTTATATTAATTTTTGATTGATTACAAGTTTACACAGGGTAAGCTTGCAATCAATCTGATGAAAACATTTGAAAGTCATCTATTAGATAAAAAGGGTGTAAGCAAGTCAACTGCCATGCATGTGTAAACACACACACACACACACACAAACAAAAACAACATTGGAAATTATCATACATACAGATACAACCTAATAAATTCCTTTTTGTTTAAATTCTCATGAACAAGATCTTTATTTCCTCATACAGTCATGAGTAACTTAATACAAGCAGGAGTATGCATGTTTCTGCAGTTTTCCTCTGAAAGCAAATAAAATTCCTATTTAACTTTGTATGTTCGATTATATGTTTTGTAAACCTTTGTTTGTTTGTTGTTTTTTTGTTTTATTGTTGTTTCAATGATCAATCGATTTTCTTCAACATGTGTATAATAGTGCATCTTGATTGGTATTGATTGAATTTTTTTTCTGTTGACTTTCTGAGGGGTTTATAGTGCTGTACATAAGTATGTTGGACAAATTACACAAAGAATGAACAAAACACACTTTTTGGTTATTTTCACTTATTTTGTGATTTGTAATAATATTATAAAAACATTGGAATATCTTTACTGCCCATCTTCCTAAATTCTTATTGCTTTCTCAAAATCTATTTTCTGACTCAATAAAGTTTTCATTTTGAGACATTCGTCCTCAGTGTCAAAATTTTATTTCATGCATAGGTGTTTTTCATACTGTGAATTAGGGAGAAGGACTATTTGATATAAATTATATATTTTTCAACTTGGAAAGATCATAGATTCTGGTTATTAATTTTTTTTTCATTTTGTACCCCATCCATGTATTCCCACACCAGCTACATCAGCCCCTGGACTGTCAATTTAGAGATGTTTTTAAATTTGAGCCTTAAGGTTCCTAGTTGTTTCTTACTTTTTATTTCTTTTTTTCGCACTATTTTCCAAATATTCTGGAGGTGTTTCTTAAGAAAAATACAGAAAATGTTGTTGTTGTTGTTTCTGAGTTTACATTATAATTTAATCATAATTTCCTGGATGGTTCATTATTACTGTTGCTGCTGTTTATCTTTTTGGAATACATTTCATTTTATTACCATGTTGAGAAATTATAATACAATTGTTTATTTCTTTATTTTATGTACTTCTCTGTTGGTGACCCAATTAACAATCAAATATCGTTCAAATAATATGTCGGAATTATATTGTATGGATAAATAACTATCAAATGAATGCTTATTATTTTAGAAATGTGTTTTTCTTGTTTGAATGAACCTGCGACTGAAACTTATTTTTCCTTTCAGTATTATTGCTATGTCCAGCCCTGGCACTTATCTTATTTCATAGATTTTAGCTATATCTTTTAAGGTCCCATTACACGAGAGAATATTCAGGAAGAATAACACTTAATTTATCACACACCTGTTATTGTTTCATTATTTTACTGTGTATTTAGCGAAAGAATAAGAGCAAAGAAATCGCTTTGACGTCAAAGTTCTATTGTTTAAAAATTCTTCGTATCGAAGAATTTTCAAACAATAGGAATGTCGTAAATAGCTATAGAATTCTGAAATTCAAAGGGTTTAAAGGGAACATCAGGAGAAAAAAATAAAGAAAAAAAGTTGGTTTCTTGTGCAGAGAGAAAGTGTGTGTAAAAAAAATAAACAAAAGATGGATTCGCAGCAAGCGCAAGCAAACACAGAAAATCGATACCAGTGAGTAATGATTAATCGTTTTCTAAATATGAATGAAGAAATGAGTATATTTAATGACTGTCAAATTGATTACTTCATTTACAGAAATCAGCCTCATGCAGACGAAGAACGTGAACATGAAATCAACTTGACCGTTGTATCAAGCGAAGTAGACCATTCGAGCCAGCCACAAAATGTGAAAAAAAGAGGTCGTCCACAAAAGGCAAAAAACGAAGCAACACGTGTATGGACGGATGAAGAAACAACTCTTTTAATAGAAAAATGGTCTCATCATGACAATCTTTTTAATACAAGACACAAGAACTACTTTAACCGGGATATAAGGCAAAAATCATTGACTTCCATTGAAACACTTTTAAAAGGCATGGAGATAACTGCCACGATAAAGCAAATCGGGAAAAAGTTAACCGACTTAAAGAATTATTACAGGGCCCAAAAGCGAATGATCGAGAGTTCAAAAACAAGTGGAGCTGGAGCTGATGACGTTTATACTAGCCATTGGAAGTTCTTTCAAAGCTTGGAATTTTTGAGCGACTCTTTCACACCACGTAGGACAAAGAGCAATGCAGATGATATTGAAGAGATCGCCATTGAAGAAGGATCACCTTACGAAAATGCAAAGCCTCCTTCAGCTAAGTCGTCCAAAAAGCTTGCTGCAGCGCAAAGTAATGAACTACATAAAGTCATCAATACGGCTGCTACCGCATTGGATTCCTTAGTCTCATCTAAGCGGCAGCCACAAGCAGAAGAAGATGGAGATGATGCATTCTGCAACCTTTTAAAAACGCAACTAAAGCTGATCCCAGAATGCGATGCAAAGGATGAATTAATGATCAGTCTACAACAAATGGTTTTAGCATGTAAGCGCCAGGTGAAAAGTACACGAAACCATGCACATCAAAATCCTTTTTCTTCATTGGTGCGCACAGCGACTGGGCCGCAACACTCATATTTTGGTTCACCTCAGAGTAATAGCAGTTCAGCCGGAACACCAACTGACCCGCATCACTCATATTTTGGTTCACCTCAGAGTTATAGCAGTTCAGCCGGATCAATAGGACATTAAACAGGTGTTTTTGTTTTAGCTTCTTGTAACATTTTTTATCTCTAGTAAAAACGAAAAAGAAAGAATTAAATAAACTACAAAATAGTATATTTTTTATGTCCTAGAGTTTGTGACTTCCAATTATATCATTTTCCATTGCCATGGTAACTGACCGGGTCCCCAGAAGTGATCAGCAAATACATCTCTATTATTTTCGGCATTTTTAGTAGGCTTGTTTCCACTGCGTCTCGACGGCAAATCTTGAAGTACCGAAGCTCCAACATTTTCCTCCCTCCACTCCCCTTCAATAAGGTCCCCGCTTTCTGTTTCCTGGTCGATATATCCTTCTGGTGTGTAAGAATCACTAGACAGCTCGCGGAGCATATTATGTAGCACTAATGCCGCCAAGGTGATGGTTGTTGTTTTGTCTGGATCTAAGCACATTCGAGTTGTAAAAACGCGAAAGCGGTTTGCCCATATTCCAAAAGCATTTTCAGTGACTCGTCGCATTCTAGATAAGCGGTAGTTGAAAATGCGTTTTCTTGGAGTTAAACCACTCTGGGAGTAAGGTTTGAGACAGTGTTCACCTAAGGGAAACGCATCATCAGCTAGAAATACATAGGGCATTGGCTCGGTGTCCTGATCGTTATAAAATGGATTATTAGATACTGGTAGTGGTCTTGCCTGTGGAAGTCCCAATATATTTTCTTGGGTTGCACGATAAAAAAAACAATTTCGGTAAACTCCACCATCACTGATTCTACCTTGACAGCCTACGTCAACAAAAGTGAACTTGTAATCATAGTCAACGATCGCGAGTAAAACAATAGAAAAGAATCCTTTATAATTATAAAAGTCCGAACCACTATTAGAAGGGTGAATTACTGCTACGTGTTTTCCATCGGCAGCTCTGATACAGTTAGGAAACTGCCACATACGGCAAGTTTCATAGGCTATGTTTTCCCACTCTTCTGTCTTATTAGGGAGACGCATGAATCTTTCCTTGAATGTATCAAATATTTTGCTACAAACAACTGGGACAAACTTGGCTATTGTAGTACTGTGAACACGAAATTGATACATGAGACTCTCATAAGATTCACCTGTTGCAAGAAATCTTAATGTTATTGCAATTTTAACTTCGGGATCAATCGGTTGACGCATCATTGTGGTTTGTTTCGTAACAAGGGGTCCAATTTCTTCAACAAGCATCTAAGGGTAAAAAAAACGTGAATACAGGTTTTTTGTTTTGATTAGTTGAAGAAATTTTGGCGCGGGAAATAAAAACATTTACCTGAAAAGTAGTTGTATTCATTCGTAAATACTTTCTGAAGTTTTCCTTGTCATTCAGTCGTAACTCTTGGATAATATTAGCATAAGCTCCCTTTTTTTCTCTATCACGGAGCCAATCTTTCATCCAAATCTTTCGTTTTCTTTTCCTTACTTTACCGTTATTGGACATTTCCAATGCACGAGCTAAAATAATTGTTGTACAAGATGCAACAATTATATTCTCGCGTCCGGCCTGTCACGTGATAAGTTACGTAATTCATGTCTACCATATTGAAATGAGGGAAAACAAATTTATCGTTCGCGCATGTTTCTTCCCATTTCATCGATGTTTATTAGCAAGACAAGGTTATTAAAAGATTATCTTATTGGGAAACATGAGTAAAACTTTATATTCTTACGCAGAAAGTTTGGACAGTGAATCTTCTAGAAGATACAAAGAAAAACTCTGTTTGATAGGTAGATAATTTTATATATTATGCTAGCTAGGATGTGTTAAAGTTAGCTTGTGTTAAAGTGTGTATTAATTTATTTTTAGGTATTGAAAAATGCCCATATAAGTTACCAGAGGATGAGTGGAAAGATCAGATAGAAGAATGGCCATCATTGGAATACCACGATTTGTACCATTATCTGATAAAAACTCCAAGTAAGTAACTATAATATTGTCTAATATAACAGAACCTATACTATAGGTTGTCCTGTTGGGTTGAATCAGCCATTTAGGCAATAATAGCAATCCATAAACATCACTGAATTTATGCTGTATTATCTGAATATTTATTTTTTAGGAATTTATAGTCCAGAAGCCATGGAGAACTACAAATCATTAGAAGCCTACAAATATTTTGTGTCTGGTTGGGTGCAAACAGTAAAACACATTTGGAGAAATAACATCTTTATTGCAAAGTGTGAAGTTAGACCCTCGTATCGGTTATCTGATGACTTTCATGTACCCTGGGTTGCACTATCTGCTGCTGGAAGTGTTGTTGCTGGACATTGTACTTGCATGGCAGGGTATAAATATTTTCATTAAATTTTTTGTTTTAATTATATTAACTTCGAACAATTTGGCCCTGACAAAATTTCGGGTATATAGTTGTGTAATGTATCACTAATATATAACCACAAAAACTAACATATATAATATCTATGTTCTATTTTAACTTTTAGGTTGGGTGAAACTTGCTCACATGTTGCTTCAGTGCTCTACAAAATTGAAAAAGCAGTACGAAGTGGTATCACTGAAAAAGTTTGCACAGATCTACCATGCACTTGGAACCAAAATTATACAAAAAATGTTTCAGCTGCGAAGGTTGAACATATCAAGTTTTACACCGATGAGGCAAAGTCCAAATTGGTATCACAAATAAAGTCAACGGAGATCATACCGACTTATTCCCAAAAAGAAAATTTCTTGAAAAGAATTTCTGAGAGTAATGCTAATGTTGTTGGCCTTTCATTATTTGGCAATTTCCAAGAAAGCTTTGTCTCGACACAAACAGTTCAGCAGGTGAAGCTCCCACCTTCTCTAAGAGATTTATACAGAAAAGAACTTTGTAATGCTTCAGCTGACGTATTGAAAGCAGAGTGTCAGAAGATTTTGGAATCATTTTCTGTTGATTCTGAACAACTGGTATATGTGGAGGAGTCAACACGTAATCAGAATAAAAGTGCTACCTGGTATGACCAAAGAATTGGCCGAATTACAGGTTCCATTGCTCACTAAGCCTTATCTACACCACCATCACAGTCATTGATAAGAAGAATTTGTCAAAGTCAATGTCACACCATCAACAGTCCTGCTTTAAAATGGGGTCGAGATCATGAAGCCGAAGCACTGAAATGCTATGTATCTGCTATGTCAACTGACATACCCGAGTCTAAACAAAAACTGATTGGTAACCGGGAAAAGCATGATAATTTTGAGTGCCTTGATATTGGATTGGTTATAGACAAAGAGTATCAATGTCTAGGAGCTTCTCCAGATGCTGTTTTTCACTGTACGTGTTGTGGTTATGGTGTTGTGGAAATCAAATGCCCCTACTCTCTCAGAGAATCCTCACTGTCACAGGTCATTAAACAAGATAGCAGCAATTTTTATATTGAATTACAAAACGACAGTTACAATTTAAAGAGAAGCCATGCTTATTTTACTCAGGTGCAAATGGAAATGAGAGCAACAGAAACAAAAATTTGCTATTTTGTCGTATGGACACCTTCTGAAGTTTTAATTTTAAAGATTGTAGAAGATAAACAATTTCAGGAGGAACTTTGCATCAAGCTTTTTGATAATTGGAAAAATTACATTCTGCCAGAGCTGGTTACGAGGAAGTTGCAGCAACCCAGTGGAAAAGAAAATAACGCTATGAACCAAGTGGACTTAGATTCTCTTAAAAAAACTTATTGTCGGTGTAAGACCACCGTAGCTGAAGGCGATATGGTTGGTTGTGATATGTGCGATGAGTGGTTCCACCCTTCTTGTGTAAAATTGACTAAATCACCAACCTCAAAGGTATGGTATTGTCCAGACTGCAGAAAATCGAAAAGGCAGAAGCTGGACAATTAAGAATATTATTGTGCTACTATATAATATAATACAAGGTTATATATAAAAACACATACCAGTTCACTTTTGTAAATACGTTTGAGCAGTCAATATACACTTATTAACTTTCCTTAAACACTATACTTTCCCCTAGATTTACCAATGCAGCACACACAGTCACAATTTTATCGCAATTTATTAAGGTATTTGCCAGTTGTTCGTCTCTGATGCTTTTCACTGATCTAATCGGCATTATTCCTTTTAAAATCGTGTATCGGTTTTTTATTAACCCAATCACCCTTTCGATGTGGATTCTCACTGATGCAATTTTTCTTGTGCTTTCAATTTCATGTGCAGACAGTTGTTTTTTGCCTCTAGTAAAAGCTGGAATGATCAATTCACTACCTGAATTCAATGCAAAGTCTTCTTGAAGGGTGAAACCCCTGTCAGCCAAAATTTGATCACCAGGCATGTGATAACGAGTGGTTGTAAACTCTGATTCCCTAACAATTTGAATATCTGAAGCTCTTCCTCCCCAGCATTGCGAGACAAAATTAACTGCTCCAAGTGGACTGCATGATATGAAGACTTTGATAGTCGTATGTTTCTTGTACTGGCTATAACATTGTGCTCTGGCTAGCAAATTCCTTGGTGATTCAATGAAAATTTCAAAGCAATCTATTATGCTTGTTAACCTTGGAAATTTTAACTTGAAAACAGGTGGGATGATACTAAATATTTGATCTCGGTCTGCCATTCTAATCAAGAATTTCAAGCATGGGTATAAAATGTCAATCCATTTCCAAAAATAATCATTGACTGTTGATTTTCCTATGCCAGAGATATGCGCCAATAACTCAAAAGTCAAATTGTGTCGAAGTTTTACCAATGTCAAAATGATTTGATCTTCACGACAGAGTGCAAAATTTGGATCTTCCAAACAAAAATCCTTTACATAATCAATCAAATTGTTTAGCACATTATTGTTAAGTCCAGTTAACATGTGGCATTTTCCAGCAGCATCCTTGATTGATTGGTGATGAAAAGGCATCTGACTTTTTAGTGATTTCACTTCCTCTCTCAGTAGATTTCGCTCATTACGTAGACTAGCAGTCTCCAAACAAAATCCCTCTCGTTCAGTCACCGAAACTGGACTACTAAAATCAAATGAAGTTGATGGTTCAGGAATTTCTGGTGATTCTATGGTAACTCCTTCAGGTGATTGAGATGATTCCTGAGGCATAAGTCGTCTTTTTGCTAAAGATAATAACATAAGGGATTGAATATAGAGAAAGCATACTATTAGCCCTCCTGGAGAGCTTTAAGCTAATTACAGCTGTACTTACATTTACTGATAACATTAACAGAAGCAGTTGAGGCAGACCTTCTCATCCTACGATTAGCTCGAGATGGAGTGACCTGTTTCTTGGATGCTGTGGAACGTTCAGGAAAAATGGATGGCACGTAATCTGGGTGCTTTTCAAAATTGTTTTTTTTCCCTATAAATAAAAAAGAAGTTCAAATCAATCAGCTAGATGTAATGTAAGAATTTTAAGAATTATTATACATATCATTGCACAACACTTAGCTAGCTAACCTGTCACAAAATGTTCAGAACAAACATAATGATATCTCGTTTTTGGTGACCAAGTTTTATCCAACACTTTCCCATCTTCATCAATTTCTGCTCGACCTATTGCCTTTAACCAAAGTCTTCGTCGTTCCTTATCCATTGGAAGAATATAAAAGTTAACATCTGGTCTTGATTTAGCATTATTAGAACAATTTTTTACACAGCAACTACGTGGCATATCTCTAACTACAGCTAAAAACCACTGAAACCACAACAAAGGACGCGCTTGTTTTCCCTCATTTCAAAATGGTAGCTTTCCCGCACCGAGAAATGACGTAGCACCGGACGCGAGAATTCTCCTCTTCCATCATCACTGTCTTTCGTCTTCGTTTTTTCATGCGTTGTTGTTGTTGTTGTTTTGAGTAATCAAATAAAATTCTCTCGTGTATCGTTTTAAAGAATAATAGAAAAAGAGCGCCTTCAAATATTCTTCAAATGTTTATTTTTTTTATATTCTCTCGTGTAAAATTTCAAAGAATATGCTAAGAATAACATGTGTGAGTGTTATTCTTCCTGAATATTCTCTCGTGTAATGGGACCTTTATATATCACCTGCAAATAGCATTAACAAAAAAGATTTGTTAACTGAATTGTAGTTAGCAAGGCTTTTACATGAGAAAACAATATATATAACCATTCTTGGATGTATAACAAAAATTTGAATTGTCCTCCAATAGATAGTTTCTGAACGCTGTGTTATGGCGCAGTCAACAAGTTTCGGTAAAACAATACGGGGAAGGTCTATTAATTGAAAGAACGTAAGTTTGAATTATTGAATAATGAGAAGATGCCGCTTTATAGTTTCACCTTTCCATTATAATTGCTGGGCAACACAAGTAAATGAAAAGCTAAAAAGTATAAGAGTATATTTCATAGCTTTTCTTTACTGCAGACAGCGTATACGAAATAAGAAATAAAACCGTGAGCTTTAATGCTCGGGCTTGTGTTTGGGGTTCACAAGTAAGTACCTGGCCATTACAACGTCTGCATACAATTGGATGATCTATTGGATGTATCACCCAAATTGGTCACAAGGTTTACTATTCTGAATTTGCTTGGATCCACCCCTGATTGGAATGTTCCGATAAAAAATCGGGGGAGTCGGAATTTTGAGCCGCCTGCCAAAAAAATGCTGGATCTGCCCCTGGTCAATGTCATTACAAAAATGAGATCAACTGTGAGTTCTTGTTTAAAAAAGTTTCCAAGTAGTACAAACAGAATAACCATCAAGTGACATTTTCAAGATCATTGTCAACTGTTGGGAAATACATGTTCCTTTTGATGTATGCAATTTCTGAAAGCTTTACAAAGTAACGCCATATTTGTATTACCATCGAATTCCTTCTTAACTGTGATGTAATAATACCTTTCAGATCGAAAGAAAAGGTGGGATGAAAATAAAATTGATCTAACTTTTTACAATCCATTTCATTGAAACTAATATTTGCCACTGAAAGTTATGTAGCCCTATTTCAATTTTACTAGTTTGTCTATATGTTCATCTAATACATTTTGGAAACTATCAGCATCAGACTCACAGACTCCAAGAAGTAATTTCTGTGCACACTCTGTTGCAAGAAGGAGTTTGTGATGTGCCACAGTTTTAGAGGTAATGTGTACGTATGATTATATATACCTTTGGAAAGCCATTCAAATTTACTGATTTAGCGACTCGTGTGTGATTTGGACACTCTTGAGTTGACTTGAACTCGTTGGTATAACTCGGGCGGCCCCCTGGTTTGACAGGCGACTGCTTATTCTTTTCATGCGGCCGCTTCTCTTAACTCAGGGGGTTGCTTGGGTTAGCAATAATTGAACTGATTTTCTGGTCATTTAAGTTATCATATTTGATTTTTTCTGGTCCTCAGACTTTCTGACTACAAAATAAACATTAAGGAAAGCTGTAAAGTTACGTGAAGGATGGATGTAGTTTGGGTGAAAGATTACCAAAAAAGTGAGGAAGAATTAGTCAAGAATTACTTTAAGCTTTTAGTTTTACTTAAAGAAGTATGCAGCCTCATCCGTTCACACCACGGCTTTTCTAACTAAAGACACTTAAGCGGGCGCCTGTTAAATTTAATCAGTCGCCTGTAGGGCTAAGCGGCCGCAAGAGTTACTTAACGGTCGCCTTTTATGAGTTTAATAAACTACTAACCAAACCTTGAGATGCCAGGACCAGATATGACTCTAGGTCTGTGATTTTTTAAGTCAGGCTGTCAAGTAGTAGGATGTCGTGATTTATAGTATCAAAGAAAAATCAATTGATTGAGAAATCAATAAACACTTCCAGAGTGAGTTTATTTTGATCAAATTTATAAAAAAATCAGTAGTAACTGCATGATCAGTTTCCCTTTTAAAAAACAAATTGTTGTTTTACACAAAATAATGTTTTTGAAAAGAAAGTCATACAGCCTATTTTAAATAATTCTTTGCAGGATTTTAGAGAAGCAGGGAAAAATTAAACAATTGTTTATGGTTGAGTTTGCTTTGCAGAATGATAAATTGTTTCCTACGTTTGTAAAAAAATATTTAACTGTTTTTCAAATCGCGTATACGCGAGATGTTTGAAATGCAAAGTGATCGCCGTCCTGTCACCAAAGATATAGTCTGTAAGCTCATGCAAATCACAGTCTAAATTACTTGCCTTGGCTTTATGTTTGCAGGCTGATACTAAGTAAAGACGATCAATATGGAGTTTTGGAGTCGAGGCTAGGTATTCACAAGCGCCAGGGACACACATGGATAGAAATTGAAATGTTCTATTTTAAAGCTGGTCTCCATGAAATGAATCCAGTTGATATAAATACGCTCATCGTCATGTTGAGATATCATATTTGTGGATATGTTCAAGTATTACATATGAAACTGTCGAAAGACAGAAAGAGAAAGTTTTGTGATATTGATTTGTTGGCCAACAAAATCACAGAATTTTCATTAATTTGAGAGGACCATGAGTTGCAAAACGAAGTATTAAGTGTGTTCAAAGATAGTCACTTTACTGTCATCAGCGTGAATTGCGATTACAATCTGCTTCTTCGCCACAAGTACAAGAAGGTTGTTGCAATACACACAGAACCATAAAATATTATTGAAAAGAAGAAGACACAGTCACCATAAGGGTAGAATTGAATGTTTGTCACATTAACGGTTTCGAAAATCAATAAAAAGACTCAATAAAGACAAATCTTTGCATGTTTTGAAATTCACGTAATCACAATAGAATCCATAATGGCTGCATTATCCTCCGGAATCGTGTTCCTTACGAAGATATTGACTCGTTGGTAATCTGAATGGAAACTTTTTTTACCTACATTTTATAGAATTTATTGCAAAATCTTTCCAGCCTCACTATTTTTGTTACTTATTTTGACATACACTTTAATCTTGGGAATTAACGCAGTATGAAATTAACGCACTACGTATTTAACGTGAAGGAAATTAACGCGATTGACGAACTTTGCTTTTAGTTTTTGAATGAAATTAACGCGGTTACAACAAATAGATTTCAAAATGTATGAAATTAACGCGAATTTGAGGCATTGGTGAATTTCTGAAAAAAAACACTAACAACACAAGAATATTAGCTTTAAAACGTTTTTTATTTGAAAAATATTGAAAAATTCCGCATATAAAATTAACGCCTTTATGATATTTGCTTTATGATAAATCAACGTTTAGAGAAATTAAGGTAGATGAAATTAACACGGATTTTTAAAAAGCGCATTAATTTCCTAGAATAAGGTAGTTGACTTCTGGTAAAACACTGGAGAAATCGAACTTTCGAACTATTTTCTTGTGAACCTTCCATAATACTTCTTTTTAGAAATCACTCGTTAACTCAAACCTTCACTTGAACAATCGTTTTCTTGAAACACTCTCCCCTTATAGCATCCCCTTTCAGCTAATTTATTCTGATAACTTTTACTTGGGAAAAGAAATAAGAGCTTCATTTATTACAAAATTTAAATTTGACACATGTTATATTCAGTGATAATTGAAAGTACATTTGTCAAATAAGAATTATCAATAGCCTATGGGGCTGAACATCTTCACGATTGATTTTTATAAGGATTTTTTAATAATAGTGAGATCTTACAGTAAACCAGTCCGGCTAACTGTACCAGCTTGCCTCCATATGAATATAAACGAAACTTCTTTCAGTGAATATAAGTAATATCATAAGTCATATATATAGTCATCATATATAGAAATACTATATTTGAACCATTCATTGTAATCTAAAGAAGACATTGCTTTGAATAAAACTTCTCATTTTTGCCAAAATTCTTTGCTTTGGCTGAATTATTAAATCTGTGTTTATTTCCATTTTTGTTTTTAAAAAAAGATTGTTTTATTTGTTGAGTATGTACATACCACAGATTTAAGCCTGAATACAAGAGCAAGAGTTGTGTATGTTTGTGAGCATGCGAACTCTGTCGAGCAAGGTTTTAAGTTGCAGCATAATTTATTTAAACCCTAACACGTAGAGCCTCCATCACTCCATCATTTGTATATATGCAAAGCATTTCTTGTTGGTTTTTTTAATTTCATTAATTTCATATAATCTGGAGGGTATTAGGAAAGGAGTTATTACGGAAATGGGAGAATTTGATTGGCTGAGTAACCAGTAATTACAGCTCGATACTGCCCAGTCAAAAGTGTAGCATAAAATGTAAACAAAACAATGATAAAACTCTCCAAAAAATATGATATTCAAACTTCAAATTAAAGAAAACAAATCTTTCTCCTAAAAATAAATGAATATGTTTTCCATAAACATTTTGAAGCCCTCAGGAAAAGGTTAAGTCCTCGGTCAATGTACAGGTCTCACAAATTCCACCACTACTATCGACCTCAGACAATATTTCTCATTTATAACAATCCTCTGGTCATCCAGGGCCTTCCAGAATGTTTCTTATTGATTTTATTTTTATTTCAGCTTTCGGCAATGCTACCTTCACGTCTTTTACTTCATCTAAAACTTCCCAATTTAATTCGATAAGAAGATTACGAAAGTTGAAAATTGATATTCCACCTGAGAATGGGTTTGTCTTTCTGTTTTTTCAGGATTTTTTAGTTCGGACAAAAGGAACATTGGAAAGTGATGAGATACGTCAGTCATCCATACTGTAATGCCACTTTTTAGTGTGTTATTGCCAAAATGATTAGTCATGACATAATCAATGGCAGATGTATATATAGTAATTCGTGTTGTTTTATCTGTTGTTGGAATCATATTATGTTGAAAAACAGTGTTAAAAAATTCCTTTCCATGATTATCTGTCATAGTAAGTAATTTAAGATTTTGATCTCCGGTACAATCTTTTACAATCAATTTCGGTTTACTTAAGACAGGTAATCTTTTATGTATTTCTAAAACTGTTTATAGTTACTATTAAGTAGTCTATAGAGATGAGAAAGTTTCCAGTGTTCTTATTGAATAATGGGTCTGCACACATTCTGCTCTGTAAATTACACACCTACAGGATAATTCAGGATTGCAAAGACCAAATGTTCAACGACTATAGAACATGTTGGCACGAGTCAGAATAAAATTGATCTAACTTTTTACAATCCATTTCATTGAAACTAATATTTGCCACTGAAAGTTATGTAGCCCTATTTCAATTTTACTAGTTTGTCTATATGTTCATCTAATACATTTTGGAAACTATCAGCATCAGACTCACAGACTCCAAGAAGTAATTTCTGTGCACACTCTGTTGCAAGAAGGAGTTTGTGATGTGCCACAGTTTTAGAGGTAATGTGTACGTATGATTATATATACCTTTGGAAAGCCATTCAAATTTACTGATTTAGCGACTCGTGTGTGATTTGGACACTCTTGAGTTGACTTGAACTCGTTGGTATAACTCGGGCGGCCCCCTGGTTTGACAGGCGACTGCTTATTCTTTTCATGCGGCCGCTTCTCTTAACTCAGGGGGTTGCTTGGGTTAGCAATAATTGAACTGATTTTCTGGTCATTTAAGTTATCATATTTGATTTTTTCTGGTCCTCAGACTTTCTGACTACAAAATAAACATTAAGGAAAGCTGTAAAGTTACGTGAAGGATGGATGTAGTTTGGGTGAAAGATTACCAAAAAAGTGAGGAAGAATTAGTCAAGAATTACTTTAAGCTTTTAGTTTTACTTAAAGAAGTATGCAGCCTCATCCGTTCACACCACGGCTTTTCTAACTAAAGACACTTAAGCGGGCGCCTGTTAAATTTAATCAGTCGCCTGTAGGGCTAAGCGGCCGCAAGAGTTACTTAACGGTCGCCTTTTATGAGTTTAATAAACTACTAACCAAACCTTGAGATGCCAGGACCAGATATGACTCTAGGTCTGTGATTTTTTAAGTCAGGCTGTCAAGTAGTAGGATGTCGTGATTTATAGTATCAAAGAAAAATCAATTGATTGAGAAATCAATAAACACTTCCAGAGTGAGTTTATTTTGATCAAATTTATAAAAAAATCAGTAGTAACTGCATGATCAGTTTCCCTTTTAAAAAACAAATTGTTGTTTTACACAAAATAATGTTTTTGAAAAGAAAGTCATACAGCCTATTTTAAATAATTCTTTGCAGGATTTTAGAGAAGCAGGGAAAAATTAAACAATTGTTTATGGTTGAGTTTGCTTTGCAGAATGATAAATTGTTTCCTACGTTTGTAAAAAAATATTTAACTGTTTTTCAAATCGCGTATACGCGAGATGTTTGAAATGCAAAGTGATCGCCGTCCTGTCACCAAAGATATAGTCTGTAAGCTCATGCAAATCACAGTCTAAATTACTTGCCTTGGCTTTATGTTTGCAGGCTGATACTAAGTAAAGACGATCAATATGGAGTTTTGGAGTCGAGGCTAGGTATTCACAAGCGCCAGGGACACACATGGATAGAAATTGAAATGTTCTATTTTAAAGCTGGTCTCCATGAAATGAATCCAGTTGATATAAATACGCTCATCGTCATGTTGAGATATCATATTTGTGGATATGTTCAAGTATTACATATGAAACTGTCGAAAGACAGAAAGAGAAAGTTTTGTGATATTGATTTGTTGGCCAACAAAATCACAGAATTTTCATTAATTTGAGAGGACCATGAGTTGCAAAACGAAGTATTAAGTGTGTTCAAAGATAGTCACTTTACTGTCATCAGCGTGAATTGCGATTACAATCTGCTTCTTCGCCACAAGTACAAGAAGGTTGTTGCAATACACACAGAACCATAAAATATTATTGAAAAGAAGAAGACACAGTCACCATAAGGGTAGAATTGAATGTTTGTCACATTAACGGTTTCGAAAATCAATAAAAAGACTCAATAAAGACAAATCTTTGCATGTTTTGAAATTCACGTAATCACAATAGAATCCATAATGGCTGCATTATCCTCCGGAATCGTGTTCCTTACGAAGATATTGACTCGTTGGTAATCTGAATGGAAACTTTTTTTACCTACATTTTATAGAATTTATTGCAAAATCTTTCCAGCCTCACTATTTTTGTTACTTATTTTGACATACACTTTAATCTTGGGAATTAACGCAGTATGAAATTAACGCACTACGTATTTAACGTGAAGGAAATTAACGCGATTGACGAACTTTGCTTTTAGTTTTTGAATGAAATTAACGCGGTTACAACAAATAGATTTCAAAATGTATGAAATTAACGCGAATTTGAGGCATTGGTGAATTTCTGAAAAAAAACACTAACAACACAAGAATATTAGCTTTAAAACGTTTTTTATTTGAAAAATATTGAAAAATTCCGCATATAAAATTAACGCCTTTATGATATTTGCTTTATGATAAATCAACGTTTAGAGAAATTAAGGTAGATGAAATTAACACGGATTTTTAAAAAGCGCATTAATTTCCTAGAATAAGGTAGTTGACTTCTGGTAAAACACTGGAGAAATCGAACTTTCGAACTATTTTCTTGTGAACCTTCCATAATACTTCTTTTTAGAAATCACTCGTTAACTCAAACCTTCACTTGAACAATCGTTTTCTTGAAACACTCTCCCCTTATAGCATCCCCTTTCAGCTAATTTATTCTGATAACTTTTACTTGGGAAAAGAAATAAGAGCTTCATTTATTACAAAATTTAAATTTGACACATGTTATATTCAGTGATAATTGAAAGTACATTTG
Organism: Turritopsis rubra; assembly: GCA_039566895.2. NCBI lineage: Eukaryota > Metazoa > Cnidaria > Hydrozoa > Anthoathecata > Oceaniidae > Turritopsis > Turritopsis rubra. The sequence continues at coordinate 6,879,306 of CM077630.1, read as the reverse complement.
TCAAATAAGAATTATCAATAGCCTATGGGGCTGAACATCTTCACGATTGATTTTTATAAGGATTTTTTAATAATAGTGAGATCTTACAGTAAACCAGTCCGGCTAACTGTACCAGCTTGCCTCCATATGAATATAAACGAAACTTCTTTCAGTGAATATAAGTAATATCATAAGTCATATATATAGTCATCATATATAGAAATACTATATTTGAACCATTCATTGTAATCTAAAGAAGACATTGCTTTGAATAAAACTTCTCATTTTTGCCAAAATTCTTTGCTTTGGCTGAATTATTAAATCTGTGTTTATTTCCATTTTTGTTTTTAAAAAAAGATTGTTTTATTTGTTGAGTATGTACATACCACAGATTTAAGCCTGAATACAAGAGCAAGAGTTGTGTATGTTTGTGAGCATGCGAACTCTGTCGAGCAAGGTTTTAAGTTGCAGCATAATTTATTTAAACCCTAACACGTAGAGCCTCCATCACTCCATCATTTGTATATATGCAAAGCATTTCTTGTTGGTTTTTTTAATTTCATTAATTTCATATAATCTGGAGGGTATTAGGAAAGGAGTTATTACGGAAATGGGAGAATTTGATTGGCTGAGTAACCAGTAATTACAGCTCGATACTGCCCAGTCAAAAGTGTAGCATAAAATGTAAACAAAACAATGATAAAACTCTCCAAAAAATATGATATTCAAACTTCAAATTAAAGAAAACAAATCTTTCTCCTAAAAATAAATGAATATGTTTTCCATAAACATTTTGAAGCCCTCAGGAAAAGGTTAAGTCCTCGGTCAATGTACAGGTCTCACAAATTCCACCACTACTATCGACCTCAGACAATATTTCTCATTTATAACAATCCTCTGGTCATCCAGGGCCTTCCAGAATGTTTCTTATTGATTTTATTTTTATTTCAGCTTTCGGCAATGCTACCTTCACGTCTTTTACTTCATCTAAAACTTCCCAATTTAATTCGATAAGAAGATTACGAAAGTTGAAAATTGATATTCCACCTGAGAATGGGTTTGTCTTTCTGTTTTTTCAGGATTTTTTAGTTCGGACAAAAGGAACATTGGAAAGTGATGAGATACGTCAGTCATCCATACTGTAATGCCACTTTTTAGTGTGTTATTGCCAAAATGATTAGTCATGACATAATCAATGGCAGATGTATATATAGTAATTCGTGTTGTTTTATCTGTTGTTGGAATCATATTATGTTGAAAAACAGTGTTAAAAAATTCCTTTCCATGATTATCTGTCATAGTAAGTAATTTAAGATTTTGATCTCCGGTACAATCTTTTACAATCAATTTCGGTTTACTTAAGACAGGTAATCTTTTATGTATTTCTAAAACTGTTTATAGTTACTATTAAGTAGTCTATAGAGATGAGAAAGTTTCCAGTGTTCTTATTGAATAATGGGTCTGCACACATTCTGCTCTGTAAATTACACACCTACAGGATAATTCAGGATTGCAAAGACCAAATGTTCAACGACTATAGAACATGTTGGCACGAGTCAGAATTTGTTCCTTTGATATGCAAGGTTGACCGCCCCTTGCTGCCGGACTAATAGACATTATGACACTTCCAATGCAAGGTATCTTGAACACTCCTCTGAGTGAAAACTAGCACTTGTTATTTTAGATGTCCTTTCCTGAAAGCATTAGGAAGTTTGTTCAGACAAGCTAGTTCTACAGTTAAATTTTCAGACAATAATTTGAAATGAAAATGTCAATATATACTTCTCAAAGCAAAAAATTTGTCGGACATTCTTTCATTAGATATTTATCATGCTATCCCCCACCCATCAAAAAACAAAAATTAAGTTAGCAGGTTATTGGTAATAAAGTACTATATAATATCCTAGTGCCTTTGCCATTTATTGTCTTCTCTAAAAATGTCCTTGGAATGTAAATCACAATTGTTCACATACAGAATAAAAACAAAATTGGCATAATGCTATAAATACAACTTAAAAACGTTAGCAGGTGTAAATGCTATATGTCGCAAAATTCACCATCCTTAAAAAGGAACCGTCAATGTCATCTCAGAAATGAGATCAACTGTGAGTTCCTGTTTTTTAATTTAAAACAAAATCAATTTTCCAAGTACCACAACAGATTAATTTCTGCTCATTTGACCCAAAGCGATTGACAAAGTCGTTGATATACTGAATATTTTCGTTTGATATGATTCTTGAAAAGCTACATAGGGTTGAGTGCATCAAAACATTTCGTATCTGGCATAACTTCTTAACATACTCTATATATTCTTGGTTACTTAATATCTTATATAATGGAAGCATCATTGTAAGGTCATATTGGTCCAGTTTAGTGTTAGTCCCATCTGGTGGAAATAAAATTTCAAACTGATCCATATTCAAGACCCCCTTTTTCATCAGTTTTACCAGCTCGATTTTACGTTTGTCTAATACATTTTGGAAACTATCAGCATCAGACCCACAGACTTCAAGAAGTAATTTCCGTGCACACTCAGTTGCAATAAGCAGTTTGTGATGTAAACCTGAAAGAAAGAATCTGTGTAATCATATGTACATTTAACTGTTGTTATCTCTGTTTAATGAAAACTAAAAAGTCTGTTGATAGTAATGAATGTTTGGAAAACTACCATAATGTTCTTACATAAAAAATCCAAATCTCTCTGGTACGCTTGGTTATCTTTTCCAATATCTAAAAAATCATCAAAATTTAACATCTTAAACACTTCAAATAATCAGTTGGAATCCCACATTTGAACAATAAGAAATGGGTCTGGAAGGAGCACCTATATTCATGTATTCATTCATTCATTCAATTTTCGATCAAATTGAAAATGAGATTCGATGGTTTCAGCACTCAAATTGTTTTTCAATTTTATGAAAAATGAAATTGATTTTTTTTATTTTTTGCAAGCAGCATTTCAAACGAATCGAAAATTAAACTGAATAACGGGTTACTTTAACAACATAATATTTGGCTGGGACATGTTAATTGAGGGCGTCGATGAAACCGTAACCACCCTCGACCAAGCAGTAACGACGATTTTTAAATTCAGATACAGCTGCCCCATATCTTATTGTTCAAATGAGTGAATCCAACAGCTGACATCAGCACGCTGCAATCCTCAGTTCTATTTATAACAGTTCAGTATCTTTAACATAAATATTTGAATTTAAAAAACGAATACTTTTATCACCTACACTGAAGAAAAAAGTGTTTATCACAGCAGAATATTAGATTGTATAGGCGTGCAACATTGGATGATTTTTTTCTAACGAAATTCACGAAATTCACATTTTTAACCAAAAAAACTTTCTAAGTTCACAGGATGTTTTCGTTTGAGTGTTTTTTATCTTTATCTATGCCATTGCATTGCGTTAACAGCCAGACTTTATTACCGAAAGTCAGCATGGATAAACGTTATTTGTTAATGTTTGTGAAAACAAGTAAAATGCATTAAAATTAAATTTTGTGAAAAAAAGTATGCAATGTTGCACGCCTTATATTTGTTATGTTAACAGCAACTAAAGGAAATATTTGATTGTGATTCAAAATTTCATAATACTGTTGTGTTTAGCTGTTGGCTGATTGAACAGTTCAAGTAAATACACAAATGACAAATATACCAAAAAACCTGTTCTGATAGTTACATAATGGTAATGTTAAATCGAACATAAAACTTTTATTTATAACACATTGTGTTGTAGTGTGATTAGTGGGATCCAGACTGCTTTGAAAGCGACCTGAGGTCCTAAACATTATAAAGCTAAATGTTCTTTATTCATGGTTTTGTTATGATAGAAAATGGAAATAAGGAAAATTTACCTGAAATACCGAAAATCCAACTTCCTTTAGTCAACTTTGTCGTTGTCAGCAATGGGAATGTTCCTTTTTTCTGAGAATCTTCTTCTAAATTTATCTCTGAAAAGCTACTTTCTGCGTCTTCATATGCACTTGTTTTTTCTGTAGCTTCATGTTTGTTTAGTTGTCGCATTCGTTGTTTATGGCCATCTGTCCCAAATAGATTGACAAACTCATTGAAAAACTGAATAATATTTCTGTTTAATATGTTGGCTCCTGAAAAGCTATTTGGGGTTGAGTGTGCAAGAACATTTCGTTTCATTTGTAACTCATCAAAATACTCCATATATTCTTGGTTACCAAACGTCTTATATAATTGAATGATCATTGTAAGATCATATTGCTTCGTATTAGTCTTAGTCCCATCTGGTGGAAATAACATTAGCCATTGAGATCCAGTAAATATACCCCTTCGTTTCATATTTACCAGTTTGTCTATATGTTTATCTAATACATTTTGGAAACTATCAGCATCAGACTCACAGACTTCAAGAAGTAATTTTTGTGCACACTCAGTTACAACAAGCAGTTTGTGATGTGCCACTAAAACAAAAATATGTGTAATCTTAATGTACATTTCACTGTTGTTATCCCTTTATAATGAGGAGGTAAAAAGCGTTATTTATAGTAATGAATGTTTCGAAAACTACCATAATGTTCTTACATAAAAAATCCAAATCTCTCTGGTACGCTTGTTCATCTTTTTTAATATCTAATAATGAAAAATCATCAAACTTTTCAACCATTCAAGTAATCTGAACTGAAGATAAGTTAATCTTGTTGAAAAACCAACCAGCTTCCCAGTGTTTAAACAATTGTTTGTGAAACGACTCTTAAATAACATTGTAATAGTTAGATTGCATTTGTCCATAATAAAATGTTCTGCCTTGCTTTTTGTTTAACTGAACAACTTCTGAAATCTCTAGATGAGTTTCACTGATTATGAAACTAAATGTCAAAAGGATTTCTGCTTTCTGTGTCTGCTGATCAAAAAGAGAATAAAAGCATAACCAGAATTACTTATGTTTCATTATTGCATCGATAATTTAACCGGCTTGCAATCAAATTGAATAATAACTTTACAACTTTATTATGCAAACAAGTTTACAAGTTTATACGAACTTGAATTCTGTAAACCCTTATTCGCAAGGCGAAACTGCAAAAATTTTGGAATTAAATCATTGTCACGACAATAACAAAGGAATTCAAGGTCTAATTTCGCTTTCCTAAGTTTCAAATCATTCTTTTCAAATTTCCGTAAAACTTTCACACAGGGATCTCCATATCGACCTCTGATGATTGTAGATATTGATTCCGTTGTTGGAAATCGTAATCTTGCTAGGAAAATAAACACTAGCGCAGCAACTCGGAAGAACAGCATCTTTTGTAAATAAAGATTTGGATAAAGAAGAGATCGACTTACGTTCAGGTGTTACGTTGATGAACTGCGATCGATACCAGCTAATGTATTGAACCGAACGTTGTCCAAACCGTCGTTGTTGTTTTCTTTTTAATTATTCTTAAACCATACTACATCTCGAAGAATTTTACTTGACAACTATGGATCTTTATCATACAAGAACCACTATTGTTATCATTTATAACGCTCGTTCAATACATTAGCTGGTATCGATCGCAGTTCATCAACGTAACACCTGAACGTAAGTCGATCTCTTCTTTATCCAAATCTTTATTTACAAAAGATGCTGTTCTTCCGAGTTGCTGCGCTAGTGTTTATTTTCCTAGCAAGATTACGATTTCCAACAACGGAATCAATATCTACAATCATCAGAGGTCGATATGGAGATCCCTGTGTGAAAGTTTTACGGAAATTTGAAAAGAATGATTTGAAACTTAGGAAAGCGAAATTAGACCTTGAATTCCTTTGTTATTGTCGTGACAATGATTTAATTCCAAAATTTTTGCAGTTTCGCCTTGCGAATAAGGGTTTACAGAATTCAAGTTCGTATAAACAATGTCAACGCAAGTTATTAATAGAAAAGTTTACAAGTGTTAAAGTATACGATGAACCATTTAAAGACAAAGGCCCTCTTAAATATCACAGGCAAAGTCTGAAGCATAACATCTTCTTATAGTAATACGCAATCTTGTTTTTTTTTACCTAACTTTGAGAGAAAGAATTTTAGGAAATTTTAGGCATTTCTTCATTGGATGTTTATTTTTTCTGTATTAGTATAGGGGGAATCTCACATTAGGGGAATCTGTAGGTCCATCTTATGGGTTTTCAGTACTTCGTGGAGGGTTCTGCCTTTTCTTTTAGATTATTAGAGATTGAATAGTATAGATGAATGTAATGCAAGGAGAAAATCATGATTATATACATATTTACATGGTTTTTATATCATGATGCACAAATGGAGTTTTGGGTTCGGTACATTTCCATAATTCATAACAGAATAAAAATCAGTTTTAAAGATAGAAACGTCCGAAGGTATGTCTGTTTTTGTTTACTTTAGTTAAATAGGGAAATTTGTTATTTTCTTATACTTCAGAAGCCCACAATCTCTTTTCTTAATCTCTTTTCTAAATCTTTGTTAGTAGCCAGGTGGTAAGAAATGTTCTGCGTAGCTGTACAACTTAAATAGGGGTAATAGCACTGAAAAATAGGGGAAATAGTATTTTTGTATGATCAAGCAAACATTTTTGTATATAAACAGACTGATCATGGCAGTATAAATCGTGTAAAATCATTTTATGGAACAAAACTGTAAAATGTTTATACACGCTACACTAGTTAGATCTATAATATAAATTCCTTTCTCTTATGACACTTTTTTTCATCAAATGTCTGAGTTCTCATCTCCAGTATTTTATGTTAAGCTAATCATTTTCAATCATAAACAACAAGTGATATTTATATAGATTGTGGAAACACAAGTTTGTTCTATATTGTGTCTCTAGAAAATTGTTCCTATCAGATTGTTAACTAAAAATTTAGAAATTTATAATACTCCTTTATGTAGCAAGAAAGGAAAATAAAATTAAGACTTTCATCATAATCATCAAAAGAAACTTTGTGACCATGTGACAAAATTTTCCAATTGCAATATGTCTGTATGTCTGACGGTTTTTTGTGTAACATAATGCACTAGCCAACACCCTTGTAATATTTTAAAATAGTAATCAACGCAACTGCCAGATATTTAATGTTAAAAAGCAAAAAATACAGTCGGTCACATAGACACAACGTTCTAATGAATATCATGAGAATAATTCCATATTCCAATTAAAAATGCATTCAAATTTCTGTAAACACGAAAGATAAGATAACATAAGATGTGTATATTTTCAACTCTAGATTTATACAATTATTTTCCGAGATAAATAGTCATAAGAGAATAATATAACAAACTTTAGAGTTTGAAAAAATCCTAGAAGACCTGGTTGGTCTTATCATCGAGAACCGCAATTTTGTTGTGATAAATGTGTATGCATTTTATTCTAAATATGTGGTGCGCAATAGCGAATACTGAATTCCGAGATTTGTTTTTGATTTTTGGCTCTAATAACATGTTTGTATACTTCCCAGATGGTTTACATGTATAGATTTCATGGAATATTGTAGGTGTTATGCCCAGCTTACAGTTAAATGTAAAGAATAGTGTTTGAAACAAGTTTATCTCAAAAACAGTCAAGATATTAATTTTGTTGAAATTGGTTTTAAGTGTGTAAATTTATCTTTATCCTACACGGATTGTATGCTTTCGTTTCCTGTGGAGTATTTGTAATTTTACCATATGAGTACCTAGTGTTTGTATGAAAAACTGTTCCTGTCCTCATTTAGATTTTTAAAGTCACTTATCTTGGATTGAAAAATGGGGTGTTAAATAAAATTACTATGTATATCAAAATTGGATATAAAGTTGAAAAAAATATGATGTAACATGATTACATTCCACAGAGGTAGACTTAGGGGCTATTTATATGGAAATATGTCATCCCTAGACTGGAAAATAAAAGCATTTATATGGAAACATTCAGCCCGGCATTAACCTTGTATTGTACGCTGATATGTGCATGCTCAGCCTATTACGGCAAAGGTTTGCAGGGAGAGCATTTTCACCTGGAAGATGAATTTTTCTCATGAAAACGCGACATTTTGATTACATGTATTTCAGTTAAATTGTGAGATTGAACTCCACCCGGACGCAGGTGGAAAATCTCAGCCTGGGATGAAATTTCTCCATATAAACAGCCCCTTATACATTGATCAGCCTTTATGAGATCAAAAAAAAAAAATAACTAAGGTGTCTAGGCAAAATGTATAGATAGATTTGATAGATATAATAGTCAACATTATATTTTTTTGCTATATATTAATATTATTAGAAGAATGGATGTGTTTGTGTAGGTATCTGTTAGGTGAAAATAAATGAAAATGAAATCTAACCTTGAAAAGGAGTGACTACACCGAACTCATCACTGGTCAAGCAAAATCCAGATAAATCACATTCACGTAATACTTGATTCAATTCAGCAAGTGGATCGTTTGGGAGTTTGTGATGGATCCAATAACTTAAAATTTCAACATAATAACCCTTTTTCAAAGCTTTATGTAAAAACGCTGCATCTACATCATGTGGGAGTAAGGTTTTTACCACCTTTTCAGCTTTGATTGGATTTTCTGACAACAATTCTCCAATTTTATAAGCCAGCATTCTCTCTACAACAAAATTTATCATGCCTTTAAACATTAAGTCATACTATAATTACTCAAGACTTTGGTTGAGAAATCATTATGTTAAGACAGTTCTTCCATGTAGTTAAAAGAAGAAAATGAGCTGCTTAATCGTAAGCAACGAAAATTTTTCAGTAAACATTATAAATGAATCAGTTTTCTGATGTTGCATTACTGTTTGCTAAAAGTATTTTTTCACACAATCATCAAGGCAACTACATACAACTACAGTAAAAACAAAAACGTTCGACTTGACAATTTTTTTGTTAAAAATAAGTACAAAAATTTGATTAGTCTCACAGTTTTGTTCCCCAAACCTTTTTGTTTTAGTACTTTCACTTATAACCTGAGAAAATTAACCTTAAAAGAAATGAAAATAAAAACACAATAACTGCCACAATATTGAAAGACACACCTTTTTCACCTCATTATATGTTTCTTTGTCTCCTCCTACACTACCAATTTTAGCAAAGTTTCACTAGGATACATTATATTATGGATTGTTTAAAAGATTTTCACTAAATTCTTTGCTGAAACATTTTGTTCTCAATGTAGATTCATGTAATTAAACACAAATAAATGAAAAATGTTTTCAGTTGCTCCCAATAAAATCCAGAAATTGTTCAAAATTGGAAAATAATTGAATAATATAAAAAAATAAGGAAATGTTACCTGAAAAACTCAAAGGGAAACCTCCATAAGTCATTTTCAATGCTGTCACCAATGGGAATGTTTCTTTTTTCTGAGAATCTTCTTCCAAATTTTGAATGATATTCTGAAAAAGGAAAAGGTGTTGAAGCTTCATTGACTATAAACACAGCCTTGGTTATGTAATCACCAATGTTATAAATAAACTGACCAGTTCTCAGGTGTTTTCTTTTGTCACATTTGTTATGACATAAAAGAACATGGAGCAAGCACAAATCAAATAATGTCACAAAAACTGAGGAAGGTCTACTTTAAGAGCAGAATTTCAAGAAGAAAAAAATTAGCAGAATTTTTGGATTTAACTTTCACTAATTACAATTTTTAGAATGGATTTGGTGCCAAAACCTTTGCAAAACAAAAACTTTTCAAATTTTAAATTTTCACAGAAATGGCCACAAACCGTGAAAGTTTCTGTTTTGGAAAGTTTTTTGCTCTTTAATGTATAAAACTTTCTGCAGTTAGAGTGTTAAACCTACAAGGATATGTTTAGCCGCCAGCTGAAGATTGAAGTCAAGGACATCAAAGATGGTAGATATGCAAGGATAAGCCAAAAAGTGAAATGAAAAAAACTGAAAATGTGACTACCAATGTTTATTTCTCCTATTCAAAACCCTTTCAAAAACATTTTGACAATTAAAAATGTAAAATTGTAAATGCATAATTTGGTATTTTGACCGACATTACTTAAAAAGTCATTTTTTTATAATTTAAAATTTGTCCAATTTGAATATTTTTTCTTCCCATTGAGATCCCACTGTATTAGTACTGCATTAGAACAGAAGTGCTGAATTTAAATAGGTAAAACAAATTAATATAATGACAATTGACACTCCATAACTTACCTTGCATTTATCTTCAATCCTTTCCTTTATGAAGTGTTTCTGTTCAACTATTATCTGATCAGTGACTTTCGAGTAACAGATGATTTTAAATTCAACTTTGAGAAACTTGCATTGCTCATCAGATGGAAATGTGAGCGTGATTTCACATCCATTGAGTTTGCATTTATCCAGAATATCAGTAAAATAATTTTCCCTAACAATAACACCAAGTTCCATTTTTATTTTATCTCTTTCAGAGTTTGTCTTTCCACCAGATATCAAAATATTAACATTAATTGAGGAAAATTCATATCCAACACATCGAACTTTCAGAATTGAAATACCTGTAGTTCGTTTAAGTGCTGGTTCAAGCACACCTTTCAGTTCATTCATGATGCGTACTGCTTCATCCGATGATGTGTCTTCGTATTCTTTAGAGATGATATAATTTTCTACAGATTTAATTCGAAGTGTGGCAATAACACAAGTATTTCGATTTAAGTCCTTAAATTTGAATTTATTTAAAGAAATATCAACAAATTCACTACATCCATTTAAATTAAGATGATTAGTCAATATTTTCTTTGACTCATATTGAAATTCTTTGCGTAAGGAAATTGATGACTCACTAGTAAGTTCTTCAACTTCAGTTAATTTATCCCACTCCTCTGTTGAAAGTTTGAATGTAATTGTTAATGGAACACAATAAACATTCCGAATGATTAAAGTGTTAATGTGTTCGTCTGGAAAGCAAACACGCAAATATACATCTTTTTTAGCCATCAACACGTTTTCTAGTTTCAGTTTTTCATGTTTGTATACAGAATCATCCATAAACCCTGCCTCGCAAAGTAGTGTTAACACTTTAACTATGATATCTCTCCACAAGTTTAATTTCTTTTCCCATTCAAGAGCCAGTTGACCTTTAGGCTGTTTTTCCATACTGTCACTTACATCTTTAAATTCTTTAGGAGTGTAATGTGAATCAATGTTACGTAAATATTTGAATTCCCTTACGCCTATGTTGGAAAACTTACATTTATCACAACACCGTGTACAGCTTATGCAGTAAGAACAACACACTGTATCATATGTGCATGCTGCCTTATCAGAATGTATAATTTGATCTATTGGACAACATTTTTTCGTACAAGTTGGATATGCTGGCACCTGTAGCAATATTTCACAAACTGGTGTTGTATCAATCATATTAACATCAATACTAGTTTTAAAGATCTTAGGATCGGAATAAATTTTGCTTTTGATATCATCATATTTTAATGCCTCTATCTTAAAAACATGCTGTTTATGATGTTCCAAAATGGTTGACAATGCTTCACCGGGTGTTCCCACTTGAGCATTCAAAGCAATGTCACTGTTTAGTGATAAAAATTGAAGCAATTGCTGTGAGAAAAATTGAGATATCCGCTTAAAGCATAGAAGTTTGCATTCCAATTCAGAACGTTCTTCTTGATAAACAGTACTCATTCCAAAGATTTGTAATTTTGTATTTACTTTCCTAAAAATAACAATTAAAAGAAACTAATAACAGACTATATATAGTAGGAAATTAATCTTCTTGGAGTTTTAAATTTTAATTTAAAATTAAAATTTTCACAAATTTAAAATCCCAAAAAAATTCACAATTAGAAATCATGTATAACTAAAATTATACACTCAAATATAATTAAAACATTTTTCTGTGTACAATATTATGGACTACAAACATTATGAGACTTACAATGAATACAAAAATATATAAAAACAAAAATGATAGAACTTTTAATCACTATTTCGGTATTAAGCATTTATCAGAATGAAACTCACAACTCTTTTTCCAGATGTTCTTTCCTGAAGGTATTCCAGCTTCCTCAGACTAGTTCTACAAGTAAATTTTCTCTAAGAAGAAAATAAATTTGACTCCTTTACAAAATGGAAATATAAATGTCAAGCCACTTCTCAAAGCATTGAATTTGGCATCAATTCTTTTTATATTCTTCATGCTATCCCCTCCACAAACCCTTGAAAAATAGAAATTAAGATAATTAAGTTAAAATAAAGTTAAAACACTATTATAATACCCCAGTATCTGTGTCATTTATCATCTTCTCTAAATAATTCACAAACAGAAAAAAAATATCAGATATAAATATAAAAAATCCTAAAGATTTTAGAATTAAAAGGAATACTACAGAAGTAATATATTTATATACAATAAAAAAACATTAAAAAGTTTCTGCTTCAGGACGGAAATAATGGATTTACTTCTTGAATAACTCTTGAATACTAATAACTCCCAAACGTCACAAATGTTTAATTGCTACTCTGCATACCCTTTCCTTACCCAAAGGCATTTCAGCTTTTTTAGACTAGTGCTGCTATTGAATTTATTATAAGTGAACAATTATAAGACTAAAAAAAAATAAAATAAAAATGTATTATTAATAAATCTCCGTTGGGAAACGGACATAATGATGTCAAGATACTCTAAGCATTGGTTTCGGAAGCAACTCTTTCATAATATATTCTTTGCGCTGTAAAATAAATCTTATATTAGAAGAATATCTATCATCGATATCGACAAGTCGTTAAAGATTGAACACGGTGTTAAAGCCACCATGTACCTACTTCCAGAAATTTGTATAATAATATGATATAATAATGAACTTAAAGAACTGTACAATATCCTTTTAAGTTATTTAGTGACATCTCCCAATATGTCCTTGGTTTAGCATATTTATCTAGTACAGATTTCACTTTCATAGTATTTTTATCTGTTCCTTTTAATTCATTTCGTATATCATACAATTCATAAAAAATCCCAACATTATCCACTTGCTCCATTGAAGAAATAACACAATCTAAATGCTTCTGCCAGAAATGAAAGTATTCCTCTACCTCGATTGTTTTGAGAATGACTTTCTTCAACAAGTGTATGAACAGTAGAGGATAGTTTTTCTTCGCAGTATGGTACACGTCTTTACGGACAACTAATTGCACCATCTCGTGTATGTTGATGCTACAGTTTATAGCATTACCACCATATCGAATTTTTTATGGTTTCTCAGTTTTCCTAGTTCGGCTTTATGTTTAATCAATACACATTGGAAATTATCAGCATCAGACTCATAAACTTCAAGAAGTACTTGTCGTGCACACTCAGTTGCAACAAGCAGTTTATGATGTACCAACTCTGAAAGAAAAAATAAGTATAATAAGTACTCTTAAGTACATTTTGCTGTTTTTCTCTCCGTAAAATGAGAATGATAAAAACATTGTTACATCTATCTATTGTCGTGTTCTCAAAAATACCAAAGCACTCTTATAAATCTAAATCTGGCTAGTATATGTTTTGAGAAATAAAAATAGTCAATAAACAGTTAAGTCACATTCTAATTCCTGAGTGCATATGTACTTCTGAACATCAGACTTAATTCCTTCAACCAATCCATTTTTCTTTTTTCTACGTCACTTAAACCAACCCAATATAAATTATATTATATGAAAATGTGATTGGATGTGTCTCCTATTAGTGTAAACCAACCGTGTGCGATTTTAGTCGAATTGTGCACTTTTTGCTAAAAGCATGAAATTTTGCATATTGTTATTTTAGGGTATTAACTTTGATTTGAGTCCGGGACCCACAAAATAGAGCCATTTTTGGCCTGTTTTGGCCGTTTTTATATACAACTGTCGCTCAACGATGTCATTGTAGTGCTTGTATCTTTCTAGAGATGCCATTGTATTGCATAGTCATTAAAACCTTACTGTGTTGTGATAAATATTTATATGCTATTTTGTCTGATTTAAGACTATTAATGAATATTGTATTGAAATTAAGAAGTAATAATGTCGAAAAGAAGAAGTGTGGTGGCTGTTGACACTGAAAAGTGTCCAAAGACGACCAAGGCTAATCAAGATGGAGGAGTTGATTGGTTACGCTGCTTCATTTGCCAATCAGACGAAACAGAGAATCTTCAATCATCATTGCAAGCCTTGACTGGTGATAAAGAAAAGCCATACAGAGAATTGGCGAAACGTATTATAAAATTTGATACAATTGATATGTTGCCAGTGTATTTAGACATTGAAAGGTTAAAAGATGGAGAAGTTACACTTGATAACTCGCTTATTAGACATAAAGCGAAGTTTCACAAGTCTTGTAAGAATAAATTTGGAAAGGACAGGCTTGATAGAGCTATTCAGAAATATGAGAAAGCAAGAAATAATGAGAGAGGTATATAGACTAGAAGTACATTCAAGTATAGCCATATAGTTAAGCTGTTGTTTTTAGGGTTGATAGAAGCTTTTACCTGTTCTGGTGACTCAACGGAACTTGTTCAATTGGGAACTAAAGATGTGATGGGCGAAGATGCTGCGAAAATTGTCTTGAGAATTGAGGAGCTTGGAAAGACACAGTATGAAGAATTCCGAAACACAAGGATTTTTACGAAAACAAGTGCGATCGACACACCCATAAAGAAGAACAACGTGTCAGTTTTCAAAACACCCTGCACGAAGGGGAAATCAAGCAAAGCCGAAACGAAAGAGTTAAAGATGCACATCAGACTGTTTTCCCAAATGTACATAGCAACACAAGCCAGAGGTGGAGATCTAGATGATTTCTTTTGTCACGAGACACTCCCATACCCTCCTGCGTTATCAAAAAGTGGTCAAATGCGTTCAGGAAACAAATCTGATTTTGCAAAATGTGTTCATCCGTCAGAAGCCAAATCTACTACGCCTGTGGTGAACGCAGCCATTTTAGAGGGATCCGTGATTGTAAACATGACGAAGCCAAAGAAAAATCAGAATTTCAAAAATTATGCCGCAGAAAGTTTTTACCCACAGGTGGAAAAATACTACCGAGAATACCAATCGCAGCGAGTAGATGTGGTGTTTGACACTTACAAAAGTCTTAGCCTGAAAGCAACAACAAGAACGAAGCGAGGAAAAGGCATACGTAGAAAGGTACACGATGATTCGATTGCGCCCTCAAATTGGCATGGATTTCTTCGTTTGGATCAAAACAAAACGGAATTATTTGCCTACCTTTCGAAGGAGTTAATACTTAGCAGTGATCACCAAATAGTTTTAACGTGTGCCTATGCTACAAATTGCATCACCAATAGCGGTCAGATGACATCTTCATTTATTTCACCCTGCAACCACGAGGAGGCAGACACAAGGGTATTTTTACACGTTAATGATATGTCACTACAAGGCCATAGTAAGATCACAATCCGCACCGTGGATACAGATGTTCTGGTGATAGCAGTCTCCGTATTTGCTCGATTAAAAGAACAAATTGAAGAACTGTGGATCGATTTCGGAACGGGAAAACATCGTCAGTTCTTCCCAATACACGTCATTTTCGGCAATTTAGGGCAGTCAAAAGCTCTAGGGCTTCCATTTTTTCATGCCTTCACAGGGTGTGATCAAGTATCGTATTTATCACAAGTTTCAAAGGGTTCAGCTTGGAAGACTTGGGATTTATTTGATGACATCACCCCTGTTTTTGAAAGGTTAAGCTGTCAACCATCGCATTTTGACGTGGAAGAATTGCTACCAATAATCGAAAGGTTTACAGTGCTACTGTACAACAGAACATCGAATTGCCTTACCACTAACGAGTGTCGCAAAGATTTGTTCTGCAAAGGACGTTCCATTGATTCCATTCCACCAACAAGCGCAGCTTTATCAAAGCATGTTCTGCGATCCTCATACATCGCTGGTTATGTTTAGGGCCAATCAATTATCGCTAATCAGGTTCTACCTCATCCGGAAGAATGGGGGTGGAAAATTGTCGATGGAAGTTTCATCCCACATTGGACTGACCTACCTGATGCCACTGTTGCCTGTAGACAACTGATTAAATGTTCATGTAATCCCGAAATAGGTTGTAAGGGACGTTGCAAATGTGTTAAATCTGATTTCTTTTGCACGGAACTTTGTAAATGCAGAGGAGAATGTGAACGTGATTAAATCGAACATTGAGTTTTATTTATGACAGCTGTTTAAGTATTTTTATTAGGATCTTAAATAACCATTGCTTAAGGTTATTTACTTTCCAATTTACCGACTTCTAAGAGATTAACTCGATACTTTTTATGTGTATGACGTCATAGTGCTCACTTTGAGCATCAATAACTCTTTGTACATTAATTTTTATGACACGAGATAGCCCTTTTTGGAATCTACATAAAATTTCCGATCCAATGATGTATGATATGTCCAGTTATGGCAAAATTGATTTTTTAGGCAAAAAAAGTGCCTATGTCAGCAAAAAATCCAAATTTTTTTTGGGTCCCGGACTAAAATCGAATTTTGTAGCCTGAAGAAGCAATGTGCAAAATTTCATGCTTTTAGCTAAAAGTGCACAATTATATCACCATTGGTTTACACTACTATATTTTGAAGCTCTTTTCTCACCTGGTAAGTTGAGTTCACTTAGTTTCAGAATATCTAAAGAAAATGATAATCATGTCAGTAAAAAGTACCTTGAAACTAAGTGGAAAAAGTTGAGTGATGCAACAACATAATGAATCAGTAGCACAACAAAAAAACGTCAGCTCAGCTATCTTAAGAGAAGAGTTTGTGTTTCATATTTTTTTTTGCCTTATATCACAAAATCTTTTTCCTTGCTAAGATCATAATTTATAAATTACAGTCCGAACCAATAAGAATAAGATCCCATATATTAGAGATTTTTGATGTATGTTTTTAACAAGTCCGTTTTATTATCAAAACAAGGACTGCCCCAAAAAACCTTTTTTTCAGAAAGTACAGTCTGAGTTCTGCAAGGACTTGTGAAATGCACTAAACCACTTTTAGCAATTGCCAATAAGTTTTCCAAGATGGGACAACATGTAATCATGCGAAGCATACATGTAAGTTCTAGAAAGCATGGTGGCCAACAAGTTTGTGAACAAAGATTTTTTTCAAAAAGAATCTCATACATACATTTTCGCATTATGTCTCTTGAATTAGTATTACTTGAACTCTTGGGCAGTATTTGAATATTTTTTCGCTTTATTTTGGTGTTTACAATGAATTTTGTAGGATTATGTTTTTGTTGTGCTGTTGTGTTTATGGAAAACCTCTTTTTATATTCACACTCTTAACGTGACTAACTACACATTTTTCAAATCCTACACATATTTTGGATGTTTCAACACCTGTTTGTGGTTTTTAAGGTGATTAAGGATATAAAAGGTTAAACGAAAACTGCTCTTTTTGCCTCTGTTTTAGTGACACATTCAAGTCAAGATATTTATATGTGTTGGTTATTATTATTTTGCAGTATTTCAGACTTTGAGATGGCTTATCATCCTACAATATATTATTAACATAAATCTCTGTTGATTATGCAATGTGTGCTAACTATGTGATTAGAAATAAATGAATTTTGTTTATAAAGAAAACCAGCCACAGTGTTTGCAATATGGAAATTATGTTGAAATCCTGTGGTTTTGAAATCACAGTACTTCGGATATTATGCTGACAATGAAGTACAAAATCTGCTTACATAAAATACATCAAAGAAGTGATTGGCCACGTAACATACCCACACTGACGCTTCATTGGAAGCATCAGAAAGAAGTGATATTTTTTATTTGGAAGTGAAAATTTTGGTGTGAAACCATCTGATTAGATATTGTATCTTTCAAAGATATGTTTCTGCATTGTTTATCATTTTCAAAATGTTTATGATTTCCTATGTTATTGAATTGTAATATAAAAATTTAGCTGAAATAGCAGTTATACATTAATTTTGAGAGGATATATTACTGCAAAAGCTTTGGTCCTAAATTTGTGAAATTGAAAATTGAAAGCATCTATCTTATGATGTCCAAGGAATCAATCAGTACGGATTTTTCATTTAATGAATTTTCTTTTAGCCAAATCAGAAAACTTTACCTCAAATTACTTGTACATTTTGAACAAAGTTCTTCAATTATTCATGTGAATGGTTTTGAAATATTATTAAGTGGTTCTTGAAATTATTTTTTTAAACCATCTCTTCAAAGTTCTCTTGCATATAATTGGGCGGTTGAATATTGGTTGGTCGAGGAACTAATTTTTGTTATTAGGATACCGTAGTTTCTCTTTGCCACATTTTTTAATGCTCCTCTTCAATAAACGTCAGTCCCTTTAACTGGCAGAGAACATTTAAAAGAAATAATGAAATTGGTGAATGCTATAAGCCTTTGCAGTTGCATTTTAAGGGTATTTTTAAACAATCCCAGTAAAGACCCCAAATGTGGTAGCCTATAACGGTACACCATGTTTTCCAGAAACTCTATTGAGTTTCCCTGACTTATCAGTGTGAATAGAAGTCATTATAGTTAATCCCAATTCCCGTTATCATCAGAATAGAATTTCATTACAATCTTTAATTTCAGAAGGTGTGTTACAATGATGTATACCTGTTTCAATGTAATTCACGAAAGAATCCATCTTAATATATTTAAACAATGCTTTCAAACAAGCCCATGTTGGTAAATGATTCTGACGAATTTCAGTCATTATTCCATCTAACTGTGAATTCACTTTTGACTCATCAAGGTAAATGGCAGCAACATGTTTATATGGGATCAAAAAATGCCCAATATATCTTGCGTAATGTTTACATTCTTCGGTAATGAGCTTATATATTTGTTCTCGATGTTCATTTACCAAGTGTACCGCATCTTCCAAATCTGAAATGAGGAAAGAAAAAATGTCTTCCATTCGTTTACTATAGGGTCCTTAACATACTGGGAATGGAACTTTGAAGCTATAAGTCCAATGAATCCATTATTCCCTCAAACTTACTGATGGAAAAATGAACTTATAAACATTTTCAAGAATTTAGAGACCTTAGTCATCAGTTTTTATAGCAACCAGTTACCCTGAACTTTTCTGAAGAAAATGAGTCTAAAGCGCAACATCATAAATAAAGCATCGGAAGTGTATGTAAAATGGGATAGAATTTAAGGTACTTTTCTTTATGCTTGAATGTCTAGTTGATTTGTGGATCGTTGTAATAGTTTGGCCAATGAAAGGGGGGCGTGGGATCCAAAAAGTTTAGAAAAAAGGGACATTTTAGAAATGGGGGAACTGAACCCCATTTCCAACTATGTATTATAGTGGAAGAGGAGAGTCACACTTCAAAATCATAATGGAATTTAGTGGAACAGAACAGTCTTGTTTATTTGTGTAAACAGAAAATGAAAGATAATGAATCTGACCTTCAAATGGAATGACATTATCCAAATCATTACTTGCCAAGCAAAATTCAGACAAATAAAATTTTCGTAACACATGATTCAATTTGACAAGTGCATCATTTGGGCGTTTATGATAAATCCAGTAACTTAAAATTTCAAGATAATGGCCCTTTTCCAAAGGTTTTTGTAAAATTGCTAAATCTACATCATCTGGGAGTAAAGTTTTTACCACCTCTTTAGCTTTTGATGGGTTTTTTGGCAATTTTATTCCAATCTCATAAGCCAACAATTTCTCTACAACAAAAGGTGAATGTCCAGTCATGTTGAAACTAATCTCAAAAAACTCAGAACTGAAAAACAATTTGCAATGTTGGGATAGTTAACTTCTTTGATGCAGGCAAACAAGAAGATCAGCCACAAACTGAACTTCATCATTTTAAAAATGCTTTGAGTTTGTCAATTGTCAAAATGGTAAATAACCCTATGCTTAAAATCAAAAT
Source organism: Turritopsis rubra (assembly GCA_039566895.2). Lineage (NCBI taxonomy): Eukaryota > Metazoa > Cnidaria > Hydrozoa > Anthoathecata > Oceaniidae > Turritopsis > Turritopsis rubra. The sequence continues at coordinate 6,859,487 of CM077630.1, read as the reverse complement.
ATTGATTGCAATGAAATTTTATATGAGAAATATGCAAGGGCTTTTAGCAATGCTTTCCTTATCAATGGTTACTTTCTTCTTTTTGCAAATGCCACTTTCCCAGAAAATCCAAAGGTAATTTAATTGACTTCTTAGAAAGGAAATACTATTCAGTGCCATAGAAATGCCCCCACACTTGTTAAATTTTCCCCAACCAACCAATCATTGAAGAGCACTTAGTAGAACAAATCATAAAGAAAACAAAAAACATAATCAACCGGTTAAAACTTACCTCTGAACTTCATCTGGATGTTCACACATGGTTTAACTTTTCATGACAACTTTTTGATTTTTATTCTAAATGAAAAGTACAAAACTATACTTCAGATTTTTTATTTCATGTTCAGAAAGTTTGCAATTCCTATGTTTTTGGTGTTAAAATCTTAAGGTCCAATTTCCATCATGTAGATTTTAACGCATAGAAAACCTACATTACCTATGATAATCTGGTACAAAAATCATTAATGTAAGTATCGACATTTTAATGCTGATATTCATTGGAACCTTATATGGTTACATTACACAATACTCTTGTTTTTTTGTTAATCAGTTACTAAACCCTTCATGGAACTGCCAACAAGTAATAATATTGAAAAGGAAGCAGAACTAAGTTAGGCCATAATAATACAGCATGAAAACAGAATTTAAGAAAAAGTCAGGTAAAGGCCGTTGTCCACTTACATTAAACTTTCTGTGGAAAGGTACGGAACGGACAGGAAAAGTTATTGAGCATGCGTACAGGCACTGCTTACATCATGTGCTCAGAAACTTTTCCGTTCCATTCCGTTCCATAGAAAGTTGAATCGAGTTCAACTTTCATGATGTCACTTATGTTCTTACAATATTCTTGAAAATGAACATATGAGTGATTATCTTTTCCATAGAGTAAATATCAGCCTAGTAAAGGAGCAAAACTTGATGATGGTGGTTGATTAATTTGCAACTGGATTTACAATTATCTTACTACTGGAACACGTAAGGTGAAAATTATGAATAAATTTTTTCTTTTGAAAATCCAATTTTATGATGAATCTATTTGGTCCAGACATCTGAAAAAAAAAGACCATGTTCTTTTTTTCAGAAGCCCAAACTACTTGAACATGGACTCTACCAAACCACAATAATAAAAATACCTACAAATATTTGCAACATCAAGAACCACTAAAGAGAAATGCTTGTATATAAATTTGTTCATCAAAAACAAAACTTTGTATATATTTTCGTTAAATCCAACAGTTTAATTTCTTTCAAATCTGATGAATAAACAATACTCGAACTTCAAACACCGAAGAATCAACAGAACAAGAACCGGTGACCACTATTAGTATTCCTTATGTATCTGGTATCAGTAATGCTTTACAAAGAATATTCCGTACACACAACATCAAATGCAGATTTCGATCAACGGAAACTCCTCGTAACATATTATCTCATCCGAAAGACAAGATCTCAATGAACGACACAAATAACGTGATATACCAAATTCCATGTAGTGATTGTGAATCAGTTTATATAGGAGAAACAAAAAGAACATTTGAGCAACGCATCAAAGAACATATGCAAGCCGTACGGAATGGCGATGTAACCAAAAACGAAATTGCTGACCACTGTTGGACTAATGACCACAAGTTTGATTGGGAGAATAGAAAGATCCTTGACAAGGAAAAAGGATGGACTGCTCGAAAAGTCAAAGAGACTATATACAGTGTCAAAAACAATTCCAGTATTAATAGTACATCGTATAATGTTCCTGCGATATGGTTTCCAGCTCTACGCAAAACAAATTATTGACATTGCTTCCTTCCAGGTCCGAAATATTGACATTGCTTCCTTCCAGGTCCGAAATAATTTCGATCCTAATTTCGATCCTACTGAAAACATATATAAACTTTACATCATTCATTTACAAACGCCCAATGATGACAGTAGTAACTGTCGAAACGTCGCAAACAAAAACAACCGGTCTACGACATGATAAACTCTAATTATATATATGATGAATACCTTTTACTATAATATTTATTTTTTTAGACTGCAACAAAATGTTATCAAATCAATGTCTTAATAATTTATGAAATAGATTATCAATTTTTAAATTCTCATTTCAAACAACAAATAGTAATTCAATTTCCATTCTGTATTCTGAATTTCCATTCTGTATTCATTTCAGTTCTGTTTTTCATTTATGTAATATTCTTCAATATAATTTCCCAGGAAGAATCTTCATCATTCCCTAACAGTTCAGGTTGGTACTATCCTGAGAAAAGATCTACACAATATATATTAAACGTAGCAACAATACTACAAGTTTCATAATGTTTTTCAGCCGCATTATCAGAAATATTGAAAAGTTTATTGTTTGATTTGGTGACTATCATCAAAGAACACCTTACACAATTAAGATGCTGATCTAATTTCCTTATGCATGATCAATACACAAAAGATATTCTATAAAAAACAAAATAGTTACAAAAATCTGGTACTTCCATGTAAAACTAAAACACTAAAAGGAATTATGAATGATAAAATTTGGGGCAACGACTTTGTGTATCACTATTCTAAAAAACAGCCTGACATCTCTATGAAAGCTCACCCTCAGCAATACCGGCGACCGCCCGGGTCTTTTCCACGGATAGTGATACACAAAGTACATACCAAATTTGGCCATTCAGGTAATATAAAATATGTGACAATTATGAGATAATAGAAATTAATTTGCGATATTGCTTACAAACAACAAACATACAAATTATAAATTGTTCAAAACATTTTTAACTTTAAGACAATTCCACTAACAATTTTTAACAGTAAGAATTAGACGAAAACGTGAACAGTTTTGAAAACTTTACTAATTTGCAAGGTTGAGATAGTTACCTTCTTCACTACATTCAAAAAAAGAAAAGAATCTGCAACATGATTTTGATTATTTCGAAAATATCAAATTTGTAAGTAAGCCTACTTAGGTTTAATAAAAAATAATTAAAAATCAGTGCAATGAATTTAAGAAAGGGATTAGCTCAAACAGGAAATCAGATAGCAAATTGAATTATTATGAATTCTTTCACTTTATTGGTGATAGTGAAACTTTTAAGTAATATATTGGTAAATGCTGCTTTTAAAGGACTTTAAAAAAACAATACATTGACAAAAATTAGGTACCTCCATGTAAAACTAAAACACTAACAGAGTTTATAAATGATAAATATTCACCATTCAGATAATATAAAAAATATCACAATTTTTAAAATAAAAAAAACTAATTTGTGATTATTGTTTATGTACACCCAACACAATCTATAAATCGTTCAAAACATTTGCACTTTGTTATTCTTGCTTGAAACAATTTCACTAACAATTCCTTCTTGTTTGAGATAATTCAACTAATTCTTAACAATTAGAATTAGGGGAAACTATGTGCAGTATTCAAAATATTATTTCACAGAAAGGAAAGGGTAGTCCTAACTAAAATGAGGGATGAAGTGTATTGTTTATTTACAACCAAAAAATAATAGAAAAAAATTACATCCTTACATTACATAATAAAAAGTAATGCTTATATCATCAAAATTATACTCAAGTTTATGTTATGAACAAGGCTGTAATATTATCCCATCCTTCGTCTAAAATCAACTTTCGATATGTATTATGACTACATTAAGTAGACACAAAGAAATAAGTAAATAAATACTTGCCAATAAAAATTCACAAACAAACCTAAAAATTCATGGAATTCACAGAATCACAAAAAACTAGAAAAACAGCAATAAAAATAAAAATAAAATGGAAACAACTTATGAATATACACATGTTCAAATTGGACCTTAAAGTGCACTGGTTTAAAATGTTGGGATTTTAAAAATAGTCTAGCCTCAGGACAGCCAATATCAAATTCTTCAACAACCTCAGTATTTTTTTAAATGAGCAGCTGCCTCGAAGACAAAGCAGAGTCGATTTCATGATAATAACAGATATACAACAATATGAACAAATGAATATCATAATTATTCGATTATGCACCCAATTTCTTTTAAGCACTCCTTTTGAATAACTGCCTACGTAAGCTTCTCAAATTTCAATAAGTGCCCATATTTTTTTAAGCAACCATATTCTATTAAGCACTTATTTGAATTAAGCCATTAAGGATGAATTACATGGGATGGTATAAAAGTAAGAATAATGAAAGAGCTCATTATGTTTTAAAATCTATGGTAAAACTCTTTAGGAAGACATAGGAAAAACTATGAAAACAAAAATCTCGTTCTGTTAAGCTGAGAGTTTGTTCACTTCTTTTAAGGGCCCATTTCAATTTATTAAGTGCCTGGCCACTATATATTCGCTATATATTCTATATTCTTCTAAAATCTGAAAATTCCATTAAAAGTTATTGAAAAAGTTAACAATGATTTTATTTTGTCGTTCTCCCTCAGCTTTTGTACAAATTTTGACAGTTCCTTAAATCAATGAAAGATCAAAGAAAACAATGGATAATAACAACATTGATCTCCTTTTTCATTACTGTTCTGCTTTCTTGGAAAACAAGAAGTCCTTTCGGAGGGAATTAAATGCTTCTGGCATTTGTTTCGTTTGCCTAGAAACAGCATCATTCACTTTTGTCACCAAATCCTTTAAAAGTATTGCATCTTTGTTTAAAAAATCACAAACAGTTTGGATGAAGTAAGAACCTTTGGTACTTCGCCAGGAAACAGTACCTAAAACAACATTCATGTAATCACAATGATCAAATTACTAGAGACAAGTCAATAATGAAAACAGAAAAATTTTATAATACAAGTTTCCATACCTGAAATTGATGAAGCGTAAATGAAAAAATCATACAAGATCAATTGTTCATTTAGATCTGTTCTTATGTACTTATCTGTTCCATCACAGAAAATCTTTGTATTATGAGCTCCACCTTGACATGCTTGAATGAAAAATAACTTTGGTTTTCCAATTAATGATTTGCACTTGTTGCCACCAAACATGTTCCTTAATTCTGTTATCTTAATTTCTTTTTCATCAATACCTTTAACATGACCTTCACTTCCATGAGAGAGAATAAAACATACAAAACAATCATAGTTCTCATGATCAGAGTTAGCATAAGACCTGAGAACTTCTTTTATTTCATTGCCTGATTGGTCTTGATATACTTTTACTTCAAAATCGAGTAATTTGAAAGTTTCTTTTAATCTTTCCTCATCTTTCATAGTTCCCTTCCTTAGTAGTGCAGTTCCTTCGAAAGTGTTGTTGATGATGAGGCAAAGACCATGAGGAGAATTTTCCATGGCATATATATCACAAATTGATTCATCTGTAAAAGAGAAAAACACAAATCAAGATCCAAAGGCTTCAAAATAAATTTTGAAAACTGTTAATTCACACAATGTACTATCCAAAGACTGCAAAGGTAATGGATGGAGTGTGAATTGAAGCCACAAAGTTCTTGCTTTCCGGGAGATTGCTCTACCACTGCACTATCAATCAGTAGAAGAAGAGAGCGTAACACAATTAATTGGACCTGAATCTTGAGAACCAGAGGAGTGTCATTGAATTGATGCACAAATGGAGCTCAACTTCCATCCAGTCAATAGAGCAATCATACAGCAGGTCGTGGGTTCAATTCCAACTTGATCCATTACCTTTGTGGTGATTGGAAATACATTGGGTGAATTAAGTTTTCAACATTATACACTGCATCACACTGGTTCCACTACAAATTTCTGGTTCCATTACCTTTCAAATAAACAAATAAAATCTCTTGTTAATCATAATAATCTACAGAATCTAATTTTAGTTCCAAATCTTTGCAATTACATAAACTCACCCTCTCCATTAGTAATCAACATTTCCTCTGTCAGCATTGCACAGTCCAAAACATTTGCGCAAACTCTCTCTATGGTATCTATTATATTTTGTTGCTGATGAACATTCACAAATTTACCATCTTTAAGATCTTTTAAAAATGAACAGACTTCCTTATTAAACTCCTTAATTCTTGACGCATCTAATTTTTTAGCAAACATGCAGAGACTTGTTAGGTGCATTAACCACGGCTGACCAAAGCTATTATCACCAACAGGAACTTCATTTTTCAAAGCAGTTTTCAATAAGACTTTGAGGAGAGTTAAAGCATAGTTTCTATTCGAAACAGTTCTGGTACCATACATGTTATTTCTGACAACAAGTTGGACTAGATCATGCATCATAACTGTTGAACAGGAACCATTTCGATGGTTGGGTGTAACAAGCGAGAATGATTGTAAAACATCTAATGCGTTTAAAATTTTTGTCGTCCTCATACCTTCAATTTCTCCAAAAAGTGCACAATCAATGCAAGAGCCATTCATATAAGCCATAATATTCAGAAGGTCAACTGCTTCAACATTTCCTGATTTGGAAAGTTCTTCAAACGCCATTTTCCATGTTGTACAAACTGTATATGGGTAATCATCATCACCACATGGGTGCTTTAAAAGATCGGAAGAGCAACTACTAAATTCTTCTATATAATTTCGAATGGAGCAACCTCTTTTTATAAATGCAACAGCCTGTTGTAATGCTAAAGGGAAATTTCCCAACATACAACAAAGCTCTCGAATCTCTTTTTGAGTACCATGAGTTTCTTGTAAATTATGCTTCACCAGCTTAAGAGCTTCCTCGCCATTGAAAGGCTCTAATCTAATTTTGGTGAATCGTTCTCCCCAATGCTCTGATTGGGATGATATAATAATGTATGAATGTGGATATCGTGGTGGGAAAAACACCTTCAGTTCTTCATAGTTCTTAGCATTGTCGAACACAACTAAGAACTTTTTACCACTGCTAATAAAAAACTGATAAACGTCATGTGACAACTCCTTTTCAGCAGCAGTCGGTTTTTTTATATATTCTCTATGTCTATTAAAGGACATTTTTATTGACTCTTCATTACTTGAATCAATCCACAGAATGTTGTTATCAAAATTAGAGGAGTAATTATCACAATAGTGACGTAATGATTCAGACTTTCCAATGCCACCAAGTCCACACAGAACTAATCGTTTGCCTTCGATCACTTTCTTGTGCAGATTTATATCTCTTCCGACATGGGAACCTAATGGCTTGGCTAAATTACACATAACTCCGTTTTCGAGTGAATCTTGATAAGCTACTTCATCAAGGGTTTCAATATCACCTGTCTGTAATCTTTGCATTATTTCAAAATCTTTGTCCATTCTATAGTCCATATCTAATGTGATCTCAAATAACTTTCTTTCCAATAGTGACAAATTGCTTTTGTCATTCTCTGATAGATATCTAATCAAATTTTCATCAAAAGGATCATGATCGGAACAGCAAGAGTTAAAAGAAAGATCATAAATTGTGTTATGAGATAATACCCGTTCAAATACAATCGCTTGATCTAACCAAAACATGCAATGTTGTTTCGGTGAGAACCCAATCAACAATTGCATTAACCTAATGTTGTATGCATTAAGATTAATCTTTGCCTTTCTTCGTGGGAACAAGTGTTTCCATTCAAATTCATCAATTTTTCCTCTTTTCTTCCAACTTTTAAGCTCTGATTTCAACTGTGTAATGACCATGTGGAAGTTTTCCTCGTTAACATTGTAAACATCAAGGAGAAGATTTTTAGCAGCTTCTTTGGCAATCAGCAACTTGGAATAAGCAATTTTTGCTACAATGAAGAATGATTAGGTAAAAACATTATGAAGGGTCAATCATTCCATAAACTAAACATTTATTTGGTTTTTCAGACCTGATGATGTCCTCAAAATATTGTCAATGAATAATACATTGTTGAATTAGTTTATGGAATGAAGGATGATTAAATGGAAAAATCAAATATCTAAAACTATACAACCCCTAACAGTTTTATAAATATTGAAGATGGAAGTTAAATTGAGAGAAATTGCTTAAGTCTCATAACAACAAGAGTATTCTAGTAATACTTGTTGATAGAGGTCAACTTTTCATCCTTTGTTCTTAAGGAACTTCTTTCACAACGGTGAAACAGAGATCATGAAGGTTCCCATCCAACCACAGACAGCAACTCTGACATTAATATTAACTAGTTGCACAGACTTTGAGTGTATCGCTTTATTGAGTATTTATTGTGTACTTCAGAAAGATAAATGATGTTTTGATAAATTTTGTGTCATTCATAATTCTTCTAATTTAAAAAAAACATGGTCAAATAAGCTCCGCTTGAGTAAGTCCCCACTTAAAATATCTTTATTGGTAAATAAGCCCTTGGGAGATCAATACATCATTATAGCCTGAAACCACTATTGCCCAAAGTTCCATATAATATCTGGCATGTTCAAGTGCATTTTGATATTTTCATTAAATTTGGTAAAATTTGAGTCAGAGCCAAAATCGGAAAAGCAATTATAGAAGAGATTAATACAAAATAAAAACAAAAGTTAAAATATACACAAAAACCTGATGAAGTTCATACCTGGTGTGATTTGAATACCATATTCTTGGCATCCAAGTTCTATGAAAAGATTAGTCACTGTGTTTTATTTTATAATTTGGTTGGATCCAAATTCCACATTTTAATGGGGATATGATTCCAATATTATTGTACAATGGAAATTCGAAAACATCAGCAATAATAAGAAGATCAATAGAATTTTCTATTTGTGTGATAAATCAGATCTGATGTCACCACTACTAAAACTAAGCAAAACCACTTTCTGAAAATATTTTCCCTTCCATTTGAACAATAGTTAAGGTATGAGAAAATAAAGAAAGGTACTTTGTCAACATAAAAAAACCCAAAATAATAAGTAGCTTTATCGTAAAAACTTGGTCTAAAAAAAACAAACCCACCCTGGTTATGTTTAGTAAAATGAGAACCATAAACAGAGCAACTAAAAACAACTCCAAGGTAATACCTGGTTTCGCTGTAACCACTTCTAAATCTTTCGAAAGAATGGTGCATTTAGTGAAACCACATTCAATCAACACTTCATTAATTCGGGCCAGCACGTACGGTGGAGAATAACACTTTATCCAATACTTCACTACCTCCCAAATAGGATGCATTAACTTTTTATTCCCAAATATTTCGTCTAGAAAATCTTGTTCACTTGGTATCAACTTTGAAGCAAACATCTTCGCATCATCTCTATCAGTTAAACGCAGATCTGTCTCATAAGCCAACATTAGATCTGAAAGATATATAGGCTTAAATGAAATCAGACCTTTATCAAATCAAATTTTATAAAATATTTCACTATTATCAGTTGCTAGAAAACACTGAATAGAACTTTTTGTGCATACATCGTTTACATCGTTATATAACTAGTGCTTATTTGAATGATAAGCAAAGGAAATTTCATTGGTGAAATGATGGATTTGGATGTTAAAGATGCAAAGTGGAAAGCAAAGAAACTGTTAATTGAATTGGACGATTGTTAAAGAAGTGGAATTTACATATTTTTTAAAATGGCTGTGTCATTTCGATAGGTTTCATTTCGACCATGTGGGAAACATTATCAACATGTTGTGTGGTAAAAGAAAGAGCTAAATTATTTCTTCTAAGGGTTTTTGGCGTGTGAAACATTAAAGAGTGTTTTTTTACGCTGAAATATTATTGCTGCTGTGTTATATTGTATTGTTGTTGTTATTTTCCAAACAAATTTTTGTGGCTATTATGTGGCTATACTCTGTTGTTAGTTGTTTGTTTTATTTTGTCTGTGGGAGGGGAAGGAGTGTGTAATGTATGATTTCTTAACAAGTTGCTGTTTTTCTGCATCAAGTGCATTTTAGGGGAGGGAGCCTACTGATTATTGTTACTGACTGGTTACAAATGTCGTTTTGGAATCCCCTGTTTGAATTTAAGCCAAGGTGCTTATCATGGTTCTATAGTGGAAAGGCACATGATAAATATTTTTTTCTGTTTCTGATGATCATGTTCTTGCTTCTGTTCTATACAATTTCTTTCTTTTTGGATAAGAAAATTTAGTGTAAATAAAAATTATGGCGAAGAAGAATGAATGTGCCAATCATGGTTTTACATCATGGTACAAGCAATTGGGAAGTCATTTGACAAATTCATGGTGGAATGACTCATTTTTTTACAATTCACATTTGATTTGGCTATCCCGTGGAAAGACATAATTTTACGGTTTCACTCAATAGTTGGAAATAACAAAAACATTATTAGGTTGCTTTTTTATATTTCTTATCATGATACTTGAGAGTGGAACTGTAAAATGTTTTTACACGGGATACTAGTATTATAATATTGCTAGAATGTCGTTTCTTACATAAGGATATGTATGCATACTGAAAATGAATGGAAAGTAGTTAACCTGCATCAGAATTAACTTTTTACCACTCACACAATCTACAATAACTGCTGATAAAATATCAAACCATAAGATAGGTGTCATGTACTGTATGTAAATTCATCAAAATGAATGATATACCTTTAAAATCCATTGTTCATGTCAATTAATAGTTGAATTCAGGAATTTGTATCATTCTGTTTAAAACATATGGAAAAACAAAAATACCATGAACACTCCAAACGTTAGTTCCTGAATTATTTCCTAAAATATCAATCAAAGAAATGTTTTTTAAAAAAAAACCAAGTATATGCTAATATGAATTTTAGACAATATAAGTTGAATGGAAAACTCATTGCAATTCTAGATTCATAGGATTCTGTCTTGCAATTCCAAAAGTTAATATCAATCACACAGATTCACAAAAAACAGCAGAAATTTGCACGAATGAATGGACATGTGAAATGGATAGTTTAAGGTTGCTTGTTACTGTACTTATCAAAACTTCACATTTTTTGCTGTGAAGCTAAAAATTTAACCTTTGTAGAAACCTGAAAACCTGTAATTCATACCCTGAATTATCTTAAAAAACCTGGACAGTCAAAATGTTTGAAGCAACAAACTTCCCATTATGTATTCATCAGATTCTTTACATGATTGTAATCGAAAAAGTAAAAAATCATTTTATCATTACAATTTGAAATTGGTCATGTTTAAAGTTAGTAAATTGACTTTACACAAAGTGTGAACATGCAGAATAAAGTGCTGGAATCAATACATGAATAGCTTCATATACATAGCGTAACTAAAACATTTATCAAAATCACATGTAACTTTCCTAAAATTTACATCAGCAAAAATCATGTATGAAGAAAATCGTATACTCATATATATTTCGTAAATCCTCTAATACATGCCTGGACATTTCTTTAATTTATTAGAGGGCCGCATTAAAAAGAGACATTCATAAAAAAACTCAAGATTTTCATTTTAAGGTATTATTTTGTTCATCTGAAATGATCTCATACAATTTGTTTTGACCTTTTATCAAGTAAGTATTTGAAACCAAATCTTTAAATCTACTGCACAAGAGGGATAATGTTTATTATTTACAATAAATAAAGTAAGGGGTTTATTTGAAGATTTACTCGACTAAGGAGAGGGGCAATTATTAGCAGGAGGCGTTTAAAAGAAGGGGGTGTTAATTAGAGGATTTAAAGTAACTAAAAACAATAAAACATTATCTGTGTAAAATTGACCACAGACATTATAAGTATTGCGATGCAATACATAAACATAGACATTATCACATACAACTTCTCCTTAAATTTACATCAGCAAGAATTGTGGATAACGAAAATCGTATATACTCATATAACTAAAAACAATAAAATAACATCTGTGAAAAACGGTTTCACCTAAGGAGTCTTGCGATGCAGTAAATAAACATACACATTAATCCAAATCAACAAACCGAAGAAAAACCGAATTGGCATTATCACGTAAAACATTCCTAAATTTTACATAAGCAAATATCGTGTTTAAACAAAATCGTGTACTCGTAGAACTAAAAACAATAAAATGGTTTGACCACAGACAGTGTCTTGCGATGCAATAGATCAGTAAATTTTTAATTAATGAAAAAAAACTTGGGCAATCAAAAGTTTGATATTTTCCCTGCCAACCAGGAGTATAATAAATAGTGTACACCTCCGTCAGCTAGTACAACTGATTCAATGGTTATCTACTTTTTTGTGCACAAAAAATTCTGTTAACTCTAAACAATAGCTGCATATAAGATATATAGATTTTGATATGTGTGTTGTAAGGTATATCCATAGATGATATGATTATATGATTATATGAAAATCATTATTAAATTCAATAAAATTTAAAAAACCATAATAAAAAAGCCTGCATTGTATGAATTACAAGTACACACTTAACAAACACGTAATGAAAATATGCAGTTCAAAATTAAAACTTTCAATCAAATATACTCAAATGAAAATTCTTCAGAAACATTTAAAATCTAGGTGTCACTAAAAATGAATTATTAATTAATTCAATTCAATTTGTGTTTAAAATTAAGTTTATCTTTTGCAGCAGCAAATCCAGAGGTATGTCGAAAGTTGTGGAGGAGAATGTTAGCTATTAAAGCATAAAACAAAAATCGTTCGAAAAAAACAACATTGAATTATGTTAATGTGCTTTTCCACAATTTTGAACATACCTCTGGATCTGCCACTGCTTTTGACCTTACTTTTCTGACACAGAATTAACTTTCAACAACACTTAATAAGAGAATGACAATAAAACATAATAACCCTTTTAAACTTTACGTTTAAAAAAAATGGGATAACGCAAGCTATTATTGTTGATGTCACTCATCATTTTCACGGTTTTTCCTTTCCAAGTACCTTCCATTTCTGATATTTTGCGATTAACTTCCATCAAATTATCTAGAAGAGATTTTGAACTCTTGTTGAAAATCTCGCATAGTGTTTGAATAAACCAAGAACCTTTGTCAGACGCCCTCCAGGAAGCATTCTCTAGAAAATAGAAAAAAAATTATACTTTTACTGAATAAATTACTTTTCCTTTTGGATTAATCAAACTTCTGTGAAATGGAAAAATATACCTGAAACAGATGACATAAAGAACAGGAAATCGCAAATGTTTGGCAAATCACTACTATTGGGGTTGGGTGAACCATTGCTACCAGGAGGACCATCTGATGATAGTGGAGAATCGTTTCCAATGTTCACTTTCCCTCCCTGACATGCTTGAAGGAAAAATAACTTTGGTTTCCCAATTAACGATTTGCACTTGTCACCACCAAACATGTTCCTTATTTCTGTGATCCCAATTTTCTCGCCATCATTCCCAGAAACATGACCTTCACTTCCATGGGAGAGAATAACAGAAACAAAACAGTCGTAATTAGCATGATCAACGTCCTCAGCATAATATCTAAAGACTTCCTTCATTTCATTAGCTGATTTGTTTGGATAAACTATTACTTTGAAATTAAGTGATTCAAACGTATGTTTCACTGCTTGTTCATCCATTTCAGTTCCATGCCGTGCAAGTTCAGTGTTCTTGAAACTGTTATTGATAACAAGGCATACACCATGTGGAGAATTATTCATAGGGTACGTTTTCTCCCCTAAAAAGAATGATAAAGATAATAAGTCTGTTCATTTTTAGGGAGAAAAATAATTTACATCCTTTAGGACACAAATTGTGAGTTTAACATCACCGATCCTGTGTTATCTTCTTATTAGCTTGAGTAATTAGACGTTGTATATAATGATAATTTAAATAAAATCTTTTATAACTTCATTTTATGGAAGTGTTAATGTATCAGTTTGATAACTAAAGAGTAATTCCTTGAATAGAAGCAGTAGCTTAAACGATGGTATCAATTTTTTTTACTTTGTCCTGTGGCTTTTATTAAGCTGCTTATAATCACCTCTTTGAGAGTCATTTTAAGGCAATTTTGAAACAAAATTTGCATTTCTCTCTACTTTGATTGATGACAAAAAACGGAGGATGGAAAACATCCGAATTTTGATGCAGTTTTGTTTTAAGGGTGCCTTAATTATTATTATTATTTTAGCTCTCTTTGATGACGTTAATAATAGAGGGCCTCTTTTATTAGAAAAATGCTTTTATTCAAGAAAATATTAAATATCATCGGCTCTCAGGTAGCAAGGATAATGGTTCAGGATATTTCAAGGTTTGTTCATTTCAAATCTGGCTACATTAAATTCAGAAATTCGGTAAATGACCAAATTACTCAGCAAATTAAGTGAAACAAAGGTATCACTGACATTTCTTTTGAAAGATCAAGGCAACAATAACAATAATAACAGAAACAAAACAGTCATAATTAGCATGATCAACGAAACACAGAAAATGTTTTCTTATTAATAGAATGTAATTAGATGCTGATACAAATACCAGGTATGTCAAAAGACCGCCCCCCACCAAAAAAAAAAAAAAATTCTGAAATGAGATAACTTTTGTTTCTCCAATGTTAAACAACTGTACGTTTTAGAGAGGAAATTCATTGTTTTTTTTACGAAGGAAAGTCGACATTGAAAATTGTCTTGTAAAAAAAGAAGAATCTAAGCTGATGAATAAAGTCAGGAACTAACACTTCCAATCTGATACAAAATATAATTTTTTCACAGCATAAATAAATTTGACAATCAAATGATTTTTACAGATAAATTTATGAAAACAATGTTGTTTTTTGGATCTTTTGCAACTTGACATATTTTCAAGCAAAAAATAAATCTCTTGCTCTTTAGTACAATATAATGGGAAAAACTTTGTATCACTTTCATCTCTGGAGGCAGATGATGAAATATCAATTTGACGAGTAGTACTCAAATCCAACTCATTACCTGCACCCATTAAATAAACTAAAAAAAGTCTTCTAAGTATCATAAGTATTTTTCAACATATTATAGGGTAAATTAATTTTAGCAGACTGCACTTCAGTGTTGGAAAAGAATCTAACTTGAGAAAATCTCACTGGTCTATAAGAAAAGGGTGGCGTACATATATTAGCCTCTCTTTTTTCTCAGACTAACTTAGCGAAAGAAAAGTATTACAGGGGATATTGTTTTTGAAATGTCATGTCAACCTAGCTATCAATACCTTCTCTGAAACAACAACTAAGATGTCGTTCCGCAAAAGATCCAAAATTTTATTGAAAGTTTGGAAAATCTTACTAAGCCGCTAAGCCAATTGTTAAACCAAAATTTAAAGGCACTTGACAGAGGGAATCTTAAAAATGGGAGTAAAGGAAGTTAGTAAAATTAGGGTTATGGGCATTCACTAACCTGCTGGGTTTACTTGATTTGTACTTTGAACTTTAAGAATATCTAAAGAAAGTTAGAAAATATTCTTAAAGAGTGTGCTGAACAGCGTAAAACAAAGTCTTTGTATTTACTAGTTAATCTCAAAAGATTCAAAGAGAATGTTATGAAATTTGTACACTTTACTTTGTAACTTACCGTCAGCCATTATATTATCACACCTCTCACCTCCAATTGACTTTTAAAACAAATAATTGGCTCTCTTGTGATTTTCTTGTAAAAATCTGCTCATTCAGTTTTCTCACAACCTTTATAACAGTTCATTATCATTAAATATAGTGTACAAATTTCATAACATTCTCTGTTTCCGTTAATCAATCAATAGTTTGGAATATACTTTTGTAGAAACACACAAACCTCTTTCTACTTTCTCAACTAATGGTTTTTTTCCAATGAAGTTTAACAATGCTTTCAAACAAGCCCATGATGGTAAAACGTTCGCACGAACTTCCGTCATGATTTCTTCTAACTGTACCTTCACTTTTGAGTCATCGCAGTAAATGGCAGAGACATCATCATATGGAAGCAAATAATGACCGATAAATCTTGCTTTGCGCAAACATTTTTTAGTTATGAGGTTATATATCTGTTCCCGATGTTCGTTACTTAAAGGAGTTTCATCCTTCAGATCTAAAATATTGAAATTCATACCCTTAGATACCCTTTAATACTATTGGAATTTGTAAAGTTCATATAGTTGTAATTGAGGATGAGGATTAGGCAAAAAAAGTGGAGAAGTACAGGGTCATGAATTATGTTTTAAAACTTTAAGCGGGATTTCAACTTGAAAAAATAATACGCGTATCAGCATGTACCGTATCATTGAGCATGTGCATTGATTGTAATATGGAAATATGCGTATCTTTGAGTTTTAGATCCGCCTCTGTTATAATCATTACCCTTTCTTAAATGGAAGTTAAATCAATTACCTTCAAAAGGCACTCCATTATAAACTTCTTCATTAACCATGGAGATTTTGACCAAACCATCATTTTCTTCAACTTCAATACGATAGTTGCTCAAATCATTCTTTTCCAGGGCATCATTTAATTCTTCAACCAATCTTGAATCATCCGGTCCTTTCTCTGATATCCAGTAACTTATAATTTCAAGACCTGGCTCCTTTGAGTTTTTAATGGTGTTCCCCAAAAATTGGGAATCTGCAAGCTCCGAAAGTAAAGTTTTTGCAAAATTATTAGCTTTGAGAGAATTTAAAGCCAATTTCATTCCAACGCTGTAAGCAATAACTTTTCCTGCAACAAATATGTGCCTATAATTACATCTTTTCAAAACTACTTTTTCCTATAGTTTTATAAAAACTTTCTGAGCAAAATGTGACTGCTAAATATAAACAGGGTGGCTTAAATTAGAAAAGTCTGTTCTTTTTTCAGAATATTCATGGCTATTTGTTGTGGATACATTTCTTTATTATGCAAAGAAAAAACATAGAAGCTCTGCTATTAATCAATGACTAATCAGTAAAAAGCATTTCATGAAAGTCACGGAAAACTTTAGCACGAGTTTTTCCATAACTCAAAAAAGTGTTGGTATTCAGTAAGAATTCAATGAAATCTATTGACCATCATATCAGAAAGATGTTTCATTTGATTACTAGTTTTTATAAAAGTCCTTTCTAGTTAAGAAGTAATATCTTGACATTGGACTGCATCATATGTGACATGGTTTGCAAAAAGGGACTGGACTGGTTGCATATTACGCGTAATGTTACGCTTACACTCATAAATTACGCTTTTGTTATGGCATAACAAAGTTTTTAAAATCAAAATGTTCTAAATTATGCTCTGTGGTTGTTACACTAAGTGTAACACTTAAGGCGTAACACATAAGGAGAAACATAAAGTAAAAATTACACTGTAAGAAGATTATCTAATTTAAAAATGTTGAATGTGAAAAGTAAAGATTAAAATCTTTGTTTAGTTTTTAGATCTTAATGTGTGATCTATGAAAGAAAATAGGAAATTAAGTTTAGATGAATGAAATTTGGAAAACAAAAACTCTTTGATTGGAATAGTTATATATAAAGAATAAAAAACTTTGAACAATTCTATTTCAGAAATGATAGTGCAGTTTTTACATATACATTGATGAACTGAGGAAATATTTGAGTACTATTAAATAGCTGCAAGGTACTAAATATCATAAGTCCATTTTTGCGAATTATTTATTTACCTAGGGAAGTCCCCTTTTAGTACTTATTTTAAAGGTACTTTTCTTTCCTAATTTGTACCCTGAGGAATTCAAAAAAAAAGAAGAAGATCATTTCAAAAACAGAATATAAATGACTGAAAGTGGTTTTGTTTTTAAATTTCTATAAAAAGAATCAGGAAAGAAAAAACTAAAAGAAGTTAATATCAAGCATGTCTGTTTTTTTTTTAAAAAAACTGTAGGACAAAAAATGATGGTTTTTTTGTATTTAAAACTAATCGTTTTTGGCTTTACCGTTTATAGAGAAATAATTGCACTGTATTTCATCTTTGCTTTAAATGAAAATGCTACAGAAGAACATAAAATTTGGCAAACAAAAATTGAAAGATCCCAGGTTATTTTCTTATTATGATTTGTATTGTTTACAGTTAAATAACATCCCTTCAGTATTAAAATAAATCCCACACCTGGTTTATATTTAAATCAAAATAATAGATACACTAGTTACTACAATTGCTTCATATTTTGACTCTAAGTAGAAACCAAGTACTGATTCATTCTATTTCAAGATGTTTGACAGATTGCTATTCTTGTAAATCGACTGGAAGCAGTTATTTTTTTAAAAATAATTCTTTCTCTAGTAAAAAAGTTTCATGTTCAAACTCAAACTGCCAATTGTTTAGCTACATGATTCCTAGTTTTTGATTTAAGTACAATTTTAACATCAGGACCAATTCTGAGATTAATCAGACAGTGAATGACTAACCAGTTTTGACCCAAAACTCTGTTTATGGCCGACCTGCTCATCCTAGCTAATTCACCGACTCCTGATCTAGTTGTGAAGCACTACGTAGACTGGATCTAAACAACCTGGTCCCATCGTTGTTGGTAGCCAGGAAATTGCAGATGATCACCAGCCATGTGGTACTAAACTAGAGCGGAATTGAACGCCGACAGAGCAGGGACGAAGCAAGTCTGCATCACTGGACTTAAAGGCAGAACAGATGCTACGGCAAATATCCTGGCTGTATCCACGTTAATGAGAAAGTTATGACACGTAGTTGCGTTTAAAACATCTCATCTGTCCAGTTGAAACTAGGTGATGTTAGAGGAGTAAGGAAAGTCAACTGGAACTCTCTAGGACATTGTTTTCTTGAGAATGGAGTGGCTCCGCTGTTGATCCTAGGGTAAGCTGAATTGTATGGCGCCCTTATTGATCACAGTAGAGGATATCTTCCTAAGGGTGCCAATCCCACAGAAACGACAATGTTTTAACTTAAGTTTAAACAATAAATAACAATAACAATCACAGATAACCAAAAGTACAAGTGCACGTCTGATAGTAGATGCGTATACAAGAACAAAGAAAATACTAGCACATGGTGTTTATTATTAATTTTGTTAATTAAATTATTGATCTCTCAATTCAATATAATCCTATATAATCCAGAATAATCCTAAAAATCCTATATAGTATCTATAATGATGTAATATCTATTATCTATGAAGTCTATTATCTATAATATAATATAGATAATGTATAATATTATAGATAATAAAATATTACCTATAATGTTTATTACTTTATAGGTAAAACCTGTAATATATATAGGTAAAAATCATAGATAATATATAGGTATATCTATAAATTTCATGTTACTTTTTTCCCTTAAATAGTCATAAGTGCTAAGGATAGGTCTGGTTGTGGGAGTTTCAGGACAAGATAATTTGAAAAAGGTTTTCATTGTTTCTAAAGATTAAAATTTCAATGGTCAAAATATATTGCTATCTTAGCAATTTGTTCGTAATCACAGGTTTAAAATTAAGATTCATGAATTTAAAATTTGATGTGGAAAACTCAATGAAAAAGTGATGAAGAAAAGGTGTTGGACATGTGGACTACGAATACTAAGGTAATACTTTATGTCCATGACGTATATTGAATGATCTCTATTGAACTGGCGGGCTCATACGGGACCGTGCTACAGTAACCCTATACCTTGAAAAGGATGCTGACCCAGTTCGGGTGATTAATTTCATCTTCTTGCCACTCTTCACAAACAAACTATGGTTTTCAGCATTTCTAAATGAATCCATAACAATCTTCACCAGTGTTAACCTGATAATATAGCCAATAAGCCAGACAACTAGTTTTTGAGTTGTCATACTAGAATTCCGGGAAAATCCAGAAAGTTGTGATGTCTTTTATAAGCCTTGTTATATAACGATTGCTAGACAAGTGCACTTGAGAGGATTATCCTTACTGATATCTGAGATCGTTGAAAAAAGTAATGTAATGATTGTGAGTAATTTAAAAGAAAAGTTATGTAACCTCTTAAGTCGATGTTAAAATGTTCTATTTTAATGCTCAACAGAACAAATTTTTTATTCTGTTCTATAGACATTTTCATTTCTGTATTCAAGATGGAATACAGTACAATTATTTCTCTATTATTTAAAATGACCAAGCCAAAAACTGATTGCTTAAATACCAAAAAACACAGACGTGCTTGATCTTAACTTTCTTCCAGTCTTTTCTTTTGTTTATGCAGAATGCACATGTAGTGTTTAGAGTTTTACTTACAGGTTTCTATAACTGTTCAAAACAATCGCCATAATATCTAAGAGTTTTTGTTTTCTAAATTTGATTCATCTAAGATTTAATCTTTACATTTCTTGTTAGGGCGTAATTGTTACTCTATGTTACTCTATACGTGTTACGCTGGCATAACAACCATAGAGCATAATTTTAGAACATTTTAATTTCAAGAAATTTGTTACGCCACAACCAAAGAGTAATTTATGACGGTAAGCCTAACATTACACGTAACATGCAAATTTCGTATTCTTCAACAAACCATGTCACATATTCAACTCATCATTTCAAGAAAATGAAGATCAATATCATTGTTGTCTCGTTTTTTTCTTATGCGAACTTTATTATCTATATTATTAGTTAACCGCATCTTTTCCGGTAGAAATGGTAGCTCGTTGTGTTTCAAGTGAAGCTCCTTAGGATAGTCAACATCAACTTCCAGATAATAACCGGTATCTCCATTATCATAGCTTAAGATTTTCTCTGTTGTAATGTCCTCGCTCTTTATCCATTTAAAACCAGAAAATATTGAAAAAAGAATTTGCATAGATTAACTCGTTTTTAATGTAGTTAATCCATATCAGAATTATCTTTTTACCACACACAACCTAGAACAGCTGGAGATAGAAAAATCAATCCAAAATACAAGAGTCATGTACTATAAGTAAATTTAACAAAATGAATGATATACCTTTGAAATCCATTGTTCAATTACAATCAACAGTTGAATTCAGGAATTTGTATGAATCTGTTTAAAACATATGGAAAATCAAAAATACCATGAACACTCCAAATTTTAGTAACTGAACTATTTCCTAAAAAATCAATCAAAGAAATGTGTTTTTTTAACAAGCAAGTATATATGCCATTATGAATTTAAATGACAGTTTAAGTTGAATGTACAACTCATTGCAGTCACAATTCTATATTCATAGGATTCTGTCTTGCAATTCCAAAAGATTTTATCCATCAGACAAATTCACAAATACAGCAAATCACAGGATACAAATTAGAAAAGAAAAATAGCCTGGTAAAAATTTGCACGAAAAAATGGAGATGTGGAATTGATAGTTTATGTTGTTTGTAACTGCATTTGTTACGGTGAAATTTCACCTTCGTAGAAACCTTAAAACCTGTAATTTGTACCCTGAATCATCTTAAAAATCAAGGACAGTGAAAATTTCTGAACCAACAAACTTCCCATTTGAATATTTTGATCAGATTCTTGACATGATGTAATTGAAAAAGTAAACAAATCATTAGAAATAAGTCATGTTTAAAGTTAGTTTAATGATTGAAGAATTGATAAATGAATCAGCCAAAACATTTAAATTCAAAAAATGCATTATACTAAGACCATCTCATCTATTCCCAAAACAATAAAATGACGGAACATTTTCTTTTTGAAATAGACTTTACACAGAGTGTGAACATGCAGAATAAAGTGCTGATATCAATTCATGAAATGACTATCATGATTACATACAAAACTAAGACATCACATAATATAACATTCCTTAAATTTACATTAGCAAAAATCATGTTTGAAGAAAATAGTAAACTCGTGTACTTTATTTTCTAATAAATGCCTGGGGCGTTTATTTAATTTTCCGAAACTCTAGAGAAGCGTTTATTAGAGGAACACATTAAAAAGAGTAAGCCATTTTATCGAAAAACTCAGGATTTTCATTTTGAGGTATTATTTTGTTCATCTGAAATGATCTCATACAATTTTTTTTATCAAGTATTTGGCACCAAATCTTTAAAAAACACAAGTGTTTTCAACTGCAAGAGGGATGGTGTTTATTTGTGTCTTATTAACAGTGGGGCGTTTAAAAGGGTGAGATGTTTATATATAATTAAAAACAATAAAATATTTTCTGGGTAAAATTTACCACAGACATAATGAGTATAGCAATGCAAAATATAAACATAGACATTATCACATAAAACTTTCCTAAAATTTACATCAGCAAAAATTATGTGTTAAGAAAATTGTTTACTCATATAAGTAAAAATAATAAAATGGCTTGACCACAGATAGTGTCTTGCAATGCAATAGATCAGCACATTTTTAATTAATGGAAAAAAACTTACGCATTAAAAATTTTGATATTTTCACTGCCAACCGGGAGTATTATAAATAGTGGACACCTCTGACAGCTTGTACATTGACAACTTTGAAATATATAAAATACAAGTGTAGCGTGTAAAAACATTTTACAGTTTTGCTCCATAAAATGATTTTACATGCTATATACTGCCATGATAAGTCTGTTTATATACAAAATGATAAAATAAAAATCATATTCAACACAAAATTGTTCTATAAATATTGGAATCGATCATTTAAAGGGGCTACAACATGATTCAGGTGATTGTTGTATTTGTTTACTTTTTTCCATATTATCGCATCTCTAGCCCCTTTAAAGAAAGCAATTGCTCTATTGTTCAGTGCTACTTCGCTTATTTAGAGATTTCAGAAATTGTACATTTATACAAAATTCAAGGCAGAGCAGTTTTTACCACCAGGCTACTTAAAGAGATTTAGAAAAGAGATCATGGACAATGTATTCTCTTAGCTACCCTCAATTAAACTTCTAAAGTACAAGATAATAACGTCAAATTTCCCTAATTAACTAAAGCAAACAAAACCAATCATACCTTCTGACGTTTCTATCTTTCAAACTGATGATTTTTATTCTGCTATGAATTGTGGAAATGTTCAGAACCCAAAACTCTATTTGTACATCATGATATAAACACCATGTAAATATGTATATAACCATGATTTTCACTCTCTTCTTGCATTACATTCATCTATACTATTCAATCTCTAATAATCTAAAACAAAAGGCACAACCCTCCACGAAGTACTGAAAACCCATAAGATGGAGCCAGAGATTCCCCTAATGGGAGATTCCCTCTACACTAATACGGAAAAAATAAACATCCATTGACGAACTTCCTGAGAAATTTTTCCTAAAGTTCTTTCTTTCAAAGTTAGGTAAGAAAAAAGCAAGATTTAGTATTAGTATAAGAAGATAAAATATATTTTACGTCTTAGTGTGTAGAGTGTGTCAGTTTGCCTTTAGGGTTCCAACTTCCGAACTTTGCTTTTTTTTACCAATCTGAGTTATGACAATTAAATTATTTTTTATTCAACAAATTTTTCAAAACCAATAAGTTCAAAAATTTTTATAATACCTTGTTGTCAAACAAAATGGTTTACCAAACAAATTTGACCATCAAGAATTGGTGTAAAGAAAACGCACAGATAATAACCCTATACTTACTGGTTATGAGGGCATTACCGGAGAATATTAACTGACGTCATAGTAAAGCCGAGGTTGCAAGGGCAGTACATGACAAAAGTCAATATTCGAAGGTAATGCCCGAAATAAACAGTTAATATTGGGTTATTACCCGTGTTTGTGTTTCTTCAAAATTATACTTCACTTCGTACACAAAAAAACTGTAAACAAACTTTTCTTTCTCATTTTTGTGTGATATTCGATTTATTAAAAATAGAAAAAAATTCAATGCAACGAGTTCCTTAACTGTTTCATTTATTATTTGTCCCTACAATGTCTTTTCTATCTATATATCTATCTATCTATCTATCTATCTATCTATCTATCTATGTTTTTTCTGTGTTTATTTACATTCATGCCCCTTATTTTATAAAAAATATTTTTGCCATGACACTTCAGCAGGCTGTATTGGTGAGTATAGACCGGAGTGACGTCACATTTAAGTGTAATTGACCAATAGAATCGTGCAAGTTTTTTGTATCCAATACACCCCTGATATGCGGGTAATAATAAGTAATATAAAATCCATAGTAAAAACATTTGAAAACATCTGAGAAAATCATTTATAATAAAAGAAGAAATTTTCAAATCCTTAAAATATTGCCAATGTCAGAAATAACAAATTTCATAAACCGTGATTTCCATTTTTATTCCTATGTTGTTATGTGTTTCTGTAACTGATTCAATTGTTATCTATTTTAGTGCCCAAAAAAGGCGAATGTTTTTGACTTTATTTTATGCACACTAAACAATAGTTGTATATAAGATGTATAGATTTAAATATGAGTGTTGTAAGGTATATCCATAGATGATATTTTATTTTACAGAAATATATAAATAATATGAAAACCATTATTAAATTCAATAAAATTTTAAAACCCATAATAAAAAGCGTGCGTGGTATTAATTACAAGTATACACTTCAAAAAAATTTTTTACCTTAAAAAATTCTGGAAACAGAAGTAACACTCAACAACACTAAGCATGACAGAATTACCCATTAAACTTTGTATTTTTAAAAAAATGGGAAAACACAAGCTATTATTATTGATGTCACTCATCTGTTTCACCGTTTTTTCTTTCACAATACCTTCCATTTCTGACATTTTGCAATTAACTTCCATCTTACAAACACTTTCAATCCAATACCGAATCTAAATTTTTCACAGCATTAATGAATTTGATAATCAAATGATTTTTACCGATAACTTTATGAAAAATCTGTTTTGACTGACTTATCTTCTTAAATGCTCAAGCAAAAAATTGATCACTCGTTCTTCACTAAACAATTAAATGTGAAAAACTTTGCATAACCTTCTTCTGTGGAGCCAGGGCCAGAAATTTCAATTTGACGAGGGATGCAAAATGGTACAAGCTGGTAAGTCTCCTCAACAGGCACTCCTATGAAATAAATAATATTTAAATAAAGTAGTGATGAGGATACTTATGAGGATTGACTGTTATAGTAATAGTGGATAAACTACTGCTCTTCAGTGTTGGAAAAGAATGTTTAAAAAAATGTTACTAGTGTCTAAGAAAAGAAAGGCGTATATCAGCATCTTGTTTTAATTAATTTGAATATTAGTTAAATGACCAAATGAAATGGAAATGGAAATGGAATAAAGTATTACAGGGGGTATTGTTTTTGAACGGTCATGTCAACCTAGCCATCAATACCTTCCACTGCAACAACAACTAGGATGCCATTCTGCATTCTAAAATTTTCCCATTTTTAGCTATATTTATTTCCCCTGGGTTTTTTTATTAAAAATTTTGCTAACATCTTACTAAGCCTATAAGCTATTTTCTAAACTAAAATTTGAAGGCACACGACAGAGGGCACCTTAATAAGTAAGTTAGTTTAGTTAGAGTTATGGCATTCACTAACCTGGTAGGTTTTCTTGATTTGTACTTTGAACATTAAGAATATCTAAAGAAATTTAGAAAATATTTAAAGAGTGCGCTGAATGGTGTGAAGCAAAGTCTTTGGATTCACTAGTAAATGCCAGATGAATTAAAAGTGGTTTAAAAGTAAGTATAAAAAGTATATATATACCAAAAGTCTTAAGATTGTGTGATCTGTGTCGTAAGTACTAACTATACAAAGTTCACCATATTCTCTGTTAT
This sequence comes from Turritopsis rubra, assembly GCA_039566895.2. Lineage (NCBI taxonomy): Eukaryota > Metazoa > Cnidaria > Hydrozoa > Anthoathecata > Oceaniidae > Turritopsis > Turritopsis rubra. The sequence goes on along the minus strand of CM077630.1, from coordinate 6,834,049 downwards.
ATTCTCATTCAATAGTTTTGTATTTACTCTGTTACAAACCTCTTTCTACTTCGTTCACTAATTCTGTTTTTCCAATGAAGTTTAACAATGCTTTCAAAAAAGCCCATGATGGTGAAAATTTCTCACGAACTTCCTTCATGATTTCTTCTAACTGTACCTTCACTTTTGAGTCATCATTGTAAATGGCAGATACATCATCATAGGGAAGCAAATAATGAGCGATTAATCTTGCTTGAAGTAAACATTTTTCGTTTATGAGCTGATATATCTGTTTCCGATGTTCATTATCCAAGGGTGTTTCATCCTTCAAATCTAAAATATTAAAATGTGTACCATTAAATACTTTGAAAATTTGTAAAGTCCACATATTTGTCATTGTAGGATTCAGGGTTAGGCAAAAAAGTGGAGGAGTACAGCATCAGCGCATGTTTTAAAACTTAAATGTTGATTAGGTTATTTTTACATTTCTCTTTTTTACTTTTAATAACATTTTTCTCTCCTCCATAAATTTTGCCTTAGTTCTAGATCCGCCTCTGATATAATCATTACCTTTTCTTAAATGGAAAATAAATCAATTACCATCGAAAGGCATTCCATTATAAACTTCTTCATGAACCATGGATATTTTGACCAAACCATCATTATTATTATTATCATTATTATTATCATCATTAATGTCTAGCAACTTGAGATAATTTTCTTGCCATTGGTAGCAACACAATTAACCAGTATATTTTTAGTTATCAAGTTATAATTCTAGAATAGCAAAATCGCAATTTAGATGTAATAATTTCATCCAAAATAGTAACTCAAGGTATAGGACCTTTTAAAAGTAGAAGCTCTGTAAATCAGACCGCTTTTTTAAAAAACAAATTGTCATTTTCATTTCAAATGTTTTCCCTCTACAGAGCTAAATTTAAATCTTATTTTCAGTTGGTAATGCCTATCAACCTTTCCAATGCTTAAAGGAATAACTTTAGTTATGAACAGTTTTACAGAAGAAAGGGTTTTTTTAAAGCACCTACAACACGGATCATGTGTACTTGACTTACAGTTCTATGGGCAAGCAAGGATAAATGAACAGAAAGTTACAAACAGCAGCACATTTTTCCTGACAAATTAGTTAAATGATATTAAAAAAATCATAGAGATCGTAGAAATGCTATGCTGATTAATAATCATGAGAATCAAACTTTTTACCCCATTAACTGTGATGCCCTTTGCCCTGTTGAAATAAAAACATTTAAATTAAAAAACATAGCTACTGTAGACTTTTTTCAGTAACCCTAATGGGCTTCTGACAAAATGTTGTTGTTTTTTATATATATAATTCGTTGATTGAACATGAGTGGATCATTCAAATTACATTTTTGTTAAAAAAAAGCATTTTTTGACATGGACATGATATTAACAAATACGTTCTTTAAAGAAGAGTCATTTAGTAACTGATGAGTCTGGTACAGCTAGAACTTGATTATTGTTTAGGGACCATACATTTATGACATCCATGAAAAATATCCACCTTCCTCCCCCTTTTTCTGCCTGTCCAAATGGCTCCGAATTGGAGCCAGTAATTTGTCGGAAGTTTATCCAAAGGAGGCAGATGTGGAAACTGCAGGTATATCATGAGAAAAGTGATTTCAGCTTGTATGTAATGAGGGTCATAAGACCACGCCATTCGTTGAAGGCTACTGAAAAGCTTTGAAACAGTCTTGCTAGACACAGAAGAAAGGACTTGTGGTTGAACTAAAAGTCCATCTAGACACAATGAGACTAGGTGGAATAGCAAAGTGGACAGAACCATTAGAGAAAAGCATAAGTTATGGAAAGATTGGAAAGAAGTCACAATAGAAAAAGAATAAAAGCAGCTTATACACCCAAATGCGACACAGAAAAAAATAGGTTTGTTTGTTGCTGTTGAGAAAAAAGATGATCATAAATGTAAAGACTTTAAGATAGCTAGATAGAATGGTTAAAACTAATCACAATATTATAGGATATTATAGGAGCATTTGCTGTTAGTGAGCAAGATAAGAAAGTAACTTTGTAATGAGAGTTTTCCAAACCCTGGTTAACCTGGCCTAACCAGGGGTTTCAATATTAATGGTAATGAGAATTTCTTAAATACAGAATTTGAAATTATGATTAGATAGAAATAATGATTCACAGGCTGATACAGTAAGTAGTGCTGTTATTTTGATAGACAGAAATACAAAGAAGAAGTAAAGTAAAGCAGTAAAGAAGATGAGGAATGGAAAAGCTTTAGGTGTTCAGGCGTCAGAAATGGTAAAAGCAGCCGATAGTGTTGGCTAGATAACAGACTTTATAAACCAGATTATTAGAGAGGGCATCTATCCTGCAGATTAATTATACATAGGTAAGATGATGCTTTAAAAAAAAGTAATTATAGAGGACTGAAGTTCACTGATCCAGTTTTGAAAGTAATAGAAAGAGATGTTTAAAGATTGATCAGGAAACAGGTAAATATAGATCCAATTCAGTTTGGTGTCATGTCAGGATGTAGCACTACATTCAGACAGTTACAGGAGAAATATCTGGCTGGAAAGAAAAAATCTGTATTTTGCTTTTGTATATTATGAGAAAGCTTTTGATTGAGTACCTAGAGATGTAGGTTGGTAGGCACCAAGAAAATTAGGAGCTGATGAATGTTTCGCTTAGACTCAAGAACGTGCTTAAATTAATTGCTTCAAACAAAAGGTCTATCCATGAGTATGATTGTTTGATGTCATTTTTCAATAAAACAACCAAAAAATATTCAGTTGATATTCAGAACTTTTTTGACTTTTTTGACTTTGACAATTTTTTTGAAAAATTGCTGCAAAATAATTCTATTCTTCTAAAAAATTTTAAAACTTGTTTTAATCATTATTATTATTTTGATATTATTTTTAAAAAAAATATGTCCATGAAACTAGGCCTTAACAGGAAAAACCTGTAATGTGAATAAAAAAGAACAATCTAATATAAAGATGTCCAATGTTCCTGAACATCGAGCAAACCTTATAAGCAAATACCAGCTTAACGGTGACCGTTGACAATCATTGATTTCTGTTTTCTTGAAATCTTTCAAATAGCCATGCTCTCACAAAAATGATTTAGAATTCCTTCTTTAGAATTTGTTCTTATTCATTTCAGGCAGGCTTAACTTGTTAACTTGTTGGGAACGTATGTAAATAGAGAACAAACATCTTTGAACAATTATGGTGGATACATATAGGATACTGACAGTACGGAACCCACAAGACAGTGAAAGAAAATGTTTTTTCAAGAACATGATTGAGAATACATTCTGAAATTGCTTAAATCTTGTCATATGTTATGAGAATCACTACCGTTTTATGTAATCCTTAATAGTTTCATTTTTGATGTTATCGACTTACATCTCAGTTCAATACTTGTTGCATATATAATTTCACAGATTTAACTTGATAAATTACTTTGCGGACAGCAAATTCCGTATAAATTCAGTATAAATATATGGTTTTCCACCATGTTATTTAGAACACCCAAATATCATTAGTATTATTCCTTCTGTGCTTGAAACCGAATATGAATCAAAAGATTCTACTATATGACTTTACTATAACTATTTGGAAATCAGAATAAAAAAAGTCCTTTCCCAAAAAAATCCAATTTTTCCTGTTTTTAATTTCTGTCTTAATATTACTTATAATCTTAGAAAATGAAAAAAATTATATTTCAATTTTAATTTCTTTTTTACTGAGTTGTAACATAATATATTTCTGTCAAAAAAGAAAATTTTTGTACACATATCCATGTGTACAAAACAGGGGTTTCAAAAGTGAAGAAACCTTTAATCATTAAAATGAAATGAAGAACACCTTTTTAGGCACATAATCTAACAAATAATTTAGCAAAAACAGTTAAAGGGAAAACGTGTAGATGTTAAATCAGTCATTAAACTTATTGTCTTGCAATTATGGAACTTTTAATCCTTTCTGATACTGTTTTTAATCACACCTATCCATAGGTTTCCTTTAACAAGTGAAGTTTTTGTACAATTTTCAAAAAGAAAAAAATGATTTTATCCATTATTATACTTTTCTTTAGCGTTGGAATAATTCAAATGGTTTTGTTTTATCAACTGGTGAAACAAAAGATTTCAAATCAATCAGCTGATGATATTGCACCGTAAGTGTGAACAAACACATCAAAAGCTGATTTGAAATAATTTCCTAACCAGTTATTTTTTTCTGTCAACTTTGATGTAGACGTCTTTGGAAAGTATAGGGAAAGCATGGGGAGCTTGATATTTTCGTCAAATAGGTTTAACAATCAGAAATTTTCTAGTTAGTATAGATATAAACACTTTTCTTTTCCTTTTTTAAGTTAACGAAAACGTTTTGATATATTTTTTATAACTCCATAATGGAAAACCACTTACATATAATTTGGCACCTCGTTCGTTACCTAGAGTGTTTTTGGCACCTCATGCATCAAACGAATTGGTGTACTTTTCTGTTGAAAGTCTTTCTTCTTTTTTTGGTTCGAAAGAACGCGGCATGACGTAACCATCATCTCGTTATCCCAGGCTAAAATAACAAAGTTTTCACTGATTTCACTGACTGTTTTGAAAATCAGCGATTTTGACAAGTTTTTCCCTTGTACAGAACTCAACTCATTAAACAGGACAAAAAAGACACTGGGTAGTACGGTATGTCTTTAAGTAATGGTTGTGCATACATGTAGTTCTTATTTCACATACATGTAGTTCTTATTTCACATACATGTAGTTCTTATTTCACATACATGTAGTTCTTATTTCACATACAGAATAAACGAATCATGCAACAGCATCCATACGGAAATTTACAGACCAGATTAAGTTTGCGAAATAAAACACACGGCAGCGTGTTTTGGTTGAAAACAATTTTCGATGGAAAAAGTTGAAAAGAGAGCAGTCAGTTACTACAAAGAGTATCGGGTTCTACAAGCTGCGAGTCTCTCTTCTTAAGCAGGGATTTTTTTAGAGAAAACTAGCAAATAACCTAACATTTCCATCGATTTTTCGATCGAAATGTGCCTCTGATGATTTTGCCCCAATGTCACGTTACCAATGACGTCATGGTTTAACGGTCAGAAAAAATCAAAGTTAAATTTGTTTAACTTTGAATACACCAATCGAAAGTTAATGAAACATGAAACATAAAGTTGGTGAATACATTGGGGTTCCCTTACGTTGCTAAAAAGTTAGGGTCATATAAAGAAAATGCTGGCGTCAACGCATTGTACGCCCTCTAAATCATATTTCAACAATTTCTTCGGATATTTTACTTGAAACTTGATATTTTTATATATTTTATTATATATTATATATTTTTATATACTGATAAATTTTTCACGCTCTTTCCATTTATTCCATTTTAAAATGTCTAAGTGAAAGTCGTTAATAAATAAATAAATAAATAAATAACAACAACGGATAAAACAAAAACAAAGGCAAAAGAAATGTCGGTTTCGCATTCTGTTTTTCTAAATTAGGACTACGAATTCTCCACCCCAAACTGTTTAAAGGTGTTAAAGCATTCTTTCAATACTGTCATATTACGATAATAATGCCTTCCCTCTATTGCTTGATCAACAGAACCAACTGCTATCATCCCGCTGTCTGTAAATCATGAGCGATAACCTATACATGCATGTCGTTTGTAGATTGATTTCTGTTGCACTCGTAGTTGGTGAATACCTCCCATTGAAATGATAATCCTTTGTGAAAACTCTAGATGTTTCCAAATAATATGGGCAAGCTTTGAATAAACCATCTCATCATCATGGGCAAAAATATGTTGCACCTCTAATTCCCTCATCATTTCCAAAAGATCACCTAGAAATTTCTTACATACTGGATATTCAGGTGGCTCGGGTACCCTAGGAAGATATTCAACAAGCGACTTCCCAAAAAACAATTTCACATACATCTTTTTTAAAGCAAGTCCACGATCCAACTAATGTTTCATCACCGTGATCGCCATACGGCCTTAACTTTTAACTTTTAGGCAATAATGACTTCTCACAAAGAATTAGCTAAAAAAAATTAAAAATACATTTTTTGTGCAATCTAAATGAGTCGATACTAAAATTTAAAGGATTATTTTAACTGCTTTTCACAAGAGCTTGAATTTATTATTATTAATTTTAGCTAAAGATGCACAAAACCATTGGACTAAATTAAAAAAAAAACTTCAGGAAATGCCTTAAACGACGTGAGAAGGGCACAAGATCTGGAACTGGGAAAACCCAACTGCCCACCTGTCAGTATTTTAAAGAGCTGCAATTTATCACTGATACACTGACAAACAGACCAACATGCAGCAACGTGCCATCAAATCAAACTCCAGCTCCAGATATATTTACACCACCACCCTCATCTGTATTGTTTGCAGAAATAAGTGATGATAACACCTCACATACTGCAGCAACTAGTACCACTCCAGTAAACAAAGCGGAAAAGGGACTTGTCGTCATCGGATGTAAATGAATTATTGTTGCAATCTTTCCGTGACATAAACGAAACATCCGCAAAACAACAAGAAAAAGACCCCGACACCCTTTTTTGTCTTAGCTTGGTAGAAAATTTTAAAGACTTTATTAAATCAGTTCTTAAAGGGAATGCTTCATCCTCAACAAATACATAAGGGTAAACAAAAATCTCATTCTGTTCCTCCCTTTAGCTGAAAGTTAGTTCACTTCTTTTAAGGGCTGATTTCGACTTATTAAGTGCCCAGAGCGCTAAATCGAATAATACGGTATTCTGTATTCTTCTAAAATCTGAAAATTCCTTTAAAAGTTATTGAAAAAGTAAACTATGATTTTATTTTTTCACTCTCCCTCAGCTTTTGTACATATTTTAAATCTTCAGTTCCTTAAATCAATGAAAGATAAAAAAAAAAAAAATGGATAATAACAATATTGTTCTCCTTTTTCATTATTGTTCTGCTTTCTTGGAAAACAAGAGGTCCTTTCACAGGGAATTAAATGCTTCTGGGATTTGTTTCATTTGCCTAGAAACAGCATTGTTCACTTTTGTCACCAAATCTTTTAAAGTTTTGCATCTTCGTTTAAAAAATCACAAACAGTTTGGATGAAGTAAGAACCTTTGGTACTTTGCCAGGAACATTACCTAAAACAACATTCATGTAAACAGTACCTAAAACAACATTCGTGTAATCGTGGCATCAAATTAATAGAGACAAGTCAATAATGAAAACAGAAAAATTTTCTGACCAGAGAACGAAACATAAATGAATAAAGCGTACAAGCTCAATTGTTAATTCGGACCTGTTGTTATCTGCTGGTCTGTGCCATCACAGAAGAATTTGTATTATAAGCTCGTAAAATTACAGATTCATTGTTGCTAAGAGTGATTAATCGTTAATTGTAGGAGTAAACATTGGGATTACTGGGTAATCATCATGGAAAGTGTGTTGAAATCAAGTTTTGGTAGGAAGCGTCAATAACATGCAGGAACAAAATAGATTGAAGCACTTCAAGGGTTGCTTTTTAGTTTTCGCATAACATATTGGTTTCGGCGTGGTTCTATCTATCTATGTACGGCGAAGGTTTTTAATGGCCGCACTTACTAAACTTAAACTATTTGGATTGCAAATTAACCGGACTCGTGTCCATGGAAAATGATCATCCGCGGTGCATGAGGGTTATAGTTGTGATATGGTAAGCTGCTTCATTTTCTGCATATACATAATTAGTTCTGTTAATTTGTTTTATTTTTATTACTATTTTTCTGTCTCAGTGAACCTTCAGACAGTGTAGCTGGAAGGCATTTTCCCCTTAGTGAACCTGAGGACGGTGTAGCTTAAGGATGGTATAATGAAAAACTAAACAAATCTAATACACAACACTGCAAAAATTTCATGAATTCTTAATTCTCTTACAATAATGAACCAAATTGGTCTACCAGTAAATGTTATACAGGGGTCGTTTCACCAGGGTGATTCCAGCAGATTAGGGCATACCGTAGGAAGTGCTCATGTTCCGAAAAATAAGGTTATGGAAAACACACGATTTAGATTATATTTTTACCATAGGTAATGCTAATTTTTTGGTTATCATTATCAGAAGCTCGAAGTTTGCAGACTTTCCCACCAGTTCGATACTGTTCTTCCTACACTATTCTACCAATGGTAACGACATTTGTCTGAGCAAGTTGGTGTATTCTGATTCAGGTACAGTGAGAATGCGAAAAATATACATTGAATGTAACGAATTTATTAACAATTGTTATATGGTCGTGGTTAAGCCGCAACATAAAAACCTCCGCCTGGGAGGAAAACCGTGTTTTCGAACCAATTCTTTAATCACATGTTCTTGAAGCTTAAGAACTTATGTTACAAGAATAAAAGGTGATTGCCTCGCATGTCTTGTCGAGATTATATAAGTTCTTCGAGATACTAAGATTTTTTGAGATAATCGATACGTCTTCAGAATTCGCCTGTAGATTGTGTTTACGATTGAATTCTCGGAAAGATATTATCACTAAAAAGTAAATAAGGTTGTGTTGAAGTTAACGTACTACAATGTGAATCCGAAAAGTGACAAAAAAACCCATACGAAACTGAAACGTGCATGCGTACATGTTACGAAACCACTTCGTATTATTTCAAAAACTTCAGAAAACCATTTTTTACAACGAATTTGAGTGAAAGACATTCCAATTCAAATTCAATGATTTTAACAGTATAAACATCGTCTTAGAAGAGTAAAAAAAATGAAAAAATATGAAATAAAAAACTGATAGAACTATGCCTTCGGCTAGGTTTCTTATAAAAAAAACCCCAAAAATGTGATTTCGGAGGAGTTAATGGATAGCAAGCTATACTGGTGTTAAAATCGAGCATGTATATACGCTCATTCGATACAAGCCAAAACAACCAAACTTCGAAAAGCGTTGGGAGAAAAGGCGTTTTTCAAGCAAAACTGGGCGTCTAAACAAATATTATTGCGAAATCTTTACTCAACTTTGTTGTGTCTTGTTTACATTTACATTTGTACTTTTTTGTCACTGGAAATATAGTTACAAATAGATAAAGTTTCTATTAAAAGATTAAAGGAGGGATAGATCTTATCATCATGCCTGAAATATTTACAAACCCACACAAAGTCAAATTCATGAATATATGTTACAGAAATAATTAGCAAAATTAGGAAAAAATGAAAAAGTATGAAAAAGCGATGGAAGCAGATGTTTACAAGAATGGTTCAAAATGAGTACATTCTTTATCGTTTTCTAGCAATATCAGTTTGAGTCGTTTTTTGAACAGGTGATTGGAGTAATCTAAGTTAAAAAAATTTAACTTTGATTTCTCTATAATTGTAAAAGCAAGATGCCATCGGTCACGTAACATTGGGACAAAATCAAGAGACCACCTTCATTGATATTAAATGGGCACGTTTCCATTGAAAAATCGTTAGAAGCGAAACTCCAAGAAACGTAATGTACAACGCTCAATTAAGTCTTAAATACAAAATCATTTTAAAATGATCATTTCTTAAGGCAATTTCAACCGCATGTTTACACGATCAGTTAAAAATTTTAGGAAAATTCCTTGAACTCACAAAAAAACACATCACGAGACAGCCCAAAAAAATTAAGAGAAATTAAGAATTAGAGTAGGCAAGTGTTTATTTCAAAATGAAGAAATTCAAACATGTACAAATGATCACTAAAAATGACAGAATGTTTTCACCATTCTCTTTATATGCTCAGTTTAACCGTGTATTCTAGCCCTAACTCGCTTTCATTATTCTAACTTTAAATAATACTGCAATAAAACAACATCTTCTGGCTCATTCTAGGAATCAAAATATAATTCAAAATATTAGGCAACGAATCACTACATGCACTGTTTGTGAATTTTAAGCAAAAAACCCCCGCAGAAATGACGTCATTCAACATACTTACCTTGACTTTCTAACACTTGAGCAATTTGTTTTGTTATCAGTGTATTCGGATGTCAGTATTTCGTTCTGAATATGGTGTATCATATACGACGATTTAGCAAACGTTCTAATATGTCAGCAAAGTTTATTTTTGTTAATAGTGTATCCGGATGTCGGCTTCCAAAGTATTTCGTTTTGAATTTCCTGTGACTCCTCATAAAACGTCATCGATTCAGCATACTTCCCTTGATAACATTTAGAGAAGAAATATGTAGAAAATTATGCTAATTTTAACAATATTGTTTCTAAGCTTCCACAATATGGGAAAAAATGTTCATCAAAATTTTCTAGACTTGGTTGCTTGTGTAAACAATAAATGGCATATATCAAATCTAACCGTAAAAAGAAGTTATTTCATCCAACTCCTCATTTGTATTGCAAAATCGAGACAAATCACATTTACGTAATACTTGATTCAATTCAGCATCATTTGGACTCTTAACTTTAACTATTTGTCAGAGAAAGCTAAATATTAAATTAAGATAAAAAGAATGCATATATTACATACAGAATCGCATTTCTAGGAGAACAACCATTGCACATCATAGAGCAAGTAATGTATGCTGTTTATAATATTATTATCACTAACAATGTTACCATGACTACTGATAACAGTTAGTTTTAACTCTGATGCTACGTTCACTGAAATTTGAGAACAAAAACTCTTGGAAAACAATGTTCCATTCTGGTGGTGGGTTTGATTCCCATATTATAAGACTTATCAACAATAAGGGAGGCATAACATCTGACGTTTGAAATTACTCGACTATAACAGTACAGGCATTTATTTAATGTAATAAGAACTGATTGTAAGGACTAATTCAAAAATTGCAAAAATATATAAAAGCTCAACATCTAACATTGGTATTAACCTAAATCCAAATAAAATGTTTACATACAGAATCAAAACAGAATTAGCAATATTACAAACTTAAAATCCTAAATAAATCACCATTAGAAATCATATATAACCAAAATTAAAACACTCATATACCATTAAAAACATTAAACATTTTTCTTTGGACTACAGAAATTATGAAACAATGCAATAAATACAAAAATATACAAAAACAATTTAATCTATATTTCGGTATTATATGTTAAGCATTTTTCAGAGTGAAACTCACGACTTTTTTCTAGATGTCCCTATACTGAAAGCATTAAGCTTGTTCAGACTAGTTCTACAAGTAAATTCTCTAAGCAGACATTTGACTTATGGAAATGGAAATTAAAATGTCAAGCTACTTCTCAAAGCATTGAATTTGGCAGCAATTCTTTCTATTTTCTTCAAGCTATCCCCTCCACACACCCTTGGAAAAAAAAGATATATTGGTAATAAATTTAAAACACTATTATAATATCCCAGTATCTGTGCCATTTATCATCTTCTCTAAATAATTCACAACCAGAAAAAAAAAACAGAATTGGCAATATCAGGTAACAATTTAAATAATCCTACAAACTTTTGAAGTAAAAAGAATTGTGTACTACAGAAATAATATATTCATATACAATAAAAAAACATTAAAAAGTGTTTGCTTAAACATTGACATTTTAAATTTTCTTCTTGGATAACACTTGAATACAAAAAACTCGCAATTGTCACAAATTTTAACTGCGTAGCTCAAAAACATTCAAACAGGGAGTTAAAACGTTGCCCATGAACAAAAAACGTATGCTTTCTACCAACTAAATTTTTTGAAAAGATCAAGATATAGATAAGCGTTGAATTCTTTAATTGTTTTTCTGCATATCATCTTTTTTAAACTTGTGCTACTATATATATGACTCAAAAACTGAACAAAAAGTATAAGTAATAAATCTCCATTGCAAAAAAGGACATAATGTCAAAATATTTCCAAAAGCATTGGACTCGGAAGCTATTATAATATATTCTTTGTGCTATGAAATAAATCTGAAGTAGGAGAATATCTGTAAAGAACTTAAAGAACTGTACAATATCCTTTTAAGTTATTTAGTGACATGTCCTTGGTTTAGCATATTTATTTAGTACAGATTTCACTTTCATAGTATTTTTATCTGTTCCTTTTAATTCCTTTCGTATATCATACAATTCATAAAAAATCCCAACATTATCCACTTGCTCCATTGAAGAAATAACACAATCTAAATGCTTCTGCCAGAAATGAAAGGATTCCTCTACCTCGATTGTTTTGAGAATGACTTTCTTCAACAAGTGTATGAACAGTAGAGGATAGTTTTTCTTCGCAGTATGGTACACGTCTTTACGGACAACTAATTGCACCATCTCGTGTATGCTGATGCTACAGTTTATAGCATTACCACCATATCGAATCAGACAATACGACCTCAAAACAGCTAATGCTTCATCAAGTTGCTCAATTTCGCAAAATTCTCCATCCTCGAAAAAAGATCTTTCGATGCATGATCCATCCATGTAAGCCATCACATAAATGAGATCAAAAGCGAATTTGTGCTTCTCTATTTCAGAGAAAGCTATTTTCCAAACAGTACTTATGGTTTTCATATATTTATCATCAAGTGGCACTTTATCCAACATCTTTGTTGAATTTTCGAACATTGACAAATACATGGAGATCAGTCGATTGTTCTCTTTGATGTATGCAATAGCTATCTGTAAAGCCAATGGAAAATTTCCCAAAGTTTTACAAAGTAACTCCATATCATCATAATTACCATAACCGTTAGCCAACTGACTTTGAACCAATTGAAATCCTTTCTTCTTTCCCAAAACAGGATCCAATTCAATTTTGGTATATCGTTCACCCCATTCACTTAACTGTGATGTAATCAGAATATAACCATGGTTGTCTGATCGTGGCGGAAAAAAAGGTTCAATGTCGTCTCTTTTCTGAACATCATCAAAAATGACCAAAAAACGTTTCTTATGGTCAATAAAATATGTGAATAAAATTGATGCCAACTTTTTAAAATCATCATCATCAACATCTTTGCAGTCTGCTTTGACCCAATGGATATGTTCCTTAAAGGAGCTTTTTATTGCATTTTTGCTGTTTGAATCCATCCATAAAATATTTCGATCAAATTCGTCAGCATTACATTTACAAAAATAACGCACTAATTCTGATTTTCCACATCCACCAGGACCAGAAACAACTACAGGTTTACTTCCAAACATTTTCGCATACAGATGAACATCCCTGTCAATATAAGAATCTAAAGGGTTATCAAGCCTAGGCATGACACCACTGCCATGAGAATTTTCATTTGAAATATCTGATTGACTTCGTTGCCCTTGAAACCCATGAGGTATCGTGTTTCCTAAATTTTCTAAATGTTTGATTTGTTTTATCATTCTCTGTTTCTGGTCATATGTCCCAAAACGATTGACAAATTTGTCTAGACACTGAATCTCTCTCATAAATATGTTTCCTGAAATGCTTCTTAAGCCGTTGTGTGCAAACCTATTTCGCACATTTCTTAAGTCATCAAAATCTTTGTTATATTTTTGATCTCCTGACAGACGATATAATGTAAAAACAAGTGTAAAGTCATAGTGGTTTGGATTAGTCTTAGATCCATCTGATGGAAATAAAATTTCAAACTCATGTTTTCTCAAGACCTTCTTTTTCATCAGTTTTTCCACCTTGTGTTTACGTTTATCTAATTCATATTGGAAACTATCGGCATCCGACTCATAAACTTCAAGAAGTAATTTTCGTGCACAGTCAGTAGCAACATCCAGTTTGTGACATATTTCTAAAAGAAAAACAATTTGTATAATGAGAAACTAAAAATCATATTTATCATCTTCCAATTTCAACATTTAAAAGGAGGGTTATTAATGAAATAATGGGAAACTATTATTTTCTTACGTAAATAATACAAATCCTGATCATATGTCTGTTTGCCATCTTTAATATCTAAAAACAAAAAATCGATATATATACCAATACCAAATAAAAATATATATATATTTCGTGGGAGTTATTTTAATGGGGATTTAATTTTAATTTTGTCCATTTACTTTGGGGCTAACAGGTAAAGAGTGCTTTTCACAAATTTGAGAAAAAATCTGCATAAATATTTCTTATTAAAGTAGAATCAAGTGCTCAGCCAAAAGTTATTCATCAATGTGTAACTGGCGAACAACCGTTAAACAAACGATTCAAACACCAGTTTCATCATTTCAGGAAGCACATTTCTTAGAAAGATTTTCCAAAACAATCAAACTGCCCAATTATATACTATGTTATAAAATTAAGATAGGTTTTTGTTCATGAATCTAAATACCGTATTTCCTCTTTTTAGCGCTTTTGTTTTAATGCAGGAAAACACTTGAGCTCTGCTTTCGAACAGTTGAAAGCTGCGATAAAAGATGCTAACAAGGAGCTTGTTGATCCTTTTAATGAATCTGACATTGAAGATGATCCCAAATTTCCCAAAATTAAATATACCAAATTTAAACCCACTACTAAGAGAAACCGTGCGCGAAATATCTGTTTCAATCCACGGTTTAGCAAAAATGTCTCTACTAATGTGGCAAAGAAGTTTCTAGCCCTAGTCGGAAATAATTTTTCATCATGCCACCTGAAAAAGCTGTTCAACAAAAATAATGTTAAAGTCAGTTACAGTTGCACTAAAAACATGGCCGTGATAATCAAGAATCACAACTCAAAAGTAGTTTCACCACCAGGTCAGTAGCAGCAAGGATGCAACTGCAAAATAAAAAACGATTACCCACTGAATGGCAATTGCCAGAGATCATCAGTGATTTACAAATGCGACATAACAGCACCCAACCACAAGAAAAGGACGTACATCAGTCTAACTGAGAAAGAATTTAAAACGAGATGGAATAGCCACAACAATCATTAACCAACAGAAAGTACCAAAACAGCATGTCATTGTCTTCATACGTTTGTGATCTCAAAGACAACCACAGTGTCAATAATCAAAGGAGCAAAGAGTTATTCAGCAAACGCACGCTCTTGTTCACTCTGTTTGCAGGAAAAGTTCGAAATCCTATTTTACCCCAACAAAGGCAGCCTGTTAAACAAGCATAATGAGCATATAGCAAAATCCCGTCACATGAACAAATTCTTGCTGCCCAAGGGAATGTGTGAAGATAATTGACATAATTATCACTACATTGTACAACTTTAGTTTTTTATTATTGCTCCAAATGAATGAAGTTCAAATTTGGATTTGTTTCTGTTTCGCAATTTTTCAAAACAGTATAGCTGATAAGTGTAAGAACACGAAACTTAAAGTATTATGTTGTTGGTGCGACTAGCAACAATTTCACCAAATTGAGTTATTTCCTCAAACATAGCCTTTTGATTGAAGGAATTAAACAATAATGAAAAACTTTGGATCTACAGTCGACTCCCGTTATCGTCACGCTATCTCTATCTCCCTTAATCATCATAACAGGGGACACAATTGTAGTGACAACAAAAACTAATTTTAAGCAAATTGTTTAGAACTTCCAGCCATGTGTTCTCGTGTTTATTCTGCAAATAATATATTCACGCATCTCTTGATCTTTATGAATAATTTTTAAATTTTTTCATCCAGGGTGTGCACAATGCGTATTACTCATATTGAATACCTGCAAAATAAACATATCAATGCTATGCTTTTAAAGAACTGACTGCAAAGATTTCTTTTAACCAAAAATAATTCTATGTTCTTGCATGTAATATTCAACAAACGTTTTTTAAAATCTTCGAATTTTTTAATAATTATTATACAACACCTGTGAATACATAATGAGCCAATTCATTTTTTATTATTGGCTTCAGCATTTTCAAAATACCTTGTCCATACACATGTCCTTTTTTTACAGGAATTACAGAATTGTGGCATATTGTCAATATTCTTCCTGGGTGCTGTAAATTTATTTTCCTTGAGTATTTATTTCAAAAAAGAATAAAGGGCACCTGATACACAACTACTATTTCCTTACAATATATCTACTATATGCCTAATATTTTCCTACAATATGCTACAATATGCTAGTCTAATTTATCATTGCTGAAATTTGCCCAAAATCGTACTGTGTGACCACCTGTCTACTATCAATGGCTTATTAACCGTTTAAACGAGAACAATATTTTCCCAAGTATTGACATGCTAATAAGCTTAATAAGCCATTTAGTATCTGGCAACAAAATTAAGAGAAGATTTATAATTAAGCAAATAACCAATCACAATGATCTATTGCTCTGAAAATGTTTTAAAAAAAAACTTAAAAATGAATTATTACTTGCAAGAATGGCACTCTTACGGATTTTTCGTTTTGAGCTTCTTAATTCCGGATTTTTCCATATAACTTGCTTGGCTATAAAGTTTTCTAATAGTGTTTTCCAAAGCTGTTTGAAGCTGTTTAATAATTTTTTGGACATTCAAAATTCAAAGTTTGTTGTCTTTGCCTCTAGATGCTCTGGTCCCAGACCATCATTTGCATTTACGTTCGTCATTCCAGTTTGTTTTCCGGATACTTTAAAATATGACGGGCACTATAAACTGCATGGTTACAGACTGACTGACTGACTGACTGACAGATACCCGGAAATGAAACATCCTATGCCTGCAGCGCTGACCAAAAATGATCTCATAAACGATTGAATGAACTATGAATTTGTTTTCTCTTGCTGCATTTTGTGAATAAGTTTAATGACTCAGTTTTTCTCTCCATTGGAGCTGTTTTGAGTAAGTATCAAAATTAGTATCAAAATCTGTATAAAACACTTTCATAACGAAGAAATCAAAATACATGTAAAAAAACCTCATCGAAACTATGCCAAAACAGTATAAAATGGTAATTAAGGCGAAGGGAGGGGATATCAATTATTAAATGTGTAATTTTTACATTATTTAAAAGATTTCAAGTCTAAATTGAAATATTTTGTAGATTTTTATTCTATTATCCAAGTTCACATTAATTTCCACAAGACTGTATATTAAAACTACTTTTTCAAATCAACTTTTTCAATTTCCGCGCGCGTAAGCGTAGGAAATTGTTTGGTTTCCACATTCTATCTATCTATCTGTCTCTGTAACAGTTTTTCGCCGTTTTCGGAAAATCCGATACAGGATTTCGGGTCTTCGCTGCTACAAACTACAGACGCTAAAAACTGTATGAAATAAAGAAACTAATTCTAAAGTTTTTGTGTCCAGATTTTAAGTATTTATTCTTGGTAAAATTTTTGCTACTAAATTACTATAAAAGATGGTTTATTTCTCCTAACTTATGACTTTATTTGTTGGTCTTATAAATAGTTTTGTTTATGAACATCTTAGTCCCTATTCTCTGCTTCCCCTAGTTTTAATAGGGAGAACGAGAATGAGGTTGGCGAACACGTTTCGTGATAGTGGAATCTTTACATCCACCATTTTAGTTTTCTTGCGTTTTCTGACTGACAGTAGCTGTACCGTTTTTTATGTGGTTTTATATTTTGTGCTTTCACAACTGAACATATTTTTGCATCACTGTACTGAGTAAGCACATTCCCGATTCTACAGAACAGTTGCTGGCTGAAAAAGGTAAATATATATATACAGTTTATCAAACACCGAACTTTTATTGAAAATGCTGCTTTTTGTTACTGAAGTTACATTTTTATGTAATTCAATTAATTGATTGAAATTGGCTTGATATGGCACTAATTAAACTCCCTTTTTCCGTTCTTGGTTGATGTTTCAGTGCAACTAATTCTTCTGTAAGAGTGGCAACATTTTTCTCGACTTCTACATTGGGAATTAATATAAACATTAAAGGAAATAATTTTCAACCCTCATGCTCCAACTTCTCACCTAAAAATTTTCAGATCATCGGTCTACATTAACCCATCAACAAAAACAAACATTCTACTTCAAGTTTTTACCATATGCCGTAATTGTTAAACTAATTCTTCAGAAAATGCTTACAAGGAAATATAACTAAAAATTACTTTTATACATTTTGTTATACCCACAGATGAAACCTCCTTTTCCCCACAAACAATCTTTTACATTTGTTAACGTTCTTCTAAATATCGAAATGTATTTAAAGAGTACAACTTGGGGATCATTTGAAGCGTGAAACTCTGAGTAATGTGCATATCTTATTTTATCAATAAATTTTAAATACATTTTTATTGAATGAAGCTCTACTTCTACTTCTGTGGTATTGAGCACTGTATCAGCATAGTTCTTGCCTACTGGTATAAATATCGAAATGTGTAAGTGAGCAAATAGAAAGTAGATTTTCAAGGTTTTATTTCCAAATTCGCAAATTCTTACTATTACAAGAAAATAAATCCGTTTTAAAATAATGTGCGTAAGGTTTCTTGAATTCAGGACTCGGCAAAAAATCAAACAAAAGTTACACCCTTTTAAAAAAATGGCAAATGTTTTCGAGTAGTTAGAGTGCATGAAAAGTCAGATGTTACTTGTTTGGACTAAATTACTACACGTCTTTTTTAAAATTTGATTAGGGTCTTGATTGATGAAAGTTAAGTCAGGGTAAATCAGATTCTTGCTAGATTTAGACAATCCAGGTAAAGATTAAGTTAGGTTACCAACAGTGTTTTATTTGTTTGTTGCTTTTAAATTTAATTTCATCTTGAGCTTGTTGTTTATTAAAAGTTTTGACATCTAATATATCTTTGACATAATCATGTATTTTGAAAGAGTAGTAGGAAAGTTAAAATTTTAGTAAATAAACGCACAAAAAATAGGAAAATTTGAAGTGTGAGCCCTGTGAATTTGACATAAGTCCTCCTATCTCTTAACCTAAAAGTGAGTTTGTTGTTTATCAGCAGATAAGTTCCAATTTCCGTACACAAAAGAATCGGTTAAAATATTTCAATTTTCTCGCAATAAATGAAAGTTAAGATGAAAAAATTTTCAACTTGTTATAATAGAAATTATAAAAAATGGTTGATGAAATGTCTCATGAAAGTACTGGTCTGAAACTAGTTCTGAATATGTAGCTGATCATATGTCTTCATAAGTCTAATGTAATATAAATTATTAAAACTTAACTTACTATTCATGCCAGGGGCTAATACGGAATTTAAATTTGGGCGGTAGCTGCAAATGGACCAATTTTTTATTTGAAGGCCTAGAATGGCCTAAAATTTTTTACGTGCTAACGGTGTGTTTACCTTCCGCCATTTTTAATTTCCTTATTTGTGTATATTTCACAGGACCATAAATATTTGCAAAAGTTTCATTCTGTAAAATATAATCATCTAGCAAACAATGTGTAATCCCCGTGATGGAAATTAAAAAAGAGAAAAAACTTGTGTTGAAGTTTATCCTGTGTTGTTCAACGTTGTCCAAGGGTCTTTTCTCATGCCTGAGTCAGTAATTAGCCTCAATTCAGATTCTTGATGTGAGTTTTGTTTCTTCTCTTGATTCATTTTTTCCTTTTCTTTCTTTTTGATCTTCCCACATTCTTGTTTATATATCTGTTAAAAAAAAATGTTTTCCTTGTTTTTTTATTATTATTATTATTATTTGGGTGCCTTGATATTGGTGCCCAATAGTGGTTACTGCTATGAATTTTGACCTGTATTAGCCCCTGCATGCCAAATTATGAAACAAGAAATCTTAACAGATCAAGATCTTATAAAGTAAATGATTAGATTAACTGAACACAGCATTGTTACTTGTCTCAATCTGGGTCTAAAATTATTCCAATTAGAGAAGGTTACATTTTGAATTCTGATGAACTGGGTTATGGTTTTGTAAGGATGTTCTATATTATGATGGACTCATTATTCTGCGTTTGTTTCATTTAGGATACTATACCTTTATTGCCAGCATCGCTACATTAAAGACGCGACAGCCAGTAATATTAAAGTAAGTGCAATTCATCTCTAGGTTATGCATATCATTATTTTTGATATTATTAACTGATATTTTCTTTTTTCTTTTTAGGTTTACTTGCTGGCTTTTATTATTATTATTATTATTATTACTACTTATACTCCCTTTCAAGGGAGTGCCAGTGATACTCGTTGTGAGTGCTGAGAAGCTAGTAAACCGTGAAACTTGTGAAATAGTAATTCGTGAAACAGTAACTTGTGAAAAACTGCTTGTGCCACGTATTGATACATTGCTTGTTACCTGTTGAAATTGCTCACTGTATACCTACTCCAGCTAATCTAATTAATTGGGCCAAATACATATAAAAAAAATTGTTTTGAATACTTTTTGTAATGATTTCCCTGGAGCTCTATCGTGCACGAATTGGATGTTTTGGAGGACGGATAGTTAGTGGAAACAGCCGAGTCAATGCGTGGTGGTATTTCTTGGCCGCTTTGTTAATACTTTTCGTCCTCGCTGTTTTTGTAGTCATTCCTGTTATCGCAAAATTTTACGTGATAAGATTGTTGAAATGTTTGCCGCTACTCCCCTCGTATTTTCATTCCGTCCTTATTGCCGTTTGCCCCCAGGTTTCAATGGTTTGTGTGACCACGCGCTTGGTTCTGAAACATTTATTTCGGAGCTGGAAAAACCATGGGCCACTTGTGGTATCCTCGTCGAGGTACTTGCGGAGGTCTTCAAAATTGTTCGCTGCTCTGGCAATAACTGCATGTGTTATGCATTGTTCACTAACCCTGTGTACAACTATGTTCTGGAACAAGACCCAGTTGTTGCAGGATGGTGATGTTGAAAGTAATCCCGGCCCTGTCAATATCGACAAGCTTGTTTTGGGAACATTTAGTCAAAGTGATGTACGTTTTGGAGAAACTGCCGGAATTCAGTGTACTTGTAATGCCTTGATGAGTGTCTGTTGGTCGAAGGTGAAACGGTTAGGCACTTGGAAAATGTATGACTTAGACCAGGTACTATTGCTAGGTGACGAAATTTTTAAGGAAGTAGGAAAATTCCGGTATCTATCACTGGACGAACTTCCCGGGGAAGTGAAAATTTTCAATAAAAAACTAATGATTTCTAAATTAAGTACGCGATTCGGACTTTTGAGAGGAACTGCAGTTACAAATTTCCTGGATCATACATCACCCGATTCTGACACTGGAGACGGAATGATAATGCTCATTCAATCGTTCTCGTTTGCGATTTTGACATCCAAAAATACGTATTACTTATTTGATTCTCATTCGCATGATGAAACTGGATGCATGTCAGGTTTAGGTAAATCCGCTTTGTTACGTTTTAAAACATCGTTTGACCTTTGTAAATATGTGCATCAAACATACTTAGGAAACTCTGGAGCAATACAATACGATCTCATGTACATTCGAGTCGCAATAAGGGAAGAAGATATTACACACATCAATAATGAAGTGAAAAAGCAGAACGGACGTGAAAGGAGGAAACGACACTGGGATTCCAAGAGAGATAGTGAAGAACACAAGTTGAACAAAGAGAAAGATCGGAAACGTCACAAAGAATCGTATCAAAGTATGATGGGTACAGAAGTACATCAAATACGCAAGGAGAAAAAGCGGAAATTCCACAATGATTCGTATCATAATTCACTTGGTACAGAAGAACATGAAATAAAAAAGGCGAAGATGCGAAAAATTCACAACGAATCATATCAAAGTTTGGTTGGTACAGAACAACATGAAATACAAAAGGCGAAGATGCGAAAATGCAATAACAAATCTTATCGAAGTGTGATTGGTACAGAGATGCATGGTACAAAGAAAGAATGTATGAAGAATCGCAATCGCGCAACATACCAAAGTATTGTAGGAACAGAAGCACATATGTCTAAAAAGACAAAAATGCGTAACTATAGTAAAACAAAATACAGAGTGAACACTGCAAGGAAGGAAACTTCTGCCATGAGAATTGCTAAATTTACCAATTCAGTTTTCGAGGGTCCTTCTTATATTTGCGTATCGTGCAATAGGTGTCTATATTTCAAGTCTGTTGTACAATTTATTGAGGATAAGTATAAAGTTTCATCTGATTACTTCACTCGAGTAGTAAGTTTTGACGAGAATGAGTACGTTTGTCACACGTGTCATAAAAAACTACTGAAGGGTCAAATACCATGCCAAGCTGCCACCAACAGATTAGAAACTTATGAGCTTCCAGAAGAACTAAATGATGTAAGAAAACTTGAAAAGGCTATCGTTTCTAAAAGATTATTATTTAAGAAAATTGCGGTTATGCCCAAAGGACAAATGCTCAAAGTAAAAAGTATAGCACCCTGTAACATTCCAGTGGAAACAAACGAAGTGTTTAATGTTCTTCCCCAGCCGTCTGATAGTACTGGCATAGTGATGGTTAAACTCAAACGGAAACTAGCTTTCAAAGGTCATGTTTTATTTGAAGCAGTACGTCCTGAAAAAGTAAGATTGTTGCTTGAGTACCTAAAAGAAAATAATCCTTTTTACAGTGACATCACAATTGACATGGATAATATTCAACCAGGTCTTTTGTCTTTACAAGATGATGAACAAAGTAACGAAATAGAATTGATTCCGAATTTGATGGAAGAAAATGAAAATCCAATGGGACCACTACAGAGTTCCGACAACAGAAACAGCTTTAATAAGTTGTATTCCTGCCATAACAGACGAAGAGAATCTTATAATAGCTCCAGGAGAAGGAAAACGACCTTTATCTTTACTTACTGATGATCATTGTGAAGAGCTTGCTCATCCATGTCTTTTTCCGACAGGCAAATCAGTCCTGTGAAATATTTTAATCAACGCCTTCTGAATTATAAACAAAACTTTGCTTCAGATCCAGATTATATATTTTATGCTCATTCTGTCTTACAACAGTTGCGACTGACAAGTAGTATCAATATTGCCATGAAGAAGGTTAGTGGAAATCAACTAACAGCTGGAATGTTAAGTCAAAATTTCAGTGAGAAAATGAAAGAGCTTGTTTCCAATGACCAAGGATATTCCTTCATGAACACAATTAAAGGTACTCCGGCATACTGGAAACGTTTTCTACAAGAAGTACTAGCGACAGTAAAACAATTAGGCCTTCCGACATTTTTTTTAACTCTCTCTTGCGCTGATCTTAGATGGAGTGAGCTAGTCACAATCATCAAGAACCTTGAAGGACATCCAATCACAACAGAACAAATAAACGAACTCTCATACATGGAAAGATGTGATATTCTAAACAGTAACCCAGTACTCGTGGCTCGACATTTTCAATATCGTGTAGAAGTATTTTTCAAAGAAATTGTAATCAATGGTCCACTAGGAAAAGTAAAGTATTACGCCATAAGAGTAGAGTTTCAATTCCGTGGTTCACCTCACATTCACTCTTTTCTCTGGGTTTTAAATGCACCGACACTTACTAAAGAAACTAAAACTGAATATGTTAAGTTTATGGATGAAATTATTAAATGTTATCTTCCAGATAAAGATGAAGAGCCCGAACTATATGAGCTTGTAAAAGCATATCAAACACATACTCATTCTAAGTCTTGCAGAAAATATAAAAACTCAGATTGCAGATTTAATTATGGAAGGTTCTTTACTGATAGAACAATAGTAGCGGAACCTCTTTCCAAAGATTTGCCAGAAATGGAAAGAACAAAAATTCTACAAAGAAGGAGAAAAATCTTGGATAAAGTTAAAAAATATATCGAAGAAAACTTGTTTCCTTGGAAAAACAATTTTTTAGAACCAACTAAAGAGGGTGATGTCTCAGTGAAAAATATCCCAGAAGTACTGGATGAATTGCATATAACAGAAAAAGAATATTACGAAGCTTTGTCTATTTCTAGTGATGACGATTTTCAAATTCACTTTAAAAGACCAACAAATTCATGCTACATAAACAACTACTTCTGTGAAGGTCTTATGGCATGGCGTGCTAATCTAGATATTCAACCAGTAGTTAATCAGTATAAAGCTGTTAGTTACATGTGTGCCTATTTCTCGAAATCAGAAGACGAGACTTCACAAGCCATGAAACAAGCAACGATTGAAGCTTCAACAAATAATTCAAGTAAATATGAGCAAATGAAATCTATAGCACGAGCGTATGCAACCAAAAGAGAATGCTCAGTTCAAGAAGCTGTTTATCATATCATGCCAGAATTGTGGATGAGGAAATGCTTCCCAGGAGTTATTTTTGCAAATAGCAACTTACCAGAGCAAAGGTATAGAATATGTAAAAGTGAGGAAGAAATTCTTGAGCTTCCAGAGGACAGCACTGATGTTTACAAGAAAAATATGCTAGACAGATACGTTGATAGACCTGATTCTAACTTTAAGAAGGGGAAATACAAAATAGCTGACAAACTATGTTATGCTGAGTTTCTCTCCCATTACTATTTGACACGCAAACCTAATGATGATACTGATAACGATTGTCAACCTGAAGTTCTAACCAATGAAGTTGTAGAAAACAACCATGAAGCACATGCGTATCCTCAAAAGATGCCTCTTATGTCTTCGAAAGAAGTATTAGCATGTAGAAAAGTTAAAGCAATTTTAAGATATCACGCACCCAACCGATACAGACACCCTGAAAAATACGCACATCACTTATTGTTCATGTTCTACCCATTTCGAAGTGAGGATGATTTGAAGTCTCCTGATACTGGCTCATACATGGATAAACTTTTAGAGGAAGACGTTTTAAAATTAGTGAACCATAATAAAGTCATCTTCGAACCTTATGGAGATTTGGTGGATGAAGCTATCAGGAATTATCAAGAAAATGTTCTCAATAACATGGATTCGTTTGCTCAACAAGAAGATGAAGACGTCTTAGATCAGTTACGCCAGGCAAATGGGAATTCAAACTGTGATGATGAAGGAATGGACGGAATTGTATTTGGAGAAAATATTGAACCTGCTTCTTTGGAGTGCACAGCCTCGCAGAATATTTGTTTACCTGATGACCAAATAAATTCTTCAATAGTTTCACTTAATTCCAAACAAAGAGGAATATTTGATATCATTTATGATTGGGCTAAAATGTACGTAAAGAACATGGGTTGTGACATTCAAAGACAAGTAGAACCATTAAGGATATTTGTAACTGGAAGTGGTGGAGTAGGAAAATCTCACTTAATTAGTACTATTTATCATGCATTAACCAAGCTGTTTTCATATAGAACAGGCACACCAGATAAACCCAAAGTACTTTTGTTTGCTCCTACTGGTGTAGCAGCAGTAAATATTCATGGTACAACATTGCACTCTGGTCTTGGTATTCCAGTTGGAAATTTTGCAAAAAAAGGTCTGCCGAATATTAGTGATAAGATTAAATCAGAACTAAGAAACAAAATGCAAGATGTTCAAACAATCATAATTGATGAGATTTCAATGGTCTCAAACGTACTTTTATTCCATATACACCTAAGATTGATACAAATTTTTGGATGCCCTTATGAAAAGTTATTTGCTGGAAAAACGATTATTGTGTTTGGTGATCTGTATCAGCTACCACCTGTTAGAGCACAAAAGGTATTTGATTTATATCGAGGCTGTAATGAAATGTTAAACGTAGATCATTTATGGCGAAAATTTAAGTTTGCAGAATTGACAGAAGTGATGAGACAACGTGGTGACATAACATTTATCAACATGCTCAACCGAATACGAGTAGGTGATGTTACAAAGGAGGACGAAGCACTGTTGAAGGGTAGATTTATCTCTATTGACGACCCTAACTTTCCTCACGAAGCATTGCATTTGTTTGCTGAGAATGCACAAAGTAAATTACACAATGAAATAAAGTTGGAAGCTAATGTTAATCAGTTGTATACTATTCCATCAATAGATGAACTACCTAAGACAAAAATCGCACCATCTGCTCTGGAAAAAGCCCTGGATAAAAACCAATCAGGAGCAGGAAGCTTACCTCGTGAGTTGAAACTTAAAATTGGTGCTAAAATTATGCTGATATCAAACATAGATATTTCTGATAGTCTTATTAATGGACAGATAGGAACAGTTACAGGATTTGGCATTGAAAGCTCACAAGTAACGAAGGTATATGTAAAGTTTGATGATGCTGAAGCAGGCTTGAAATTGAAAAGCACCGATCCAAACGCCATACGAAGTAATAGTGTTCCTATAGAAAAAGTGGAAACAAAAATTAAAGTTTACCCTCGTTCAGAATTCCCAGTAATAAAAAGGACGCAATTTCCTCTCATTTTGTCTTGGGCCTGTACCATTCATAAGGTGCAAAGTCAATCTATAGAAAAAGTGGTAGTGAATTTTGATCTTCTGAAGCAAAGAAGTTTTAACTATGGGCAAATGTATGTTGCGCTAAGTAGAGTAACTTCCTTAAATGGCTTGTATCTAACTGGTCAATATGAAAGAAAAATTATCAGAGCAGACCCTGCAGTTACAGCAGAGTACGAACTTTTAAGGCAAACAATTGCTAAGCATGCCAAGTATCACTAAGCCTGAAAAGAATAATTTTGTTATCACGATGTTCAACGCAAGATCGTTAAAAAAGCACGCTTCTGAAATAGCGTCTACTCAATTCTTAATAGAAAGTGATTTATTGTGTATTACTGAAACCCAAATCTATCCAGGTAACTCTCTCTCAGAAGAAAACGATCCATTGCGCCATTTTGAAAAATTATATAACAATAATCACGACAGGTTTTGTAGTTTAGCATTTCTCTATCAAGACTCACTGAAAATGTTTGAAAAGTTATCAATACCATCTTTAAGCATTGTATCTGTCACGAAAAGGACTTTCTCATCTAAAGAATTTAAAATTTTACTTTTGTACCGGAAAAATTCACAGGAGACACGAAACTTTATCGAAACGCTGGATTATTTAATTAGAAGTGAAACTCCAGATATAGTAATGGGAGACTTTAATATAAACGCTTACAAAGAAAATCAAAGCCTCACATCAATGTTAAATGATTATAATTTAATCGTCAATGAATCAACACATCTTTCTGGTTCCCTTATCGATCATGTCTATGTAAGAGCGTCCATGATGAAGCGCTTTTCCATTGACTGCATGGTTGAAGTTCTGTATTTTACAGATCATGACGCTTGCAGATTGGTAATTAAAAATAAGTAATAACAGTGAAAATTGGTAAAAAATTGAATATAGACCAATAGACCTTTCCTGAATTTATCATAGTCCGCCTCGTTTCCATATATTATACCATGACATCCGAATCTTCTGTGCTCAATCTAACATTATCACAATTATTACTATGAGGCGCCATAGGGGGCAAAAGTAATGACTTCAAAATGTATGTTATGCTGCATTTATAGAAACAAAATACTGATTTTTAAGATGTATTTGTTAGAATTAATATGTAATATAAATTTATGGTATAATGTAAAATAATTCATATAGTGTAATATAATGTAATATAATGTCATTTAATAATATATTGACTATTATATAGTCGATTTTTTATAAAGTGGTATATTTATATAACGTCAATTTTATAAAGTATGACATGGAGACATTTTTATGGTATATTATACATTTTTATAATATGTTATAGCTACATTAAGACGTTGGGAAACGTGAAATTATTTCTTGGGCAACAATAACTCATGCGCATTAATTTTAAAATGGTAGAGAACCACCTGTGTCCACTGTCCACTGCTACCAACACCACTTCCACTACTTCTCACATTGCTCTTGGTGGCAGAGTTATACCTGCTTCTCCGCATAACAAAGCCACTATTTTCTCTTAACCTCAGCAGCTGTAGTAGATGTGGTGGCAGCACTGTTGTTGGAATTTCTTCTATTTCCCCAACGAAAATGAGAGCTTAGTTCCTCCTGTGCTGTTGAAAACTGAGGAGTAAGTGTATTTCGTGGTGATGATACTAATCGTTCTAGTGAACGGACGATGGTAGGATGGGATGCGATCCTGTTTGCAATTTTTTGCAACGAATTTTCATCAAGCGGCGTGGATCGGTTCGCATTCTTTTTTTCTGCTATTTGCCTCATTCATTCAAATTACACTTTAGAATTTATCAGATTACACTTTATAAAAAATACAATATACTTTTCTTACGTTTTATAAATGTAAACACGCTTTACATTTTAATTATATAACTTTTAATTCTGTATGCCTTTACAATTAAATTTTTAATACGCGCACATTTTATGCAATTTTTTGATATTATAATTGAAGATTATTGTAACCATACATTAAAAATCAGTTTTGTCAACACTTTTGTCCCCTATGGCGCCTCATAAGAATGATGCAACAATTTCTTTTCTTGTCTTTCACCTGTTGTTTTTGTTGAGAAGGGCAATAACAATGTGACACCATGTGCTCAAATCATCACGATTCTTCAAGTCGGCCTGACGCCAGACTTGGGGCAAAACAGAACACTTACCTAGATTTACTTTCAATGACTTTGATATCAAATGTTTTGGAACGTTTGATCATGCTGTTTATTGTCCCCCAGAAATACTCCAATTTCGTTGGCTAAAACACAAGTCACATGACTTTCCGACTTGAAGAATGTCAGGTTTTGCTATATTTGCAGCCAGAATTCGCCTTAAGAGATAAATAAACGTAGAGGCTGTCGAAGCAAGTAAAGACGATTTTTATAAAAAAAGAAGGTAGGCACAGAAAATGATTTTATAAAACTTTATTTATATTAATCATAACATAACAAGTTTGAATACAATTTTTTCCTAGAATTGTATAATGGCAACCAAACGTTCGAAAACTGATCTTTTTGGATATGTTAGTCAAGTGTCTCCTAAGAAGAAGGGCAAGTTTTTCCATATGAGGATTCAAACAGGTCCAGAATCTGTAAAGAAAGCTATTTGTTTTGATCCTGCAAAATACCAAGAATTCAAAGAAAAAGAGCTCACTGGTGAGCCCATTAAGTTGAATAACGCAATGATAGAGAAGCAAAACAACAAAATTTTTGCTGAAATCGTCATTAATTCCACCACCACGCTGTCCAAGCCGCAACCATCTGACAATGTTTTTTCTAAAACTGAATTAAAGCTTTCAACAATGAACATCTGCGACCTGGACATAGCGAAGCACGAACTTGTGTCTGTTGCCGGAAAGTTAACAACAGATCATTGTGTCCGACGCGAAGTCAATGTTTTTGGAAACACAGCGCAGTTGACCGAAAAAAACTACATCTCGGACAAAACTGGAACAGTGTCGTTGACAATGTGGAATGAGTGGATAAATTATTTTGCGGAAAAACAACTGGAAGGACATAATTTTTTCAAGATTTACAACCTCGTTTTAAAGTATTACGAGCCAGAAGGAAAATACCTGGCGACGTGCAGTGAAAGCTTTGCAGAAATTTCCGAAGCAGATGACAGTATCGCTGTTACGATTCCACATAGTAAGACCGTGGAGGAGGTTCACGTGATTCGAAGCTTCACAGGAGTTGGTAAATTCATCTACAGCTTTGAATGTTCGTGTGGGCGTTTAATTCCAAGCATTGGTCCAATCCCAGTTACAATAAAATGCCCATCTTGTAATTTCACCAAACGAGTTGAAGACTTGCCACGATGTGCACAAATTGAAGTTGAGGCCGACAACTTACCAGGAGCGTATAAAGTTTCGTATGATGATTTGTTATTGGTTTGGCCAGAATTAAAACAAGATGAACAGCACGTGTTCGAAATAGATGAAAGCCGAATAACGAATCATTTACTTAGTGTTGTCGATATTCAAGTTCTCATTGACCACAGACAAAAAGTTTTGAACATTTTTGAAGATTAGCTGATAACTTTGATTATTTGTTTTTTTTTAGTATAATGTAACATGAATTCATTCTGTTGCTATGTTTTTTAAAGTTTTGGCGTTTTATAATAAGAAGAGCATATGGTTATGTCTAAGTTGAACAAAAACACAAAGTTGTGGAGATTTCTTCTGTTTTGATTTTTATGATTGGTTTGTTATTATTTTTTGACGCATTCTTATTTTTGTTTATTTGTAACCAGTATCTGTACAACTTCACTGGTAAGAATATGTTTATGTTTCAGCACGTTTTATTGTATTCTTTCTGATACTTTCTCGCATGCCAAATAAATGTTCCTCCCCTAACGTTATTTGGAGCCTCCGTTTATTACTTTTATTGTTATAATTGATTTCTAAAATCAAAACAAGTTTTACTGTGCAAACATTGGCTAAACGACGGAGACATAATTTGGACAAAGAGGGCGACACAGAAAAAGAACACCTGCTTAAAACTATCGAGAATTGATAAAACAATGAAAAGTTAAAAAATAAAACTTTCGGTTGGCTATGGGGAGAGTGTTTATAAAACTAAACTAAAGGAATTTTTTCGTACTACATTTTATATTGTTGCATAGAACATTGTTAATAAACAATATGATACACGCCTGTTACATCGATTAAGAGTGCTCGTCAATCACTCCTACGTATTCGCACTTGTTATGAGTTACAAGCACGGGTGCCTATGGAAAAATTTCGGATGCGGAAATTGTTCAAGCCTCTTGGCTTCTAGTTCCATTTCATTGTGAAAGGAACAGAAAATAGTAAGAGTTGCTTTAAAATTCTGAAGTCATTTTTGCAGTAACCACGTCCCAAAACACAACGTTTAAACAGATACTAGGGAAAATTGTATTGACTTGGAAACGCTTCTAACTACTGTAAGCCAATATTTTCAAAATCCGTCATTCAACAGAAGAACCATTTAATTTGTCTTGTTCAGAAGAAAATTGTCTAAAAATTTTACAACAAATACTTTGTATTCTATAAAATCTTCATAAATACCTGTTTTATATACTAAGACCTAGCATTCGTCTTGGCGTAAGTTCCATCCGACTAGAATATCTATCAGTCAGTGTAAAACTGTTATTATCAAACTGTTTGAGCTAAGTATAAAATCCTAATTTCTCCCAGTCGAAACGATTTTTGACGTTTTTACATCAGACGAATGCTTTTTCCAGACAGTAAATTTTTCATTTCAA
Organism: Turritopsis rubra; assembly: GCA_039566895.2. Taxonomy (NCBI): domain Eukaryota; kingdom Metazoa; phylum Cnidaria; class Hydrozoa; order Anthoathecata; family Oceaniidae; genus Turritopsis; species Turritopsis rubra. Next base: position 6,803,215 of record CM077630.1, on the reverse strand, counting down.
GACGTATTTAAGCTAAAATTTATCTTGAACGGAGGAATTGTAGTTGGATGAACTTTAACTAAAAAATTTGGATTGAGGGATAGATATCCGTCGCAGTATAAAAACGGCTAATAACTGATCTTTGTCATTTTCTCCTTGTTCACTGGTTTAGGTTTGTCGTTATTAGTTATTTTTATACTCAATTGCTGTTCTGGAAGCGGCTTTATAATTTAATTTGATCAGCACGTTTCCTTGAACTTTGGCGTC